>JAVRXN010000002.1:52813737-53306237 GCA_033556935.1 Timema podura | reverse complement strand
TACATATTCTGTGAATGAATTTAATTCGTAGATATAAAGTGTTATGTAAAAATTAAAATGTGAACATATTGAAAGTATAATGGTCTTATTAAACAATTTTAAAGAATTTAATTAAAAATGTTTTAAAGTGTTAACATAAAAAGAGTACAAATAAAAATGGACGGACACAAAATTGCATAAATAAAACGATGAGCTAGTAGCCGTATTAAAATAAAGACCATTGTATGAATGAAAACAGTTTGTCAATCAATTATTTAATTTTTTAGCGCTGCTTATTAATACCCCTCCGGGTTATACGCTTAAGTACTAATTACTCTAATGGGCTATGGATGAGGAAGGTTGAATTTAGAGGAAGTCTACCTTCCTTTTGATTGGAGAGAGAGTGGAAAACCATTTAGGAAAACTATCCTCAATACACCTGACCGAGATCTAACCCCGATCTCCCCGTCATCGGCAGTCTAGTCTATTGCAAAAGTAGTGCCTTGGATTATGTAACCACTTAAGCAGGTGTCAATCAATTTAAAGAAATGAATAAATAAATAAGCCTGAAAATACTTTTACATATAATCTGCAATAGCTAAGAATAAAATATTTAAAATTGAATTATCACTAAACTGTTCATAAATATATTTTCCTCAGATAAATAAACTAATTATTTTGTTAATCATATGAAGCACTCTTCAGATACGCTTTAAACATTATTGCTTGAAAAATTTAACAACAAATATTTCATTTTTTAAGAACCATTCATTTAACAATTCTTAATCTAAGAGCTAGAATTAAAATCATAATTCTCCTTTAGGCTGTATATCATGAACATCTGGATACCAAGTTTGAACCAAATTCAATAAATCAATTCTGCTGTAACCATGAAAGCAATCATACAAACTGACAAATAGAGAGACAGACAGACTGACAGACTGACAGACATAATTATAAGACCCACTTTTTTGAGTTTAAGGGTACAAAAATATTCAAGATTTTTAACTATATAAAGAAAGGTCCAAATTTGTCACGATAACAATACTATCAAAGGTGACGTACTGAAACCACACAGGACGAATTTGTTGAACTGCTTTGGAGAATATCAGAAGCGCACAAGGTATATCCATCAAGGGAGCATCATTGTTTGTAGGCTCTGAGCATCATAAGGCAACACCACTTGTTGACATCGGATTGTTTACATTGGGCAACCAGACTCTCAACTCAATCACCACATTCTAAATTCACTTGCTTTACTGTATCGTTCAATTTGACTCCGTTTGTCCACTAACGACACATATTTATTTCAAATTGAGTTGTATTATGCTTGCGTCCTGTTTATGTCCATTACTTATTTCGAAATCAATCCCCTAATAGTTGTGAGCTATGGACGTGGTAGTAACAGTGACTAATTAAGGATAGAAATGTATGTTTATCAGAAAAATGCAGGTATTGTGAGTTTAGTGGATAAGCCAGTGTAAATGTTTCAAGTAGATGGACTACAAGGAACTGTATTGGTTTATTCCACACAAATTCACAGGCCAGTCAGATACTTAAGGTTGTAAGTTAACACAACCGTTTGGTGATAGAAGGGAGGCAGCTTCAGAAGTATGTTCAAATAATTCCTCTAAGTGGAGAGCGGTTGATAATAATTTGACTCAAAGGCCAGATAAAATAATTATAAGTGTATTCATGGTTATTGGCAGAAATAAAATTGCCAAACAATATATCAATGAGCTAGCAATATATCGTGAACGCATGAAAAGTATCCTGTAAATCCAAGATCATTATTTGAAGCAATCGATCAATTAAAAGAAATCGAGATCCACACAAAAAAGTGAGAAATTTTACCATGTGAAAGATTATATCATTTTTATATCTTGTCAATAAAATTTAAAACGCCTACGTATAAATTCCTCTCCCATACATACTCTTGGAACTTTCAATGTGTATTCAAAGTATTTTTATCAATTCTACACTATTCCTTCATTCCTTCATTCCTTCATTAATTCATTCATTCATTCTTCATTCATTCATTCATTGATGGTGCAAAGCATCGACTTGTGTTTTGTTTTCGACCCGGTAAAAGTACAAATGTCTATATAAAAATGTGGACTCGTATGAGAAATTTGTGTGTTGGCCAGTTTTCTCCAGAAGATTTTATTTTGGATTTTGAAAAGTCTGCTCATATCTCCATATAAATAATATTTCCTGAAGCTACCATCAAGGCTTGTCAATTCTATTTAGGTCAAAATAGGCATAGGAAGATCGTCGAACCAGGATTGAAGGCAGAGTACAGTAACCCATTTCTGGTTGAAATTATATTTTTGTCTTTCTTGGGTAAAATAAATAGTATATTGACAGAACATTTGTAAATATAGTTCCGTAAGCACCAAATAATGAAAAGATATTACCGTTTGCCTATTATATTTTAGAGAATTACATTCAACGTTATATATAGTTTATTCACACCATCATTACGATAACAAGAACATAATATTAATACAAGGACCAACAATGGTGCAGAAAGTTTTCATAGGCATTTGAAGGACCAATTTTTTGCATCTCATCCATTGGTGTACGATGTCATAGATTACCTTAAGTTAATATAAGCGGAGAGTTACATAAAATGAAAAGGCAACTACGTCATCTGTAAAGGCCACGTCAAGTATCTGAAGAAGTATGAATTTATTAAACAGCTGTGGTTAGATTACAAAGGTGAAAAATTAGTATTTAAATTTTATTAGCTTCAGTCCTGTAGCTCCCTGTAGTTTTACTATTATGTTCATTATTGTAATCATTGTAACTATTGTAAATAATAATAAAGAGGGGGTTGTTTCCTTTAGTTTATTAGTTTATTATTGCAATTTTACTACTGTAAAGATTAATGGCGTTGTTCACTGTAGTTTTATTATATTAATGTAACTATTGTAAAGAGTAAAGGGATTGTTTACAACACATGTTTGCCATGTTGCCACCTTATGCCGTTGTAGCTTCTCCTTGTATGCTTTTGATACAAGGTCTAAGTGCGCTTTTGACTAGGTATTTCCTCTTGTGCGCGACAGATAGCTCTCCGACTTTCAAAATGTAAGAAAAAAATATGTAAGGCTAAAGAAATGGTGTATGGATAAAAACGGGATAAAAATAAATAAACTGTCAAGTTAAAATAATTATGTCTTTTTTTGATGAAACAATGAATCTATAGAAATGTGATCGTGCATAGAAGGAATAAATGACGTAATGCCCCGTAAGATTGGACTATAAGTCACTTAAGCTGATGGGGATTGTTTTCTCAACCATTCTTATAGGTTCAATTTTATTTTGTCGCAAATAACATACTGTAATATGCTGTTTCAATCCCAAAGTGCTATTTTCGATATGTCTTAATGGCGTTTGTTCATTTTACATTAAAATAAGAAATATAATTCATATATTCAGAAGGGCTTAAAATAGTTATGGGCATCGTCTCATCTCATTACCTATCAGGCCTCATGTTATTGCACTAGTGATAACGAAGGTAGAATTTCGATTAAATGTAGCCCCCATTTATGATGATGGAGAGTGGGGAACCATTTAGTAAAAAAACTCATTATACTCAACTGGGAATCAAACCCCTACCTTCCTATTGCCAAAACCCCTAACTAGATTATATTTATATTTAGCCCACGTTTACACCGATGGGGGTATCTTGGACTGGTGTTATATAAAAGTTTAATATTATAAAAAGCAAACAAAAACATTTTAATTCAAAGAACATACACAAAATGGAGTATTAAAATATAATGCATAGTCTCGGTAGTATTCATATTTATAATCTATTTTTATCATGCTGATATGCTTTGCAAGTTCTTAAAATACGTTTCAAACTATGTTTAAAAATATGTGAAAACTAATATTGTCTGCCTAAGTTTGACCTTCTGTCACACGTCTAGTTATAGAACACTTGTATATTGGAAATATTTTAGTATATTAATCATAAAGAAGCGGAATATTGGTAAGCGTTTTATTCCTTTTTATTCACCAAGACTCTAAAATCAATAGTTACAAAGGTTTACATCAAATCTAGTCATAAAGCAAACACTATGTATGATTTGGTGATTTAGTATTCAAAACATCAAAAATCGATTTCAGTGGTTTTTCCCTTCACGTATTTTAACATGAAACGTTTCGAAAATTAGCGTATAAAATAAACTTATAATTTGACTATTAAATAAATTGAAGCTTACCTAATGATTAAATTAGATATAGGTATTCTATGATGAAATAGGTATTTTATTTTATTATGTAAGCTAAAAAAAAATTCAACATTATTATTAAATAATAAGAAATATAATAAAACAGATAAAAACTCTATTGAGAAATTTTATATTCAATATATCTATTGTAAACGTCTCGTCACACAGCAAACAACCAACTTATTTTTAAAATATTTATTTTAAGCTATGTTCTAATTTTCACAATAATCGTTTAGAAGAAAAAAATACTGTTTAGAATATTAAATTCTAACGAGTTTTGTTATATATATACTGTTTAGCACAATATGAAATATAATGATATGATACTAAGAGTAAATAAGAGTAAATACTTTAGCACTTGCATGGATAGGGGATTGAATCTCTCATCAAGGAAACGCTATCGCCACTACACCCGGTTGAGATTCGAAGCCCAATCTCCTTGATGAAAACTACGTGCACTGAAATGATATCACAATGTCAGTAGTATTTGATTGTATTGCTTGCATAGTCTATCCCAAATAGGGCTATTAGTGAATGGTACTTTACGTTTAATTAACTCTGAATCATTCGTAGAATACTTTACCGTGTGCACACTCTCTAAATAGAAATCCTCGTTTGAATTGGGATTTTCATCATCATCAGTCAAAGCTGTAATTGTGTTGCTTGAAGATAAATTGTTTTAAGCTCTCAGCCACGGTCAATATTGACAAGTTTGCTGAATTAAATTTTAATTATGATTGCTATACCTACTGTATTAGCACATCTACCAGAAAAACTATTTTGTTTCGTGATTTGAAATATTTTGTTTTTTACTTTGTATTATCTAAGTGTTTCCATCAATCGAGTAACTTTTACAATAAGTCAAATTATTGTTTTATAAGGGGTGATTTTCACACATGACTAGTGTAGTGAAAACTAAAACCATAAGCTGGAGTTTTAGGTGCTATTTTTTCCCCCTTTTTATTTCTCCATTTTCTTACTTAAATGCTGGTGAAAATTCTTAAAATATATCTTTTATTCTTAGTGTTAAAAAGTTCTTTTGAGCTAAAAAGATAAAATAATGATTGTTTCAGTGATGATAGCACTTTGTCAGCTCATTGTGATTCATTATGTTATTAAAATCTATTTATGGAAGAGTACATTTTTAGCATCCATTGGCATGTCTTTTAACTCCTACCTTAAAGCTATTTTTGAAAATTTTGAATGTTCAAAAATCAATGATTAGTAAATTATTCACGACCGAAATGTTCGTAGAAAATTTACTATAGAGTGCTATTCAAAATTTAAAACAACAACCATGTATTTATTTTAAACAAAAACGTTAGAGACTTTTTCGAGAAATAATATATTTTCCAAATACATGTTCAATAATTTTCCTTTAATTCAAGAGCTATGTAAATCTAAAGTTAAAACTAAATCCATAAAGCCTTTTTGTTTATAGCTCCAGGTAAAAAACTGACATTGTAAAATCCATTTTTTGTGTTCAGATGCAGAAAAATGCCAATACTTTGTATAGACTTGAGGTCAAAGCTGTTCACGAATATGAAACATTTTTTTTATGATAATTTATAAACAAATGTGAGACACATATAGAAAATTAATAAAACTGGAGTATAGCATTTTCTACTTTTCTTGCATAGAGTTGAATGAAACTACCTTGAGTTTATGTATTTAAAAAAAGAAACACATTAATTTAGAATATTTTTGTGGACATTTTCGTACAATCTATCGATGTGGTAATTGGTATGACTACAGGGGAATTAGAGAATCGAGGCTGGGATATTTTTTTATCCAAGACTGGTTGTAATTGCTTGGGGAATTAACGGCACTAGTCGCGTTAACATTTCACGTATACAATTTAGACGAAGAAAAATATCGGCCGTACTCCGAATGGTCTGTGTGACCTTTTATACTTTCGTAATGTAAATTTTTTATTTTTAAAAATTCAGAAGGTGAAATCATTGTTTATTCAATCAATGACAGAATAAGTATACAAAATCAAAATATCGTTCATTGGTTAATCACATAACCAATCTCAAATATAATCATAAATTAATTTAGTACATTTTAATTGGAGAAAAGATAACCACTAGTTATGAGATTTTAAGTTAACGCTTCGTAATTTTGTGATGAGCATAATTTAGAATAGTATTTGTTTTTGTATCTATTTGGCGAATAAATATGTAGCTCTATTGGTATTTTTAAAACCAACCATATATATATATATATAGTTATTGTTAATGTGAATGCTATCTAAAACACCGTAGTACTATATACATAATACTACGGTGTTTTAGATAGCATCCACAGTAACTGAATATAATTCTAAGAGGATCCATTGTTTCAAAATTAATTCATTTAATAATTACAATGGAAATATATCTAAACGTATTAGTGTAACCATCATTTTGGTTAAATTTAAAAAAAAAGGCGGAAGCTTTAGTTTCATAATTTAAAGACGTGTAGTTTTTTAATGTTATTTTATTTATATGTTTGAAATATTCAGTCTACTCACTTAATGGAGTCTAATTACAGCGTTATAATTCATGTTTTTCTACGGGCATGTTGAGTAAAAAAGGAACACATTTCTTGAATGAGTTCTTCCTATACCTCCCTTGGGAAGGAAATGTAGATTATGAGAGGATCCAAGCAAAGGAATGTGTATCTTTCACCGCTCAATAGCTGCATCTTTGTCGCCAAAATAAACAAGTTATCTCAGTTAGATTGTAAACAAATTTGATATCTTTCTGTCTCTTTTTGATGTGACTATTTCTATTTGGGAGTCTTTACTCTAAGCCAACCTTCTAGTACCCTTTAAATTAAGACATTAAAAACTATGCCACCAAACTAAATCCTTTGTAAAAATACTTTCTTTCTTGTTATTTTTTCGTGAAATGCATCTCACGGCTCGTCCAGGCAATCTCCATTTGATTGCATTTATGATGTATAGGAAATGTACCCGATGCGTAAGACACCAATAAAGAAAGAAACTCTCAGTAAACCTGGATTGGATTCGAATCCCGGCTTCTCCATCACCAGATTAATTCCATATCCCACGTGTCCACCGATGTAGGTGTTCCTTATTTCAAATTCATGATAAGCTATCAATAAATCTATATAAACGTGGTTTCGTTTCTTTCCACATTAATCCCATTGAATCACATATTTAAATGCAGATTAACTTTTTATATTCATGCAGTACGTTAGGTAAAATGTATGTAAATGGTTTTGGCAGCACCCTCTTGAGGTCTTTGCTCGGTCTCCTCAACATACATATCTTTCACTCTCTCTCTCTCTCTCTCTTTCGTTCTCTTTCTCTCTGACTGTAAACTGAGTTGACAAAGTAAGGAATAACTAACTAACTCTCTCGGAGTGGAAATGACACCTTGTTTTACGCCGACACAAACATAGCGACGTATGGCCAGTACTTTTGGGAGTAAATAGGAAAAACTCATCTTCAAATAAATGTGTTTTATTTAGCCTTTCAAAATCTATGCGTTCTTTTGAGTAGTTATTTATTTTTGTTTGTGCACCACGTCTTTATGACCATACGGTCTATTCGCACATTTACACTGATTGAGTAAAGATAAGAAAGGTATATATTAGAGATAATGTACCGTATTTTCTTGAAAGAAGAGTTAGAAACAATTTTTGAAAAACCACCTGACTGGGGTTTGAGCATAGAACTCCCTGCCACCGTAAATCCATTCTAACACAAGAGTGATGTGCTAGGCTACTCGGCCACTGATGTGGGTTGCTAGAGTCCAGTTTTCATTGGATGAGACTTATCTGACAGCTATAAAAATTACTAAATATACTTTCATGTATTCATACCTCTGGCAATTTTATATTAAGAAGCCACTTTTGATGTAGGTCCTTTATTATAGTTACCTAAAAGAAAATACTAATAATATAGTGATATTTTATCAATTCTCGCCGCATAAAAAGGTGCGTGTATTTTTTAAAGGCCCTTCCTATGGTAAAACAATGACTGTACGTACAGAATTAAGTGTGTAATATGTTTTACACTACCCTTTATTTCATGTGCCTTATCTTACTAACCGTTTGGGATCACCATATTTAATCACGCTAATGAGGTAGAGATGAAGAAGGAATAAATTATAGAAAATGTATTGACATTTGCGTGAAGAGAATGGAAAAAATTTAAGAAATAAATGGTACGGCGCACCGCACAGACTTTCTTTCTCTTTCTATAAACTCGTAAGATTTCTGAACGGAATAATGTACATTGTATCATCACCACTCCACATAAGAACACGCATAAAATAATATACAATGATATAGAATCAATGAGAAAAGAGGCGCATGTTTGTCCACCTAAGAACATTTCAAACAGTTTAATGTCTTCCACAAGGGTCAACACTTCGTATTAAAATTTCGATTTCTGGTTAAAGTTTTAACATTTTATAAGGTGTTGCAGATCTTCAAGTCATCGCATTGATATTTAATTATTCATTTATACATTTTGACCAATAAAAAATGTAAATATTGACTATTGAGTCTAAAATGGAGATAGATCATTGCTATGCAAACATTTCTCCTAAGAGATTTAAGGAAAAATAACATACTTTTTTAGATACTTATATTTAATTACTCTATGGCATTGGAGAATTATTGCGTTAAGACTTAAGTAGTATATGTTTACAACTAAAGCTCACAAAATTGTATTAATATATTTGCAAATATCTCAGAAACTGCTGCTTTTATAAAAATATATGTCAAATAAATTTTTTTTATTTCTGATAGTCCTACAATTTTGCAATGATAAGTTGTTTAGTTTCTCCAATAGTTGTGGAGATAAGGAAATTAACGCTTCTGTAAAGTACCCTAAAAATCATTTTCATAGGAAAATGAAAATAGCCAGTTTATTTATAATCTTAATCAACGCCTAGATACGAATTTTAATCAAAATCGTTTGAGTAGATTTTGAGAAAACCAAATTTTTCTCTTTTCGCCCTTCAGTAAACTACCCTTAATTTTAAGTTTTTATAGACACACAGACAGACGGCATTGCAAAGACTATTTTTTAGGGTTCGGGGGGTCATGAGACGTCGACATCCATCAACATTTCAGGTTAGTTTTTTCTACGGTCGCAATACTTAAACTTTAATGTCCAAAAAGTTAAAAAAATTCATGTATAATTGCGTATAGATTGAAAGTTATTGATTTTATAAAAATATGTTTCGGATAAAATATCTGTATTATAAATATATATACATATTTGTAATGCTAAGTAATTTCATATCTCAAATAGTTTCGGAGCTATTTAAAAAAATGTTAATTGACGCATCAGACCGGAGCCCTTAAAGCCATTTTGCCGAAATATTGAGGGTAGCCATTTTGTTTGGAGTATTTATTAATGTTTATAAATGAAATTTAATCAAAATCGTTGGAGCCGATTTTGAGAAAATCGACTTTTTCTCTTTTTGCCCTTCGGTAAACTACCCTTAATTTTAAGTTTTAATAGACACACAGACAGACAGCATTGCAAAGACTATTTTTTAGGGTTCGGGGGGTCATGAGACGTCGAAATCTATCAACCTTTCAGGTTAGTTTTTCTTACGATCGCAATACTTAAGCTTTAATGTCCAAAAAGTTAAAAATATATATATAATTGCGTATAGATTGAAAATTATTGATTTTATAAAAATATGTTTCGAATAAAATATTTGTATTATAAATATATATATATATATTTGTAATGCTAAGTAATTTCATATCTCAAATAGTTTTGGAGCTATTATAAAAAATGTTAATTTACGCATCAGACCGGAGCCCTTAAAGCGATTTTGCCGAAATATTGAGAGTAGCCATTTTGTTTGAAATATTTATTAATGTTCATAAATGAAATTTAATCAAAATCGTTAAAGCCGATTTTGAGAAAATCGACTTTTTCTCTTTTTTCCCTTCAGTAAACTACCCTTAATTTTAGGGGTAGATATCCAATTCCAAAAACACCTCGGGACAACCCTATGAAAACCCTATATATCAAGTTTCAGCTCAATCGGTAAAATAGTTTAGGCTCTAGTTGGAGGTACAGACAGACAGACAGACAGACGGAAATTCAAAAACCACTTTTTCGGATTCAGGAAGTCATGAAACGTCAAGATTCATCAAAATCTCGAGTTCGATTTTTTTGACGATCACCATACTTTCTCTACCTGTAAGATAGAGAGAAAGTAAAAATCTATCAGTAGACGCACCTGACTACGTTTCCCCGTCACCGTCGATCAAGAATATATTATCTTGAAGTTAAGTCAGATTGTCCATGGATGCGAATATTTCTCATTTTATAGTAAGTTCATTCCTATTTGATTTAAATAAGGTACATGAAATATTTGTCATTTGTTCTCAAATTATATTTTTATATCTAGTGCCGAATTTGTTTGACGTATCATCAAAACACTTTCCTTAATTTACATCAAATAAAGTAATTTTTAATCAAATATCAAATAAAGTGTGTAGAAGTTTAATGCATTTTTTCTGGCACTCGTTAACACATAATTTAGTTGTTTATTTTAATAAAACTACCAAAAATTTACCACTTGTTTTTGAACCCAAGAATAATTTTACATTCTGACTGCATGATTCGCAAATAAAGCCTTCTGAAAATATCCGGTTTTTCCATGTGTTTTCTATGTGCCACCCGTTTTACTACCCTCCAGGGATATTCATTTTTCAACATTACTCACTTTTAATATAGCTTTAAGGGCCGTTAAACTCTTGTACTCTGGTAAGTGGGCGGTGTAGTTCTGTCAACACTTTCCCTCCCGTGTAAGTGAGCTAAAGAGCCCAGTCACGACTGAGCTCGCTTGTAAGTGAATTATAAAAAAAAATCCGTCTGACTCATGCCAACTTGATTTTCTTAGTCATATTTATTTTATTTAAAGGATCATGAAATTTCTAAATTAGAATATTGGTATAACCATGATTAATTATGTAGAAAAAACTAAATCACAAATAAATATTTAATATTCCTGTGTTTCGCTAATATGCCATTCATTATCTGTTAAATATAATTCCAAAAAATAAATCATCACTTTAACTTTTAGTTGTTTAATTTGAATAAAGATTCGTATTCAATCTTACTTTAAGTATCATTCAATTATAATTGATAATTATTAATCAAAAATTCAATTCACAGTTAAATTGTAGATCAAATACAATAAAGAAAGTCATTTTTTAGCTATCAACAAATTATTTAATCTTTAGAATATATTTGTTCTACGTAAATAAAGTTAATAATAAATAGTATTTTAGACTGAACACGTAATTATTAATTTAAGAACCCGAGTTAATATAAATTTATAAACTATGACACAATCGCATTTATTCTCTCATACTCTCTTATATTTCAAAAATAGATTTTCAGTAAATTACCCTTAAATAAGTTTTGTTCATGAAAACAAATATATCATCTTGTTAATAAAAAATCTTTATTTATAAACTTTAAACCGAATTGTTCAAATAAATATGTTTAGCAAATTTCAACTTTAAAAAAATGTTTTGTATTATATTTTTTATTTTTATTACTGCTGCTTACTAACCGTTTGGATTATACTATTTTGTATTAATCACAATAATTGTTTTAGGGACTAGGAAGGCTAAATTTAGAGAAAGTGTATCAGCATTTGGAAGTACAGTGGAAAACCATTTTGGGGAAAAAAACTACATTTCACCCGAATGATATTCGAGCCTCGATCTCCCCGTTATCGGCAGTCTAACTTACTGCGAGAGTTGCGCCTTGTATTTTCAAAAATAAATTATTTGTAAATAAACCTAAAATTATTTTAATTTTATATAAAATAAAAACATGCTCTTATTTGTCATGAAAAAACTATTCCCAGTCAGGTACCTAATTTTAACTCAATCTTTAGGCCAGTTCCAAAAAAGTCATACTTTATTTTTAGTTAGTCATAAGTAACCCTTAGTATTCATTATTTTAGAAAAATAAAGATATCCAAAATTTACAAAAATTAGTCTTCAGTAAACTACTATCCCAAAAACAATGAATACAGTATTATTTGGGAGAACAACCGCTCCTTAGATATCTATTTTAAACCAAATCATTAGATTCGATTTTAAAATAATTTTTTTTAATCTGTCATCATAATACCTCCCTTAAATATTTTTTTAACTAGTGCACAGTGTTATTTGTCATTGTCAAACATTCACAATGGAACCATTTGTAACCAAACCAATAGAGCCATTTTTTAAATATTACGAAGTTTTTAAGAAATACATATTTTGTAAACTGCCCTTAGATGATTTTTTAATCAAAAAACAACTATATAGTGCAACTTTGCATGCAACACAATTCTAATTGAAAACAAATCGTACGGACCATTATAAAAAAACTAAAGTTTTTTTAAAGTTTTAATTAAGTACTCATAAATAAATTTTTATCCCAAAACCAAATATACAATGTTTTTTCATGTCAAACACTCCCAAGATACCCATTTGGAACACAATCTTTTAAACTATTTTATTATTATTATTATTATTATTATTATTATTATTATTATTATTATTATATTATTATTATTATTATTATTATTATTAGCATCACGTCTTACTATCCTTTCGGGTTAAACGCTAATGTGTATTGGTAGGGTGATTGTTAGATGAAATGGAGGACCTACAGTTTAACGTGGGATCCGAACTACGGTGGATGCCTGGCATTCCACACATTCACAAGTTGTGATTAATACACGTCCTCTCAGAAAGCGAAGGAAGGGTTTGGCAATCAGATACATCTGTGCCGGGACCGTTGATTGAGCCCCGGACTCCCAGCACAATAGTCTGACACCTTACCCCCTAAACCGCCATGTCACCCTTAACCATATTTAGAATATTTCAAGTATTTTAAAAATCAATCCTCAGTCAACTACACATAAATAATTTTTTCTCCAAAAAACAAGCAAACTGTGTTATATGTTACGTCAAATAAATCAAAGCTGCCCATTTGAAACCAAATCCTTATAGTTACTTGTAAAATTTTATGTAATTTGTACTTTACAAGTTTTTGAAAAACCAATGATCAGTAAACCACCCCTAAATTAGATTTTAACCATTAATTAAGTATACGTTGTTATTTACCATATTACACAATTCTTAGATATAAATTTTGAACTAAATCATTAGTCATTTCGAAATATTATGAATTTTCAAATATTCCTTTTCAGTAAACTACCATTCAAAGAATGTTTGCCCAAAACAACTATACAATATTATTTGGCATGTCTAACAAATCCTATATATTCGTTCAAGCAAAATCGTTGGAGCAATTTTAGAACAATTTGAAATACAGAAAAATTATTAATTAGTAAACTACCCTTAATTGAAGGACTAGGATAGGAAAAAAAAACTAATTTTGTTTACAGCTCCATCCAAACTAAATATCAAGTTTTAACAAACCTTTTTGATTCGGGGCCAGAGACAGATTGATGGAAGACAGAGACGGACAGATATGGGAACAGACAGAATTGTAAAATCCTCTTTTTACTTTCGCATATTAAGAGAAAGTATTGTGATAGTGAAAACAATCGATCTCGAGATCATGACGATTATTTACGTTTTATGTAAACACGAGCACAACAAAGTGGATTTTACAATTCTGTCTTGTCTCAATGTTTGTCTCGCTGCCTGTCTGACAGTTTGTCCTGGACCACTGGAAATGATATGATGGATTTTGTCAGAACTGAATATTTAGATGTAATAGAACTTTACACAAAGATGTTTGTTTTTTACCCTAGCTCCTCAATTAAGGGCAGTTTATAGAAAAGAATATGTTTTAATTCCAAATTTTTCGAAAATGGGTCTAACGATTTGGTTTAAAATGCATATAAGGATATGTTTGCATGACAATAGAACTGGATAATTGGTTTTTGGGCAAAAATTTGCTGGAAGGGTTGTTAACTGATGGGAAGTTTTTGAACATTTTAAATATTTGGAAAACAGCTAACGATTTTGCTCCAAATATATACCTAGTGATTGTGTGGTATAATAAATAGCAACGTATAGTTGTTTTGGGGTTAATTAATCATTTGTGGGTTGTTTACTGACGACTGATTTTTCAAAAACTTGAAATATTTTACAAATTACTCTAATTATTTTGTTCCAAATGGGTATTCTTAGAGTATTTGACATGAAAAATAGCCCTGTATTCTTGGTTTTGGGTAGAAATTCGAAAAAATAAGTCGTTTACTGATGAGTGATGAGTGATGAGTGATTTTTGAAGAGTATTTTTAAATGGTTATAACGATTTTGCTTATAATATATATCTGGCTAGTGTTTGAGATGAACATTAAAATTAAACCTATATACTTGTTTGTGGTGAGTAAATTCGGCTCTGGGTAGTTTACTGATGACTCTGTTGCTGTTTATTATTTGAATTATTTAGAAAATGGCTTTAAGTGATTTGGTTCAAAATGGGTATATGTTAAGTTTATTATATTTAAATAGTTATAAGATTTTTTCTCTAAAAAATCATTTAATGATAATTAGTTAGTGATTGATTTTGTAAAAAAAAATATTAATATTTTAACGATTTGACTCAAAATTGTTATCTGGAGACTAGTTTTTTATATGATCAATAATCATGTACTTTATTCATCTAAATTAATTAATTTAAGGGTAGTTTACTTAAAACAAATTATAAAATATTTAGTTTTTTGGAAATTGATATTAAAGATTAATATCAATATTGGAATCTAGAAATAATGTTTCATGATAAATAAAAATACGTTTTTAATTTTAAAACAACTAATAACTATAGTAGTTTACAAATAATTTATTTTTGAAATATGAATCTTGTTAAGTATATTTGGACAGTTTTGTTTGAATGTATCTATAAAGACTGATCATTGTGATTAGCAGGATGATGTGCTTGTTTTTATGAAGAAAACATAATTGAGGTTTGTTAATTTAAAACCTATTTTTGAAAATTATAAAACGTAAAATCTGTTATAATTTCAAGATAGATTTTTCACTATTACAATACTCTCTCTTGATATGAGAAAGTAAAAACATCACTAAGTTTTGTCATAATCTGTTTTTTATAGATCGCTAAAATTGAGTCAAGTACTAGACAGTAGTGGACAGACTTTTAACTTAATTTTTTCGTAAATATTTTAAAATAATAATCTCATATAAGATAACTTCAATCAGTAGGATGTGGTTAGTTTATGCTTTATTGCTTAACTAACAACAAACTTTCCCAGATTATAGAAATGGAACTACCTCAAAGCGCCGGAGATAAAATATATAGGCTATTTGCAATACTGTAGTGCATCTATTCTAGTACACCAACATATACTCAGGCGCTTGGTTACTAATAACTTATACTAAATCTGAAGAGGACAATATAATATATATTTATTATCTACTAGTTGGTGTACCCGTTTTTCGCACGTGGAATATAAAAAGTATCTTTGAATTTTTAGTAAATAAATAAAACCACAGGGAAGAGTAGCCAACTCTTAAATAATGTTTGAATATTAATCCTTATTAGATTAATTGTTAAACAAAACGCGAAAATAGGCCGACTATAACACAATGTAAAAATAGAGATTTAATCTAAACATGTTTAAAAGCCAGCATTTCATTTAAAGATTAAGTTAAGTATATTTTTCTATACAAAATACTTTGAGCTCTTGCCTGTTGGTGCTAATAAAAAAGAAAGAAGAGTGTCACAGCATAAATAATTGGTCACTAAAGGGTTGTAATTAAATCCAATACAAATTATGCTAGCATTTTTTAACACATTAAGCCCATTCATCTTTTCTACGCCTTTTACACTTTTCAACTCTTTTTGGCTTAGAGAAATAATCTTCTTGCCCTTTTTCCTTTATTGCCCTATCTATCCTTTTTACTCTTTTTACCATTTTTACCGTTTCCAACCCGTTAACCTTTTACACGCTTTTCTTTTTTGCTGCTTTTGGCCCTTTTGAAGCTTTTATCTTTATAATATTTTAACATTTTTAATTTATTTTACCCCTTTAACCTTTATATCTTTTGTTTATAATTTAATTTCTACCCTTTTCACCGTTTGAACCCTTTTTGTCCTTTTTATCCATTTTTGCTTTATTGTTCTCTTTTTGCCCTTTTTGACACTTTGGTAATTTTTGAAAAATTTTGCATTTTTGTTTTCCTTTTGTTTCTATTTCCCCTTTAATTGGATCTACTGTTTACTATTTTTAACATTTTACACTCCTTACCCTACCCATTCTGTTTACGCTCTTTTCCCATTAACCGTTTACCCTTTATTTACCTTTTTTACCCCTTTTAGACGTTTTGCGACATTTAAAAATATTCTTACCTTTTTATTTATTTTATCCTTTTTAACCTTCAAATCATTTCTATTATTTTATTACATAATTTTTGCTCTTTTTACCATTATTGCCATTGATCTTATTGCTGTTTTTGACTAGATTTACTTTTTATCGTTTACACCCTATATCCTATATATCCTACCCCCTTTAATCCCACACGTTTATATCATACAGCCTTTTTACCCTATTTACTTTTTCTAGCCCGTTTACGCTTTTTAATCCGTTAACCTTTTAACCCTTTTTCCCTTTCAACCCTTTATCCGTTTTTTATTTATTTTCCCTTTTATCTTTCTTTTACTCCTTTTAACCTTAATACCTTTTATTTTTTATAAATTACTTCTTACCCTTTTTACCGTTTCTACCCTTTTTTTCATTTTTAACTTATTTGCTCAGTAGTGCCCTTTTTGACATTTTGGTAATTTTTGGATATTTTTTTTGACATTGGTAATTTTTGATATTTTTGCGATTTTTTTTGTTCTTTTGAACTTATTGCCCTCTTTGATTATATTACTTACCATTTTTAGCTTTTTTGCCCTTTTTATCACATTTTACATTAATTATCCGGTTATCCTCAGATAAATATGTATAGGGTAAAAAGTTATAAAAGGTTAAAAAAGAGTACAAAGGGTGTATAGTATAAGGGTGTAGGGTATAAAAGGTATAGGGTATAAAAAGGTAAAGGGTAAAGGGTAGACAGTGTCAAAATGTTTGTAGTGAAAAGACGTTTCAATTAATAAAAGCTATTTATTATAAATAAATCACAACATTTAACAAAGTAATATATAATGGCAATATGAGAATTGTTTGTTGTGGATACCAAACATTTCTTGTTTATTATCCATGGCCAAGCAAATTTCCATGGCCGCCAAATTACAATACAAATTGAATTAAATGGATTAGTGAATTCTTTCTCGCGGCGTTAGTATTTCTTCGGTTTTTAACTAATTAAAATATTTATAGTCAAGATTTCAACATTTGGCTACAAGGTGTAATGTCCATAAACAGGGGCTACTAATATTTAAATGCCAGCTCTCTGCGTGGGGTAGATATCATGCATTGCTTATGACAGACACACAAACTCTCCATTTTATTAATTGAGAATATTCCTTTAAGCTCTCCAAAAAATAATTTGTTATCCTCATATACACGTTAACACGTTTTAATTCAAACTATTGCTTAAGTTATTTAATTAGTTTATGCTATTTAGCTGAACAAATGAACTGATATTTTTCCCTATATTGTAATAAAGGAATAAAACTTTCTCAAAGCTCCGTGAGGTAAAATGCTTAGGCTATTTGCAATACAGTTGTGTATCTCTTCTAGTACAGAAAAATATACTCAGACGCTTAAGGCGCTATAATTGTCGAGCATTCTATCAGTCTACCAGTGGTTCTCAAAAGAGTGCTGCGGCATACCACTGTGCCGCTAAATTCAATACGTGTGCCGCAAAATTCTGGACGTTATTTTACACCAATAAAATATGAATCTAGGTATTCTCTGAGGAGTAACGTGGCCACTTGGTCATGGAGCACATCATCCTCTACCTGGTCTCTCATGGCAGTACATCCAATAGAGGACCACCAGTGCTGAAGGAGCTCACGGTCGCACTCTGGAACGTTGACGGATCACGAGGAAATAGACTGAACTTGAAAGTTTGCAGACAAATCATCGTGTTGACGTAATACTGTTGGGAGAAACCCTTGCGCTCCGCAATGATGTTCTCGTTAGCAGAGTTCATATGCCATCGGAGAGACCAAGCGGGGATATGGGAAGGGGTGGGACGGCGGTCCTGGTCCGAAGGGGCCTTGACCATCACGTCATCTCGTTTCCTCCCCTCCAACACATGAAAGCAACTGCTATCCAAATGGTGAAATCTACCAGCCAAGTGCATCTCATTTCATCTACTTTCCTCCTACCACCGGTTCGACCGGCCTACGGGGGCTGACATGGAGGTGCTGCTTCGAGGAACCACGCCTGTTTTAATCGTGGTGACTTCAACCGCTAAGCATCTTTATGGGTTCTAGATTATGTGTGCTCGTGGCGGATTGATCCGCGATGTCATAGACCTACACGGCTTGGTGGCTTCCGGCCCTCCCACCCCCACCCACTTCCCTCACAACCCCCTTGGTTTCCTTAGCTTCGTTGTCTCCAGGGGGATCAGATGACGGTTTGTGAAATCTCTAGCTGAGATAGACTCGGATCACAATCCCTTTCTTGTGAACCTGGGACGCGCTGTGTCCTTCATAGATCCCCCCGAAAAATCCACATTAAGCGCACAGAATGGAAAGGTTCACAAATGTGTTGAGAGAAGGATTGTGACCCACCCCTACCTTTCTAACAGCAGCAGAAATCGAATCGTGGTGTGGAGTTCATAACTTCCGCCATCTAGGGGTCGCTCGAAGCTTTGACGCCGAAGCACCATCCTAAGAGGGCGCCACAAGTTCTTTGTTCGATTCTATCTCAGACCCGTCCGGGAGAAAAATTGTCTGATGAAGGCTTGACAAACCTCGAAGAACCTGGTAGACAAGGCCAACTGGAGCCGGAAAGTGCATGCGGTTCTGAGATGGTCCAAGAATACCGTAACAGTGTCTGGAGGACAAGATTGAGAGCCTGTGCGTGCAAGACAGGTTCCTGTGGACAGGTCAATGAGCACTTAGAGACACAATTGTACCGAACTGATGACCCGTCAGACTCGGTGCACATTGCGCACGTGGCTCAGGTTATCGGTGTGGTCTCGTACAGACCCTTGGATGAACCTGACCCATGAAGTGACAGAAATTTTGCGGGCGTTAGCCACTCTAAGACTAAACAAGGCCCCCGTACGTGACAGTATAAATAACGCGGTCCTTAGAAAACTGACCTTGGAGGCGATTAACTTCCTCGTGGAGTTATTCAACGCCGTCTGCTCCTGAGTCACTTCCCCGAGCTTTGGAAGCACGCCAACATGTTCTGCTTTCATAAACCGGGTAAGAACCCGGCTCTAGCTTCGTCTTACCGACCGATCAGCTATTCGACTGTTTGGGAAAGTTGTTCAAGAGACTCCCACAGATGAAACTGACCCGACATGTTCGTGAGGTGGCATCTTGGTGGACAGCAGTTCGGCTTTCGGGCGGGAATCCACGTCTCACCAAATCCTCCGTCTCATGGAGCAGGTCATGATGGATCTTCAACATCAACAGGCTGACTGGTGCTGTCATTTCAACGTGGCAAAGGCCTTCGATCATGTTTGGCATTAAGGTATCCTTTTCAAACTCCTCTCTCTGAAACTACCCTTCTACCTTGTTAAGGTTGTGCATTTTATTATTCCAACTCACCTTCTCCACTACCTTTAGAAAGCCACTTTCCAAGTGAGAAGTATCCGAGCTGGATGCCACAGGTTCCCTCGTGGGAATGGATGCTCTCAGTCTGTATGTGAACGACATTCCTAAATCCCCAGACATCAAGTTGGCACTGTATGTGGACGACACGGCTTTAGTAGCGGAGACGTGGTGAGGGCATCTAGTGGAAAGGTGACTCCAAACGCACCTGACGCAGTTGAGGGGTTGATTACCACCTGCAGGACAATTATTAACGTGGATAGGAGCACAGAAGTGCTCTTCATATGTAAAATAATGTTATACAGGCCAGCCCACTCCAGTTGTTAGGAGAGCAAATCAGATGGGCGAAAAGTGCTAATTACCTTGGACTTACGCTGGACACCAAACTGACCTGGCGATTACACCGCACTGAGAGAATTAACAAGGCGAGCCAAAGGTTGCGAATCCTGGGCCCACTGTTTAACAGGCGTAGCAGCCCTGTCTACAAAGAACGGTCTGACACTGTGCAAACAGTTGCTCAGGCCGATCCTCGGCTATGCGTGTCCTGCTTGGGGCCACCTGGTGACACGTATATGAGGAGGATGCAGGCATTCCAGCGCAGGTGTTGAGTATAATTGTGGAGCACCTTGGTATGTTCGGAATGTGACTCTGCATCGTGACCTGGATATGTCTAGCATCAAGGACCACTTCCGGAAGCTAGCGCAGTCCTTCTACGACAGACTTTCCGGTGCCACCAATCCTCTTATCCAGGGGCTTGGGAATTAAGTCATCGACCTGGAGGGTGCCATCGACGTCCCAAAGGCCTGTTCGGATAAGCGAGAAGTGTCAAACAGTAGTTTTGAAGGTCCTCACCCAGGCCCCCATAGAGTAGTGTCTCCGCACTTAGCTCTAAAAACCCTGTTCGGTTTCCCAATATACTTTTATTCTCACGCCAATATTAATAACATGTTTTTTCTTTGTTTCAGAAACTTTTCGAAATGTGACAGTCCGTTTGTTATAGAATCTGAAAACACACAGTGTAACCAATTGGTCAGTACATGTTGGAATTTGCTCTCGTGCTCCCCTTCAGGGTGCATCAGATCATGCTAAAAGCAACTGCGACTGCTGTCAGAGGTGGGTGGAGAATGGTGAACCAACCGGTGTGCCACCTGTTTGAAAGAGCTATTAAACTGTCTAATATTACGAAGGATCAATATTGATTTAACACTCTCTCTTCCCACCTTCACCCTAAATCCCACCGCGACTCACGTTGCCGAGACTTCCTCATGTTCCACCGAGACTCGCGTTGCCGGAACATCCTCCTGTCCCCCCTCGACTAACGTTGCCGGGACACTCTCGCCTACATTTTTCCTACCTCTACCCGCTTGTGTATGAACACAACGTCACCGTCGTTGAGACATCAACCAATTATCCCTGAAGCTGAAAGTGAGGAATAACAGCATATTTATACCAATGAGTCAGGGGTTAAGAAAGTTGAATTTAGAGATAGTGTGCAAGCACCACGTGGAAAGAGAGTTTATAAACTGTTTAGGGGAATAAATACCTAAGTACATCAAGCCATAATTTGAATTCCTAGTATCAATGTATACGTAAGATCAGCCAAGACAATTCGGACCCTTTTTTCTACGTGGTACTCCGAGAGATTACTGTTGAAAGTCGAACCATGACTATTAATTGTATTATATAGAGGGTTTTTGGGCATTTATTTGATTTATTTATTTAAAAAGTGCTCTATATTGATTGATTGGATGCTTTTGGTACAAAACATAATTCTCTTTAAATACTTTCAACCCTGAAGAAACCCGCATCTCACGCGGACTATTCATAAATCTCGTCTAGTCTGATTTGCTGGTAATGAGGGAGGCTGGGGTTCAAATCTTGGCTCGGTATTCTGAGGCTGATCTTTACTAAATAGTTTCCACTCTCCCTCCCTGTAAATGTGTGTACATTTAATCTAAATCGTACCTTCCTAAACCGAATTAGTGTAGTTAAGATTACGTCCACAGAACTGACTATGAATAATAGAATTATTCATTACATAAATAAAAGTAATACCAAAGCTATTTAGTATTTTATATCGAACAAAAATTAAGTGTCACAATTAGATATTAACCGGACCCATTGGATAGGATTCAGTGCAACTGGCTACATGCATAGCGGTCCCGGGTTTTAATCTAGGTTGATCCCAATGGTCACCTGGGTTTGGTTAGTTAGGCTTAAGTTAGGTTAAGATTCACAGCAGCTCCACAACATCATTATAGCTATCATCACATGATCTCATTGCCGGTATGGCGTGTAGACAACCTCCAATGGTGTATCCTGGCCAACGCTTTGTGCCACAAGAGCGGCTAATAGTCTACTCATCAGACGACATAACCTGGATATCATGTCCCTTCTGGTCGTAATATATGCCATACGATAAATAAAAATTGATATTTCATTGTAAGTTTAAATGCCATATCGGTAGAGATATTCCCCGGGATATTATTAATAAGGTGAATACATTTTATAAGTGTGAAATAGGAACATATTTTATAACAGTGAAAGAATTAAATAGGTAAAAAAAAATATATTTATTATACAATAACATAAAAGTTTATATCGGGTTACAATTGGTAAAAGAAAATAGAAAGTTGGACCAAAGAATAGTAACAGTGGTTGAAGTCCGTTAAATAGGCATAGGAAAACTAGTAACTCTTAGATGGCAAATAAGATAGGTTTTAACAACTCCAATGTTATAGGAACTTCCCGTGGCTCGGGAAAATACGTGTCCAAGACGACACGGCAACCGTCAAAAGGACGTTACGAATACAGGAGTATTGGATTTCAACACAGTCGGACTAGCGCATGACTTCCACCAGAAGGGTCTAAACAGAAAACATGGTGAATTAAATACAAATAAAGATGTGACAGCAGATCCTATAATTTTAGAGTTATTAACCTAAGCTCGTCCTAGCTAGCTGGCTTGGCTTGTAATAAATAACTGTTTCAGATATTGTAAGAGGATGGACTGTCCATTACATCAGCAAATTACTAAAAAGCAACCAGTTGTCTACACTAAATAGTACTATGGCCGGTCCTTTCCCAATGGGTACTGCCAGAGCATTTAATAGTACATTTATTTCACTACCCACTGTCTGGGGTAAACTTCAAGTTTAGAATACACCAACATTAAATACTAAATCATAAGAAGCGCCAACCAAGGGTGAAAGAAAGTACTATCTGTGCGGGCCACCATACAAACTTAGCCGTGTTCCGCACTTTGTGCACCCAAAATAATAACACAGAATAAGAGATGCCAACTCGAGTGCTGTGAGATACTGACCTAACTAGGTCCTCATATAAAGGCGTTAGACAACCTGCTTGTAGCCATACAAACATTTAAACATAAGAGCATGATATCCACGGCGTCATGTGATATCGTGAAGTCTTATCGAATTATTAAATAGATAGCTCAAGGCTCCTGTATTTAAGCTATATCATAAGGATATAGGAATAATATGTAGTCAGACTTTCTGACTAACAGAAAATTAAGTCAGCTATACTCAAAAACTAAACTTAGTCTCTCTGACTAAAAAATAGCGTCTGAAGGACGAATAATGGAAAAAATCATCTTGACTAAAGCAAACACGTATGATGGACGTGGGACTAATCTCATAGCCACTTTGACTAACAAAAACTTACATAGTCATATGGACTAACTCAACAAGTCTGAAGGACTTGGAAAATAACTGAATACTTGAATTAATAGACGGAATTCCCTCGGCGTTGAGGCGGTGACACCCACGATCTAACCGTCATGGTCAGCAGTATCTTCTACAGGTTCTGGAGCAGAGTTTCCTTCTTCGAATATATCCAAGTGATGAACTACATTCTGTGAACCTAGGAGTCCCCCGTTATATACTCTTTTATTGACTAGCAAATTGGGCAAGGTAAACAAGGGAATATGGAGGAAAGGGGAGGGGGTTTTGGAACGATGGAGCAAGAGTTGCCAAGGAAGTCCACTAGGGGCGTAGTGGTCGTCACTCGCGTTCGTGGCTACGAACCAACGACCGTCATGTCTTTCTTCAATATTGAGGTCAAGAGTTTAGACGTGCGTTGAAACTGCCACGACTTTGCTTCCGCCATGATAGTAGAACAGTTGGTGAAAGCATGGTGATCATTTCCGGGAACATCCACGTAATGTAAGTAGAATCCAAACGTCTTCTTCTGATTCCCTTATTGTAGTTTATCATTTTGTGCGGATTACAATTCGTAGATGTCATTTTGATTTAGGTGAAATTCTACAATATTTATGCATTTGTTCTTAAAAATGTGTATCCTATAGTGTATGGCTTTTAATCCATCAAATTGAGGGTACGATCCAGAGTATAATTTCTCAAGTAGGTCCTGTAATCAAATTTATGTTCCTATGATTGCAATATTACTAAACAAATATTCAATCAGATAGCATTTTCTTTTTTACTCTTTCGTTGTGTGCCACTTCTTCAATAGCATGTATATTTTTTGTTATACCTCGATGCCCTTTTTAATATCTCGGTGTCTTTCTCTTTATTCCAGATTTTACTTTTGGTCCTATTACTATATATCTCTATCTTTCTTTCTTTCTTTCCCTCTCTTTTCCATTATTTATCTCTTTTCTTGCTCTCTTTTCTACCTCTTTTTATCTTTCTCTCTTTACTTTTCTCTTTCTTTCTCTATTTCGATTACTTTTTCTTTTTTACTTTTTCTACAACTCTTTCTTTCCCTCTCTTTCTTTCCCTCTCTTTCTTTCCCTCTCTTTCTTTCCCTCTCTTTCTTTCCCTCTCTTTCTTTCCCTTTCTTTTTTCCCTCTATTTTCCCTCTCTTTTGCTCTCTTTTTCCTGCTCTTTCTCTTTTTATCTTTCTTTCCCTATTTCATTATCCCTCTCTTACACTCATTATGATTCTATCTCTTTTCTCTCTTTCTCCTCTTTCTCTCTTTCTCTCTTTCTCTCTTTCTCTCTTCTTATTTTTTCATTCCCTCTCTTTTACTCTTTCTGTATTTCTCTCTTACTTTCTCTCTGCCTCTCTTAATCTTCTTCTCTTCCTCTTTCTTCCTCGCTTTTTTCCTCTCTCTTTCTATTTCTTCTTTTCTTCCTCTCTCTTTCTCTCTCTTCCTCTCTTTCTCCCTCTTCCTCTCTTACTATCTTCCTCTTTCTTTTCCTCTCTTCATCTCTCTCTTTATCTCTCTTTATCTCTCAATCATTCTTTCTCTTTCTATTAGCAATGTGCTTTGTTAATTTTCAGTTTCCTTAGGCCTTCACGGTCTTGGCCATTGTTGCCATTGGTATAGGGCTTTCTCTTTATTTTTTATGGTACCTTATTATCTCTTAGTATTTCTTTTTTTTTTTGCCCATCTCTGACTATTTATCTTTGGTTTTTCTTCCTTTATTATTTTCCAGCCTATTTCATCTCACCATCACTAACCGTCTTTTCTGTTGCAACCTATGTAAGCAATGCCTTATATTACCGTTTGCTTCTCTCCTTTATTCTCCCTCAAGCCACATTTTCCTTCATCCCTTTCGACCCTATGTTTCTACTCACGCTGAATATTGACACTGGCAGCCGGTATCAGTCTCCGAGGGACAACACACTTTGTGAGCGGTACCAACCGCAAACTCACGAACTCCCCATGCCCCAACCCCTTCGTCGTTGTACCAACATGTTCATGACGAAAACGAACAACAATCACGAAATATTGTTTGTCATTAGTTTTTATAAGGAACTCCCTTTTCTTATCAGTATCATTATGTAATAATACACGTTTGTTACTTGTTTTATTTTAAAAGCGTATAACCCGAACGGGTAGTAAGACGCGGTGCTAAATATTATTATTATAATTTGAAGTGTTATTATGAGGTAATTTAAAACAATCTTTTATTTGTGAGCTATTTTTAATTATAAATAAATTAAATTAAAAATAACAAACTTTACATTGTATATACAAAAACGTGGTCCTGTTATAAAATAATTAGACAGATATTGGCTTGTGGTCTTGTGTTAAAGTTTTATTTAAACATGTGTGTTAGATTTTGATTGAATATATCATAAAAGTTGTTTAATTTTTTTAAGGATTACTTTTGCCACAAGATTAACTATTAACTTAATCAAATAGATAAGGAGAGTAGGTTAGGGTAGTCAGGGGAAAGGGTGGGAAAGTCACAAGGCTACACTTAGCCCCAGTACTCTTGGCCGGGATTTTAATCTCAACATTCTCATCAAAATTGACTAAGGGCCTGTCTCATAGTCAGATTTGGTACGCCTAAATTGCGAGTCGATACTAAATACAGGACGACACCTACCTAGACCAAAATGGAATGGGCCAGTTTCGCATATGAAACTGGCCCATTCCATTCAATTTCAGGTAGGTGACATCTTGTATTTAGTAATGCGCCGCACATGAGGCGTACTAAATCTGACTATGAAACTGGCTCTAAGTCAATTGTGAGAGTAACAAATACCTTAGACCACCACGCCACAATTGTGAGTAAATCAATTATTAATTAGGTGATTTATTCGTGGGATTTTACATTATATTAGATTATTTTAAAAAGTATTTATGTATTCAATATATCTGGTAGGATAAGTCATACTGTTTTATCTCCTATTTCTGTAGCACCAAATTAATTTTGTAAAAAAGAAATGTTTGCTAACTGATTTGTAACGTTAACTTACAGTTAGTTACAATTGGATCCATCCCATTATAATGTTGATACGTAACTATCAAGAATTCATACCACCCGCTCAATAATTCCGACCCAAATAGAATCCCTACAATGGTACTATTCTCTGTTGTAGTCCCTGTAGGCTAATACGGAAAGATAATACGACACAGTATATTTCATACAGTACAATCTTCTGTAATATTACACTCATAATTGTTCAGGAACTTACCTTTGAAATCTTCTATCACTAGCCGCCACCGAAGCTGACCTACTCCGTGCAGCCATGTGGAGAATGGGCCGAGCTAACGCAAGTCTACTGTCAACACGTGATTGCTCTCAGTCTGGTCAGATAGAAACTGAGGCGTATCGACATGGAGTCCGATAGAAGACAACAATCCACCCGCCCCCTGATGGCTGTTTGAAGAACTACCCCAAACATCGAATGATCGTCGACTTGTTCTAATATTCTGATGGAACAACCCTACAAAGTGCCTACGTGACCGAAGACAGCTAGCAACTACGTGCTAGAATTACCTCCCCTCCTTTCCGTGTAACGAAACTCACTATATAACAGGCTGTATGTGTCTGCAAAAATGACTATCTATCAATCCGCGAACGAGGGCGGATGACTATCTATCAATCCGCGAACGAGGACGGATCATTGTCATGGACAATGATCGGATACACATTCATATATACTAATTGGAAAGTAACTATGGCGTCTACTTTTCATAGACTCTATTTATTTTCGGCTTATAAATTTGTTGTATTAGAATCATTTTTTTTTTCTCGTGTAATATTTAACTTTTCTCTTTATCTCAGTCGCTTAAATTTAACTATTATGTCGCCACTTAGGCGCGGTATCATGTTGGTTAGTTTAGTTTGATTTCCATCATTGGTAATTTTGTATTGAGTAAATTTAAATGTAAAATGTTAAAATGTGTGGACTTTTGTATTTTGCTATTTCACGCGACTGTAGAAATAAAATCATGCTTGTTATTTTTTTATATAATTTAAATTTGTTCTAAATTTCACTCTTTAGTTTTTTTATAAGAGATAGTTAGTCCCGGGAGGTTTTGACTTGAGTCTGGAAGTTAAACTCTCACGTTATGTTTTGTAAATTTCGTATTGTAACTTGTAATTGTTTGAGGAGCCCATCAGGCAAGAATATTTAATGTTTGTTTCATTTTGTGGATATCTTACTTCACTTCACTTTTGGTAGTTTAACTTCTCTGTTGATGTTAAAAATCTACGTAATATTGTGTCTCTTATAGACGACCTTTAATAAATGTAAACATGGGATGTTTACATTCTGCGCTTCACGTTATTATTTTCAGCATTATTCAGAATGATATAATGAGACCACTGTACTTTGCTTTATCTACGTTTATACTGAATAAACCATATTTTTGTTATATTTTTAATTCTGCTTATATTTTCCCTTATGCAGATTCACCTTCTCCCTTTTATTTAATTGTGGTCGTTAAGTAGAAGGCAATGGAGATGGTGTAACAGATTGATGTTAAATACTCGTATTAAACAAGTATATATTTTTATTATTTACTACCCTTACTACCAGCTTCGCCGAGGACGGGGAGATCAAGGTTCGAATCTCGGTCGGGTGAACTGGGGGTGGTTTTTCCTAAATAGTTTTCCACTCTCCCTCCACGCAAATGCGGGTTCACTTCCTCTAAATTCAACCCTCCCAATTCCTAATCCATTAGAGTAATTAGTACTTAAGCGTATAACCCGAACGGGTAGTAAGACGCGGTGCTAAATATTATTACTACCCGCTTCGGTGGCCGCATGATCTGACATGCTACTCTTGTATTGGACTATACTGCCTAATACTGTGAGATTGGGGTTTGATTCCGGTTGGGTGCACTGAGAGTGGTTTCCTAAATGGTTTTCACGCTCCCTCGACGCAAATACAAGTGAACTTCCTCTAAATTAAACTTTACCAATCCCTGACACATTAGTGTAGTTAGTACATAGGCGTATAACCCGAACTGATAGTAAGACGCTGTGCTAACAAAATTTTATTTATTTCAACAATTTGTGTTTTAAACCGTGAGTATTTGATACCTACACCAGTGGGCAATTGGGCATGGACTAGGTGTCAAATTAATTCATTCTGGTTTGCTGCTAAACGGGTTAGAACCCCTTTCGGGTGTACTTTGTTCAGTTTTTTCCTTAATGGTTTCCCCTATTCATTCACACAACTGTCGGTGCAATTATTATAAATGTTAACTTCCTCATCCGTATCCCAGTAGTATAGTTAAATACTTATGGACCGAGAGGGAAGTAAGATGTTGACCAAAACAAAATATTGGAACTTATAATAATTTGACTCAATCATTATTCATGAAACTCCTATTTACTTGTAGAAACTTATAGTTTTATTTATTTTGGTATAATAGCTTAAATTACATGTGATTATTTAATTTAATCAACTCATAGAAATTATATCTAATATAATAAATATTCCCATAATGTTGAATTAGTTTTAAACAAGAATATTTAACTATTTTTTTAGTACTGTGTCTTACTACCCGTTCGGGCTATACGCTAATATCTAGCTTAATTTATTCTGAATAGTGTAAGCTACAATATGCTAAAATCACCTGAATGCTATAACAACATTTAACTATCATAGACTCCAAAGAATGGGTGGTTTTAAGTGGGTGGTTATAATATGTTAACTTTATGTGAATGCTTTATTTTTTATTGCTCAATATAGAAGTGTTTGCGTTTATACAAAAGTTTGGAGTGTAAAGTTTCGTGGGTGAGCTTTTCAACTTTATGTTGGGAGGTGGATGATGTGTTTGTTGTTTTTGGCTGTTGTTGTTGGTGGTGGTGTTTGCGTCTGCTTGTTTTGTTGGCAAACTTTCCCCCCAATAAGCGAGATAGCTTTCAACTTATAAAATATTTTCACACCCAATATAAAGCTGAGAATGCGAGTCGTTGACGCAAAATCTTTTTCGATTTATTTTCTTTAACTGCGGAACAGAATATAGGAAATATATTGAGGGGAAAAAAATTAAAATTGTTCTGTTGGTTTTAAATTTATGTGTGTATACTCTGCATGTACTGTTGTGTATTTCTTATTTTCAAATTTAAAATAAAAATATGAAAACAACTAAAATAATTTTGTAAAATATTTATATCGTGAACGAATAAATCTATGAAAATATAATTTATAATACTACATTGGCTGAATTAGGTGAAATAGTTTAGCAACTAAACCATTAAGTGGAGTTATTTTCATAGATTTTGTTTTTAATGTATGAATAAAAAATGTACAAATGAAATTAATTACGTTTTACAGAAGTATTAAAAGATAGTAAAAAAGAGTTAATTAATTTTGTCCAAATTAAATTTTGAAACTGTATTAAATTTCACAGTTTTTACTTTATGTAACGTAAACAAACCAATCACAGTTTTAGTACGGTAATTGATTAGTTTTTTGTTTAAAATATATTACTTTGGGCAGTAATCCAACACTAAACAAAGTTATTTTATTGAAACTTTTTTTTGTAACGCGTCTTTCTACCTGTCCAATCTATCTACATATTCACACCAATCGTGTAGGTAGAAATAAGATAGAGTTTAAAATAAATATAAATGCAATAGGAAGAGTGGAAGGGAGAAAACAATTCAGGAAAATTTAAACCAGCAGTACAGCCGACAATGCAAGTTTAATTATTTTAATGTATATACCAGACCACAATAATAAACTATTCAATTGGCAGAATTTTGTATAATTGGTATGCTTACTGTGACTCAAAATGTATGTGTTCGATCCTCCCAAGTGCATTAGGATTGGACAATCGCACCAAAAAATAAGCATAGAATAAGTGTTGTTATATTGAAAAATATCATTATCAAAATTTTAGTTAATTATCTCTGATTCCAAAGTAATATTTTTAGAAAGCCATGTGTCTATCTACATGTACACTTCTCTATCATCAAAATGGTTTATATATTATTGTCAAATTTAATATATAAATGTTAAGAAATTAACTGTATACCTCATCCCCCTTTTAAAGTAGCAAACTTACTTATACTATGTCACTATGGTGTAGCTTATAAGATAGGGTCATAATGTATTTCCAGCAAGTTAAGTCTTCTATTTTTCAGGATAAATAGAGTGTAATGTACACTCCCTTGCATCAAAGTTTTATTTTGAAATTAATCTAACAAAATGATTGCATTGTTATATGATTGATCTTTCTCAAAAAAAATAAAAGGTAGTCGAAGGCTGAAGGAATATTTGTCTTTTCAGCATCCACCTGCCAAGTATGGCTAAAGTATTGCCATTTATTTCTACAGCTGTCACAAGGAGATATTAAAAATAGCTTGGACAGTTAAATTATTCTCTGCTAATTTAAGACATTTTGGGCGGGATTTGTTTTTTATTATTTTGGGAGGGTGAGGGTTATAACTAGTTTGTCGTGAATCTGTGGCGCGTGGTTTTCCCTGGAGTTGTTCGATACTTCCTTTCAGTTTTACCTAGACTGATCAAATTCTTTAACGAAAGTAATAATATTCATTTCTTGGTTTTTATTTATTTATAAATAAATAATGAAGATTTAAATAGCACAGCACAATAAAAATACAATTGGTGCATTTATCAATAAAAATAATTAAATAATATCGACACACAGGCTGCAAATCATTGTAATTATGGGAATGTCTATAAGGAGGAGACTACATTTCAATCAATTTATATTAGTTGAAATAATACTGACACAGGAATAAAGATCCCAGGTTCGATTCCTATGTTATTGTAATTTGTCAAATAATTTAAAATTTATATACATATAAATATATGTATATATTTGTCTTATCATTTGTCCTCATGATGCTCAATTTGCCCCGTTTCAGACCCTGTTTAGCAGATAAATTCTGGAAACTCCGGGAACCGAACCTGGAAAACTCTGGATCTGTATCCAGGAACTCTGACCACTAACCATGGAGGTGGACAAGGTATAATATATATATAAATATATATATTATGTGTGCACACGGATTATGTTTCATATTATAACTACTCTATTTACAGGTGAATATTAATGATCCCTTAAATTAAACTTACCTCAGTTTTATTTCTGTGTGCTGATGACAGCTCACAGCTGACTTCTGACGCTTTGAAGCTACCAGACCAAATTATGTATCCTACGCCGACCACATGATCTGCAAACCATGTTTTATCAGTTGTCCTTCTGACAGTCAAATTTAGGTATATACCTAACTGTTGACTGTCAGAAGTCAGCTGTGAGCTATCAGTCAGCACACAGAAGATAAAATGAGTTACTCAGCGGATTACTTAGATTAGTGTTGGTATAATCCACTAACATCAAGCACTATTACTATTACAATGTTAACCCGTTTTATTAAGTTAAATAATCACTAAATTATATATACATAAAACATATAATTTACCAAACTATGTGAAACAAAATGAACTGCATTAATTTATGTTGGAATATTTTTTTAAGTTTTGAAAGACCAAGATTAAATCTGAACATTTTTCATCAGATTTATTGACAAAAAATATTTCAGAAATTGTTTTAAAAACTGGTGGGTAAGTGGGCTAAATGGCAAACCCATCAAGCCTAGTTTTCCGGCGACACGAAGGTCGGGTTTTGAATACAGTCCGAATGTACTGAGAGGGTTATTCCTAATTTGTTTCTCACGCTCATTCCATGTTACAGTTTGAATATGAATTGTAATATGACACCTTAATTTAGAATAGAAAGTAGGACCTTTGACTTACAGCGCGAATGTTTTAACAACACTATTATCCTTCTGTATCATGCGTCACTTATTATTTGAGATGGAATCTATTATGATTGTTCGTGGCTGTGTTTCTGATAGCTCCAGTCACTGTGGATGACTAATTCCCCATAAATATAATGAGTGATGACTGATGAATGTCCATGGAAACGGAAATATAATGTATAGTTAACTTAATATCCATGGCCAGAGTAATATTACAAAATATATTTGGATTATGAAGCTTTCTCCTTAACTTGAGGTATTTTTTAAAAAAACGTTATTTTAAATTTTTTTTCTAGTTAAAGTAACTGGTGGTCTAGGGGTAAGGTGTAGGACTTCTGTGCTGGGGATACGGGGCTCAATCCTCGTCCCGGCACGGATTTATCTGATTGCCAAACCCTTCCTTCACCTCTGATAAGACGTGTATTAATCACACTTGTGAATGTGAGGAATGCCAGGCCTCCACCGTGGTTCGGATTCAAGTTAAACTGTAGGTCCTCCATTTATCTCACAATCACCCTACATTAGACATTAGCGTAAGTGCGTATAACCCAAAGGGTAGTAAAACGAGTGTGTAATAATAATAATAATAATAATAATTAATAATCAAGACTGTGGCTTTCAGACCAAAAAATATTTATTTGAATGAACATTTGGTTGGTAAGTACTGGATTTTCAATTGAGATAAATTATTTGAATCTAAGAATAGTTATTTTGTTTAAGTGAAGTAAATTATTTTCTAATCTTGATGTATCAGATTATTTAAATTTTACTTGAATATGATAAGTAAAAGAGCCTATTCGATGGAGTTTCGGTAATGTTCGTTAAAGTTCGGCTTAAATTGGTAAAATTCACTAAGTCGATGACGTCAAAGTGGAGATGTAGGGCACACGAGGAAAAGGGCAGTGTTTTCTCCAGTTTTTATACCAAAACATATCGTCTGCCTAAAATAAATCAAATGTTGCCTATGTACAAACATAGAGTTTAGTTTTATTCACTTGCTGATATCAACAGTTCTTTAATATCTGTCAAGAGCACAGCAGCATTTGATGACAAACTTTTTGAATGAAAAGAAAAAGTTGGCATTAAATTTCAGGACACTCTTGACAGATATCCAAGAACTGTTGATATCACCACGTGAAGAAAACTAAACTCTTAAGTTTGTACTGAAGCAATATTTTATTAATTTTAACAGTAGAAATTTTGATATAATAACTGCAAAAATACTGAACTGTTCTCTCATCCCTGTCATTCCCACAATAATTATTAAGATTAAGTGAGGTTTTGCTAGGTTATGATTATTTATGTTACAATATGTTAAGATCCTCAACGGTGGTCATACTGGCTAAGGTGTCAACCTTTTGGAGTCTAACTTGTTGGTGTTATTATTATTATTATTATTATTATTATTATTATTTATTATTATTATTATTATTATTATTATTATTATTATTATTATTATTATTATTCAAATGGGATATATTTTTCTATTTTATTATCAAAATATGTTTATTATTATTATGTTATTACAATTATTATTTTATTACACTTGCGTCTACTAACAGTTCGTTAATATACGCACACGCAATGTGAAACTTGTAAGTGTGAATGTGAGATAAATTTAGGACCCTGACAGTATTAAGAACTGTTGATATCAACCACGTGGAGCCTGAGTTCTGTCACATGAACATATTGTGATTAATTAAAAAGAATCTTGTTAATAGTGAAAAGAATGAAGTTTTGGCATACAATAATATTAGATTTTCGGGAGCCGAGGTCTTGATTATCCAGTTACATAGTAAGATCCTCAACCATACGGCTTTAAGGCCAAACCGGAGTACCTAACTTGTTGGTGACCGAGAAGTCGGGGCTTAAATCGCGTATTTGTGTACTGAGGGTGTTTTTATTCCTTATTGTTTTCCACTCTCCTTCCACGTAAATATGAATACATTTCCTATAGAATTATCTTCCTCATCTTTATTTTCCGTTAGTATGGTTAAAAGCGAGTAGCCCACACAGTGCAAAAAAAAAAGATGAAATTAATATTAATTTTAAAATATGTTTTAACAGGATTTCGAAATCGTTAATTCATGTAAAATAAAGTTTCGGGGTTGGAATTCCTATCTGGGCACATTTTTTTAAATACACTATCTTATTCCGTCTTCACTTTTGAAACGCACCCTCTATGAATACTAATAAGTATATCTTATTAATACAAATCATGTACAAATTTGTTTTTTATTTAAATATAAATATATATATTAAGAAATTTACATGTCTAAAAAAACTCTATTTACTTCCTTCATTAGCTTGTTACGTTAGCACGACTTAAATAATTTAGAAAGCTTTGTTTGAAGACAGCAAGCACAACAGCGCAGAAAAACAAAAAGTTTTAAATGGGGTTTCTCTCCCCACTGGTCCATTTAAAACTTCTCTTGCCCCCCCCCCCTTTCACACTTCCACGACCACCCTCTCCTTTACTAACAAATGGGAAGAACACAGTTAAATATTCCATGGCATGTTGTGAACACAAAACAAAAAACGTACTGTACCTACGTCAGAGAAAGGGGCCACGTCTTAGGTTGAGTTTTCCCAAGAACCTCAAAGGAGAATGTGTTCATTGTTATTTTGTTTGAAACGAATAAAATAGATTTAAAGATAACACAATCTCTAAAAGCATTTTGCGAGGTGATGTTGCATTTGTACTTAACGTGCGTCTTCTGAAACTTAGGTTAAATAATGTCACGACTTACGAACTAGCTTAACCTAAGAAAAAAATCACTTAATATATTATCACCAGCATCAGTGGCCACGTGAACAAAGGTGTATTTCTAATCTTGTATGATTCGCCATTGGTTGGAAGGTCTATGTTTGAGCCTCTCTGGATGTACTGAGGTATGGTTTCCAAGCAAATGCTAGCTCACTTCCTCTAAAACTCTACCTTCCACATTACTACCCCATTAGTGTAAATATTCGGATATCCCAAACAACCTGCATCACGGGTCCCATTATGTAAGGCGTCAGTCTCTTCTTGTCTGATTTTACATGGACGTGATGGTCAAGGTTTGAGTTCCAGCCTAATGTAGTGAGATTTTTCCCTATATAGTTTTGCATTCTTCATCTTAGTAAATGAGAATGCACTTTATTTTAATTAAACCTTCCTCATTCTTTCTATACAAGCTTAAATATACGTCATATACTGGAAGTGTAGTAATACATTGTGCATGGGTTCTAGCCAAAGGGGGGTGGAAGGAGTAGGCACCCAATCCAATGGCACCCACAGGTTCCTCTGAACCAAGTACTTCTTGCTCAACTGGGTGTGATTACTTCATTAATGGTACAAACTATCAGCGTCATTACACGCTTAACTAGGCCACCTCTTCAGGTACACAGCCAACACATAATAATATACAATAAGGTTTATGAATAGATTATCATAATACACGTTTAAAAATCAACTGCTTTATTCTGTTTGTGTAATATGTCCCATTGGCATTTGTTTGACAATTATTAAGAATGAGAATAATTTTTAGTGTCCTTCAAGATCTGGGAGGTGCATTTTAGTTAAAGATACTATAGTAGATCAAATATTTACTTCAATGAAAGTGTGAAACTGTTCCTCAATTGATTTTATAATATACCACTTTTTTAATATAATTTTTAATTTTTTGGGAAGCCACCATGTAAATTTTGGTCACCAGCTATTCTTGTAACTTTTTGGGCTAGGGGCTACCTGTATGGAAAATTTTAGCTTCCAAGGTCTACTGTGCTTCAAGAGTAATTCAACTTTTTTTCTGTAAAACCCCCACACCCGTTTTGGGGAGTCCCTTGGGAATTTTATTTCATTAAATATTCCTGCAACCTTTTGGGTTAAGGACTGCCTGTCTCCAAAATTTCAGCTTCTTAGGTTTTCAAAACTTCAAGATTTTTTACTTTGGTTTTTTGGAAATTCCTCCCACTTTGAGGGCCACCATTTAAATTTTCTGTCACCGAGTATTCCTGCAGCCCTGTGTAAAACTACCTGTCTGCAAAATCTCCGCTTCCTATCTCTTCTAGGCAAGGAGAATTTTTCAACTTTGGTTTTTATAAAACCCTCCCATTTTGGGGGCTCCAATAAGAATTTTCGCTGACTAACTGTGTTTGCATGATTTTGGGACTAAGGGCTACGGCTTGAAAAATCTCAGTTCTCAAGCTTTTTTGAGCTTTGAGATTTTTTTTATTTTGGATTTTTGGAAACCTCCCAGTCTGGAAAGCCCCCATGGGAATTTCTAATCACCTTATATTTCTGAACCCTTTTGGACTTAGGGTTACTTGCCTGCAAAATTTCAGTTCCAAGTCCTAATGGGTTTTGAGATTTTTTCAGCTGAACATAGGAATGGTAATTATTATAGCGGGGATTTTTAAATCATGAGAAAGAAACATAATAGTAAAAAAATGATCATATAAATATAATAATTATTATTATTATTATTAAAGCTTTTAAAGTACAGTGGAAAATATTTTTAACAGATAATATGCTAAATTGTTTTGTCTTATGCTCAATATCAGCTTAGAAACTGTTGATAGCCTACTATTTAAAAACTAATTATATTCGTCTCTGTTCCAAACTAAATTGAACAAGATATTTATTATTATTATATTATTATTATTATTATTTTATTTTATTATTATTATTTATTATTATTATTATTATTATTATTATTATTATTATTATTATTATTATTATAGAACTCATTATTTTTAATCTTTTTTTTTCAAGACGAGCTTTACATTGCATAATCCTATTAACGTCTTGCTTTATTAAAATCTAAAAGTAAGACTATAAAAAAAATCTATTTTTCTACCAAAGAGGGCTTACATTATATATTGGGGGGGGGGGGGGGGGGGTTGTATAGCATCCTTAATCCTACGCGTGCCATTTTGTTTATTTTACTTTAGTTTTGTAAGGTCCCATAATGTTATTTATTGACCTTTAATATAAGAAGGAGGCTATTAAAACTGTTTCACATTCATCCACTTTCACAACTAAGAGCTGTCATTAATGACAACCGATGTAATTTGTCAAAGGAACCAAATATGTTTTTGAGTAACGGGGGGTGAGGGGGTTACGCAACTGTTTATCATAGCGTAGTATTTAATCAGTCAGAAAAGCCCTGAATCAACCCTAACAGGAAGGTAATAAACTAAATCAAAGTTCGCTCAGATAGCCATTTCAATCCAACCAAGTTCTCTTATTGCTGGATCATTTAACGTTCACCTAACGTAACGACAGGATTATTAAACGTAACGTAACGTAAAAATTACATATCGTGAATTTCTATTGGTTTTCTTAATTTGAAGCCATCCCGCAATTAAAGTCCATATAATCTATCGTAAGGATTACGTAACGTTAAGATTATTGCCATGTAATTAAATAAAAGCCATCACGATGCACTTAACATTCATGTAATCTATCGTAAGAATTACGTAACGTAATATTATCTTCGTGTATTTAAATGGAAGCCATCATGATGTAACCAACGTCCACGTAATTAATCGTAAGGATTATGTAACGTTAAGATTATCTTTGTTTATTTAAATTGAAGCCATCACGATGTACTTAACGTTAACGTGACGTTAACTTAAAGTAAGAATGTTTTCAGGGGAAAATTTCACGGTTTTTTTTACGCCAAGATGAAGTGTACCATGTGCCCCTGGCAGCCAATCATAATTGGGCAAAGTCAACACGGTTATTTAGTACTTCATTTGTTTGTTTATTGTATGCAGACGCCTCCTTCGATATAACTCACGTCTCACTAAACACTAAAACATCATGACATCGTTTAACACTTTATTTTGTACCGCCAGTTGGCTTCTATATTAAATAAGTGAGCCCTCGATTACCCGTCAATCACGGGATTGGGACATGGTCGAAACACAAAAAAAATTATCAAAACACAAAAAACAACTAAAAACATGAAATATAATGGTTTTGCAAGAAAAAATGGGATGTTTATTTTTTTAATTACAGTCTACAATTTTACTAAGGTAACACAAAACGAAATATTTGATAGAAAACATAGATTTATTGCTTTAATATTTTTATGTTTTAAAGACATCCTAGGATGCTAACTCTCTCAGCTTATTTAGGCCACAAAATGCCCATAGGCATTGAAGTAAGATGCTGTTTTATCAGAAGTATTACGGTCGAATATAACGAGGAGGCAGATATTAAGAGGTCTGGTGTGGGGGAGTCTTCTGTACTTAAAACCTAGTTGCATTAATTTCTTCTAAATTTTTATAAACATTCGTTTTCTCAGATTTAGAATTAATTGGCTATATTTTGATTCTATTATTATCAATACGAAACTATCAACCCTACTAAGAAAACGGTGATTATGATTTTCCTTGGAAATCAAGTTAGACAGAAAATAAATTAATACTATAGAAAATACTTTTTATTCATAACTAATAAAAACAGTTGTTCACGTCTTGAAGACTTCTGTCTCATTATAAATGTAAGTTTTTCTTAAAATGCTGTGCCTTCGTGCTCCCCTAAATAGGTATGCTAAGTTTTAGCTTCCTAGGTTTATTAGTTTTGGAGTTATACTGTCTGCACATCATACACATAAACTCACAAATAAACACTTATCAATTTTTTTTATCTGATTATAGTAATATTATCCATTTAATATACACACATTATTGACACTTTACTATACTAATTTATTTATTAAAACGGGTTATTTTTTGTTAGTTATATTAGTTAGGTGGCATAACAAAGTCATAAACCAAATGAATATTATTTAAGGTGTTATCTATAAACGAATTTGTACTGTTAGGCGTAACAGTATTATTACAGAAACAGAAATGAGAATATTTTACAAGTTTAACAAATCAGTTTATTGATGTAGAAACATGTCATTAAGAAGTACATAGATTTACAGTTATAAACTATACAAACCATCCATAGATTAGCCATAAGAATATGAAAGGATACAATAATATAAATATGTAGCTGGACAAAGGAGCATCAGGTGTGAAGCACCTAAGAACATCCTATTACCGGCTCTTATTGGTAATAGGTGTTATTAAGAAAGCTAGTAACTCGTTAAAGCAGGGCATATCCTGATTTATTATATGTGACAATGGCAGCGGCTCCACTGTACTATAGCTTAGTGGTGGCAATCAAATATATATACATACATACTAATCATTATTTAACACTAGTTGACTGACTGAGACTGGAAGCAACTGCTCTCAACAAAAAATATAAAAAACTAAGCCACTCAACATTAATCCTACTTTAAGGAGCTACGAGGGAGGTAATTAGCAAGAGATAATTAGCGTGAGTTAACTCCATTGAGAGATAAAAAGTTAGGCATTATAGAGTTATAACTTCCTAGAAAATTTACAATTTTACAATCAGTACTAGCCAAACTACCAGGAAAACTAGATGCTACTAATACTATGGCGGATTCTTCCTAAATAGTACTGCTCTGAGCAGTCAATAGTATATTTAATCTGTTATCCTACTAATGGGACATCATTATCTATAATATTGATAAGTATTAATAACATTAAAGGCTCCATAAGAGGACCAAACACAATAGACTAAACCTCGCGGGCCACTACAATGGACTAGTAGCACTTCCACAGGTTGCGCACCGCAAGTCGGTTACACAGTTAGACTCATCAGAGACAAGTGTCAGTTACTGAGCCAATTAGGTCGTGAAACATAGCAATATATAAACTGATCTCGTCCAATATTAAATTTATTCTTTAACCTAGCCGCAGCATGGTCATATAGTCTGAGGAGACTAATCATGACCCTAATATATGTGACTAATCCTAATAGACATAGAAAGGTAGTGCATAAAGCTATATATTATGCAATATGGGCGTAGGGAAACAAATCAGTAATAACTGACATAAAAAACTATGTCATAAGGACATTGAACAAAATAGAGCTCAACGCTCAACAATATAAGCTATGCCTGAAGGGCATAGGGGAATAATTCAGAAATAATGACACACAAAACTTTATTGTATTCCTTAATAATTATAATATCCACCGTAGCTAGCTCTGTGGTGAGGAGGTGACTCAGACGCCTCAAACATTCTGGCCTTCTGTACCTCTTCCTGATTGAAGCTTGTGGCGTTCTTCCCGCAGTTCCTCCGTCAAGGGATTACAATAGAATAGGTGGACGTGAACCGAGGACAGGCCCATTTATACCAGTGGACTAATCAAATTTGGCAATATACGAAAAGGGGGGATTCATCAGAGATTATGCTAGCCGACAACTAGCGCTAGTTAATGCCTGGTGGAATGTCTGGACTAATTCCTCTCTCATTTACTCGTCGACTGGCTCAGGTGTTAGAAGTGTGGATCGTGTTGGTATTCCAAGTCGAGTTGCCTCGTTCGCTGGGGTAACTTTTGCTGAGAATTGGGCGTCTCCCACTTGTGATGTCGCAGTGTGTATATATCTGCAGCACATTATTAGAACTTATTAGATTTAGTAGTAACAGTATTAACTTTTTATAGGGTTTCGTTGTACTAAGGTGTTGAAAGTTAATCAACACGTTACAAATTAATATCAAATAATTAAGAAAAATTAGCCTGTTTAATTTTAAAACCAATTAATTATTTTAAACTTTTTGAAAAACTCAAATTAATCCTATTACATCTATATTAATATATTTTGCGATAGTAAGAGGTATATCTATAAAATTAAAATAAACAAATAATATGAAAAAATATTGCAATCAGAATAATATTAGCCTAAAACATTATTTTCAAATTTATTTAAGTGAAAATTATATTAAATAATATTAGTAAACCCATGTGTGAATTGCGCAGTACTTAGGTAAATATTATTTTTAAGTATGTTCTTTAATAATGATTTTGTCTAGACTAAATAAATTAAATATTTTTCTCTAATGAATAAAACACAAAGAGACAAAGATTTTAGTTTTAAAGAGACGTTTCTGAGATGCGTCTGGAGGAAGAGGGGAAGAAGAGGACTGGAAAGGAGTGAGGGAATATTTTCTTGTATACATCTGGGGGTGGGGGGCTGGATGGGGTTAGGCGGATATTTCGGATAAGATCTCAAGGGGTACCTCTCATTCAAATATGGGCTCAATAGCTCCAGTGGTTCCAGAGATGCATATGGGGAGGAAAGGGGACTCGGGCGAGTGAGGGCTATTTTTCAAATAGTGTATCAAGAGGTACCCCTCACCCGAAGATGGGCCCCATAACCCCAATAGTTCTGGAGATCCGTATGGGGGGGCACAGGAGAAAGTGGATGAAATTTTTCCTTCCAGTAAAAAAATTTAAATTTAATAGTCAAAACAGTCCTCATTTGTCAATTCAGCTTCACAAAAAAGTCAATATTGGGTCTGACAAGAATACTATTATTATTATTAGCACCGCGTCTTACTACCCGTTCGGGTTATACGCACTTACGCTAATGTGTAATGGTAGGGTGATTGTGAGGTGAAATGGAGGACCTACAGTTTAACGTGGAATCCGAACCACGGTGGAGGCCTGGCATTCCTCACATTCACAAGTTGTGATTAATACACATCTTGTCAGAGGTGAAGGAAGGGTTTGGTAATCAGATAAATCTGTGCCGGGACCGAGGATTGAACCCCGGACGCCAGCTCAGAAGTCCGACACCTTACCCCTAGACCACCAGGTCACCAACAAGAATACACTTTCATATTAATGCGAGAGATATTCAAAAAGTATCATTTATTTGAAAGTGTATAGTTTTATAATATATATATAAAAATGTATAGTTTATATATATATATATATAAAATGTATAGTTTATATATATATATATAATGTATAGTTTATATATATAACATTCAATACCAGCACCGTAGTTCTCTCGAGGGATAGCATCAACATAACAAATTATGTTGTTTTTGTTAATTGAGTGAATATTTTAAATTTATATTTTCAAAAAACTAGCCTTAAATATGCAATTTTTTAGTGCCTAGGGCTAACATCGTGGACGAGCGCGGAGAATCGATCCCGGACAAGTTCTACAAGGCTGGTAGCACCATAGAACTGAGGTGCGAAGTGTGCGAAGTGCCTCATCCTCCATACGTCACCTGGAGACACGGAACACGCATGCTCAATTACGATACTTTGAGAGGAGGCATCAGGTACTGTGCTACCATCTGTTATTGATTGTAGTAAACCTGTGATATAAATCTGAACACACTTTTCGTACGTCACCTGGCCCCCTAATTTTGAAACGTGTTAGTAGCGAGTCGTTAGTGTATTTCTCTCATCTCGCACACAATCTCGCAAACCCCTAATTTTAAAATGTCTGCGCTGCGAAAACTGACGTCACAGAATCGAATAGCGAGCGGATTATACTCGCCAGCCTCACATCGTGCGAGACAAGGTTTGTCTAGCGAGTAGATCAATTATAACAAAATGGATGCCATCCCCCTCTTCGGTTGCAACCTTCTGAGAGTGATTTTGTTTAAATAAACCTACAATTGTACGAAATAGGTTTACAGAAGAAAAAAATATGATTGCTTTGTACACTTTATTCAATCCTTCAATAAAAATATTTGTTTGGGTGAAAATATAGTAATATATTAATTTTTTCAAGCTTATTTAAGTGTCAATTTGGCTGAGTCGGTAAAATGACATTCTCTGAAATCAATATCCGGATGTTCAAATCCTGTCATTTCCAATAAAAAAATTTAATCAGACTGAAAAAACTTTAATTTGAAATGATTGTATTAGTAAGCATATAATTTATTTTCAATATTTTTTTATAGAAGTATACAAGGTATTTGAGCCTACCTAGACTGCCATACTATTCTTCTTTAAAAATAATTTAACAAGGAAGTAAATTTAAAAGAGTACATTAATTTTGAAATTTTGTATGTAGGTGATTATTTAAAAATTAAATGAAAGGGATTTATGATATAAAATTTCCACATTTAAAATAAGGCTAAGCAAGCTAATTATTATTCGTATGGTAAAAATCATTAGGGCATATTTATGTTTTAAAAATAGTTGGAAAATAAAATAATATTTTACTGAATTTTAATTATTAACAAGTGATTTAAATTCAGAAAAAAAATTAAAATAATTAATTCGAAGTGGAATTGATCCCGAGAACTTCTGAGCTACAGAAAAATACGCTACTAAATAAGCTGAAGTGGATATTGAGTAATAGGTTGGTTTAATTTATACTCATATAACCTGAGAACATTTTGAAACGACAAACTTAGATGCAAACAACTGGAAGATGATTTCCTAATAAACTAAACAAATCGTTTCACATGATGCACTCAATACAATAATAGTGTTTACTTTCAGTTACGTATCTTGTATAATGGCGTGTTGTGGCATCTCATCGCCTCAATCCTTTGGCACGTCATGGTTTTACAGTGTTGTCAGATTGGAAACTCATTCGCAAGCGAAACAACGCTACGCAGACTCGCACGACAGTAGAAACCTTTTAAAATTAGCTTTGTTTTGGTACATACTGCGGTTTTCGAGTTCATAAGTTGCGAGTTTGCTTGCTAACGAGTATTTTCGCAAGTTTCAAAATTAGGGGCCCTGGAGACACAAAATTAATATATTCGACTACGATATTTCGTTATGAGGTATCAGGTACTGTGCTGCTATCTGTTATTGCTTGTAGTAAACATGTTATATAAAGATGAACACACTTTTCGTATGTCACCTGGAGACACAAGATGAGTATATTCGACTACGATATTTCGTTATGAGGTATCAGGTACTGTGCTGCTATCTGTTATTGCTTGTAGTAAACATGTTATATAAAGATGAACACAAGATGAGTATATTCGACTACGATATTTCGCGTGGAGGTATCAGGTACTGTGCTTCCTATCTGTTATTCATTTTTATTAATACAGCAATCTCAATCTTATCTCATAAATGAGGTAAGCGGGTCTTTGAAAGGTTACATATTTCCTTGTGACAGATATACAATTTTTAATCAAGTGTTTATACATTGATTCAAACTTATTACATAAAAAATAAAATAACGATAAAATAAATATTTCATGATAAAAAAAGAAAATAATTGATGTATGTAATGATATTTTAAAAAGTAATGTAGCACAATAAAATAGCTATACAAACAGAGTGATTCAATAAGCTCCATACATAAGGAATGTATTTTTTATGCATTGTTCTGAAATGGCCTTTTTTTAAGAAAGAGCCTATAGATATCACTCTCCCAAATTCAACAGGAGACACTACCCAGGAAGACAAATCACACAAGACACTGATGTCAAACTTATTGAGAAGTTCCGAAAGACCAGAATTATTGATGATCAAACAGTGACACGGTAGTTCACAAACATCCACCTATGAACACATATCGGCCATAGTACTTACAGACTTTGAGAAGAGCACAATACCATCCATACAAAATTCAAATTGTGAAGTATACCTATGTATGGAGACTTTTGAATCATCGTGTATATTGGTGCAGGAATATATAATGCAGGGTCCGGGTTGTAGTGGGTATGATCGTTTGAAACAGGTCGCGACGGGGATACGATACGGGGATATAACACAAGTTTGGACACGGCCTAAGGGTATCTGGGCTCCAAACATCAAGTTGTTCATTCTATATGGAAAAAAATTTGCACCAATATTATTGTTTTACCCGTGTCTGTGGGTATGCAGACTAAATGTCTGGCTAATCTAGTATGATGGATTAAATGGCCAACCTATTATGGTTGTTAGTTACTGTTATAGCCCCATTTAAATATAATATTCTTTAAATTTAAAAATGACACCTGGACACGGTCCGATTCCTGTTGTCATTTTTCAATTTAACGATTAATCCAGTATGGTTTGCCAGTGATGATGAGGTTAAGGTTCGAATTTGGACCAGGTGTACTGAAGATGGTTATTCCTAAAAAAAATCCTCTCTTCTAAATATACACTTATTTAATAACATGTATTTCATTACCAATTTGAAATATTAGCAAATTAAAAGTACTCTAATAAAATAAAAATTATCCACCGATAAATTTTTAAGAGTAAGATTATAAAATCTTCCAGGCTACAAACCCAAAATTATGTTTCCTTAATATTGTTAATTCACTTTACTTACTGTCCACCCAGATCGGACACCATGTCAGAGTTCATAAAATACCTCTTTTTTTGACCTATCTTGACACCTGATGGATTATTATTTTATTTTTTACACTATATGCTCACAAATAAACCTAAATTACAAGTACGTAATTGCTATTGCGGTTATTTGTTCACTTGGATAGTTCAGAGTAAGCGGATGAAGGTAACACTGTTACTAAAAGCACATATTTTTTAAAGCATGTGCTTTAGTACGAAGTGAAATATAACATACTACTATATTTATAAATACTAACATAGTCATTGATATCCAAATAAAAATCTATGAATACATTAGTTCGAAAATTCTAGAAAATATTCACTTCACCGGTAAGGCGCGAGTGGATTTCTGGTGAGGCGGTGGTCGAAAGCAAAGCAATGTTAAATAAAATGAAAAGTTTGTTTGTTTGCTTGATATCTATGGCACGCAGAGATCTTAAATTTTAAAAATTAGTAGCTCCTGTACACGAACGTGTGCACCTCAAAGCTGAAATTTTAAAATTTTGATTGGATTTTAAAAAAAAATTAAAAACTGGCTTGGAAGCAAAAAGGCTATGGGGAACGCAGGGCTTAAAAGTACTAATTTTAAAGTTACTTTCCACGTACAATCATTAAACTAAAATGATTTCCCTCAGGCAGCGTCAAGTACTACCTCAATTAGTCATGATATATAGTGATTAATTAAATATTTGGCGCTTTCATTTTGTTTTAATTGTAATGTAAATGCTGGATTTTTCCCCAATAAAGTGAGGTTTAACAAAAAAATTTAATGTTCAAGTGAGACTTGAGTGCAAAAAGGTTGAGAACTCCTGATCTAAGTCGTTACTCTCGCAATAGTCTGAACTGCCGATACCAGGGTTCAAACTCTGGTAGGGTGTACTGGATGTCATTTTTTCCAAAGCGTTTCTCACTCTCCTTCTACGTGAATATGTGTATATTTCCTCCAAATCCTACTTTTCTCATCCCCCATCTAAAAAAAACCTCATCAGTAAACAACCCTTAATTTGTGAGAAAGGATCAAAATAAAACAAAATCATCCCAAGTTATTTCCCTATAACATCTAAACATCAAGTATGAACAAAATCCATCAAATTGTTTAAGATCTATGGCCAGTGACAGACAGAGAGACAGACATAGGAACAGACATAATAGAATATTCTTATTTTTGGTTTAGACACATAAAAAAGTAAAGATTCATCATAATCTCTAAGTCGAAAATGTTCACGACTATAATAAAAAAAATTTCATGAAAAATAAAAAACATAATATGTTTGTGTAGTTCGGCCTAGGTCCAAAGAATGCTCTTGCCAAATTTTGTTAAAATTTTCCACGCATTTGGCAATAATCTCATATGAAAAAAAAAAAAGCCAGACGGAATAAAAAATGGTTGAGGTAAATAGAACCTTCACTCCACTCGGCTAATAACATATATTTAATGTGAGGTTTGATCCTTGTAAAAGGATTGTAATTGTAAATATTGAATAATCTGAATCGAGAATCGAGAAATCCAGATTAAAAAATTTAAGAATATGAAATCGAGACTAAATTGTGACATCCAAATAAGTAAACAATTATTTTCTAATTGTATAGTTAAATAATTATATAGGAGTTATGCACTTTTATATTCACTAGGAGATAGTAAATCTCTTTAATCTTGAAAATAATTTGAACCCGAAGATTCTCAGTGAGGCGTTATTTCCGTATCAGCTTGTATCAGCCGCTCATCCAGTTAATTGAAAGATCCCCCCTTGTCCTGAAGGTTAGTCGGTAGTTAATTACAAGATCCGTGGGTGTTGAAGGCCACACTGGCAAGGAAACTCTGAGGTTCCTGAGGGTTGAGTCAGGGGGTGGATAGGAAGGGGTTAACATCTCCACGGAACAATGACCCAGTAATATCCTGTACGACCAACTAAAGGCTCCCTCTGGTAACTGTAAAGAGAGAGAGAGTTGACAGGAAGTGGAAGGAAACGAACAAAAGTGTAGCGAGCCCTAAGGGTGAAGGGTGGGATTTCAGGTCTATTTTGTGATTCTTTGTTATCAAGGTAGCAAAGAGATGGAGGGTTGGAGGACGTGCTTTGCTCGATACGTGACGTATTTAATATCCTCGTCTTGCATAAGAGTTGAGATCCGGGTTTCTTTAAGGGTCACTACCCGTATAGGTGGGCATGCGGTCCAAATGTCAAGCTCATTTAGTCAGGTTTGCTGATGATGGGATATCTAGGTTTTAATCCAGGCCAGGTGTACCGAGAAATTTGTATTTTCTTAAATGGCAAATGAGGAGACATTTCCTATAAAATTTTACCTTCCTCAATTCTACGCCATTAGTGTAATTTAATGTGATTGTGGTTTTTTAAAAAAACTAAATTAGTTTTCAACCGCACCAGTAAGCGTGTGTGCAAAGGCGTTCATATGCGATTTATCACTTTGATATTACCACACCCCCTCCATGATAACCAGGTTACCCTTAAAAACCCTATACCTAGATTAAGGCTTTAGTAAAATTGTGGTTGAAACTACTAGTTAAAAAATATGGTTTTTGCTAAAATAATAAAATCCAGAGCTGTGAGAAAAGAATGGTTAGAAGCATCCAAGATTGGATTCGTCACTGAATATTTAATTATGTACAGTACACCTCGTTTAATCTGAAAGGTAGCAAGTATTATTACCTTGAAGAATTACAGCATAGTTGCACCATAGTATAAGTATAGCCAGTCAACGTGAACTATACCTCAGTTTTATCTTCTGTGGTGCTGACTGACAGCTCACAGCTGACTTCTGACAGTCAACAGTTAGGTATATACCTAAATTTTGACTCTCAGAAGTGACAACTGCTAAAGACATGGTTTTTGCAGATCATACGGTTCGGCGTAGGGATACATAATTTGGTCTGGTAGCTTTTCAAAGCCGTCAGAAGTCAGCTGTGAGCTGTCAGTCAGCAACACAGAAGCTAAAACTGAGGTATAACACTACCTTTCAGAGTAAACTATCTGTATAATTAAACTTTATCTTGTTCCAAACCTTAGCTTATTTGGTGGCGTTTCTATCTATCTATTTAATGGTCCCAGGTTTGACTCCCGGAATACAGGGCCCATCCATTAGGTGAATCTAGGTTGTAGCCTAGGACGCAAAGATCCTTGGGGTACATTCCAACAAAATGTAAATATTGTACTTACTTACTTCATGGCAGTAGGGCCTTGAAAGTTAATTTCTGCACTTACAAAAGTACGACATCTATTTATTTAAAATTGAATTAAATAATCTAATAATTATTTATAAGCAATTAAAAAATGTTATCTAAAAATTTTAATCTACTATCAATCATATATTCGTAATCAACCTAGCCCAAAACACTGGTGCAAAGTGAACTGCTGATGAAAACTGAGAGCTATTTGAGCTGGGTACCAACACCAAGCATTTACTTCTTCATTTTTTCAGCCGAGCTTACCACTGTAATGTCGGAACCAATAGGCTAGATTGTTATTTAAACCAGCGTAGAGAGCTAGCAGAGGAAACAAGGCAGAGGAATAATTTCCTTATTCTTTCAGCATTTATTTACCACTGCATAACCAGTGAGTTTCAATTTGTTGTTTATTTTGAGTTTAGTTATTTTACTTTAAATTATTCAAAGCTCAAATGACATCTTGTATCACACGCTTCGGTGGGCGCACAGTCTAAGGCAGGCGTGTTTGACTCGTTTGTCCATAAGGGCCACATTGAACATTTGAAATACCGAGGGGGCCGCATTTCAGAAAGTTCAATATTTTCACCATCTTAAGTGAAAAAATCTCAATTTTAAAATTCTTAGTATAACCAAAATAAAATTGAAATTACATAAAATGTTAAGATTTTCCTATAATTTTATCAAAAATTTGAAACTTTATAGATACATCAAGTGTGTGAATGACTTTAGATCCCTTGTTGAATTCACGTTTAAAATGGTTGAAAGAAGGGATCGCTTGGGTGTTTGTTCCTTTTTATGGGCGAAAACACACCTCGTGTGTTGATAAATATTGCACATATCGGATGCGCAAATTTAACCATTTTTGGGGATCGATCTTTGGTGAGTAGTGAGTAAAATTTGGTACAAAAACTTCACTTGCTAGATTTACCCAAATAATGACCAACTTCCAAATGCTATAATCTCTAATGTTGTATTCCTACAACATTTATAAAAAGATGAACCGGGTCACATTAATTGTTGATTCATCAAAATGTCCATGAACCACATAGAATCATGAATCAAGCCACATGCGGCCCTTGGACCGCAAGTTTGTTATACCTGGATTAAGGCATCATTATCTCAATAGGTTATCTGCCGATGACGGAGAGAATGGAGATATTGGAATTATAAGCCCGGTGGGGTACACTGAAAGTGTTTTTCCTATATGGTTCTACACTGTTCAGCTTTGAAAATATGGGTACACCTCCCCTAAATTCAACCTTCCTCATCCTAATACATTATTGTAAATTAGTATATAGGTGTATAAGCCTAACGGGTATTAAAACGCGCTGATAACAAAATAATATTTTCATTGCTGGTGATTTCACTGTCTATCATCTATCTGATTTATAGGTACCATAAATTTATAATTAATTTATTTTCAGTGGCCTAGCAACATCTAGGAGAATTGACGTAGAAGTAAATTTTAAGAGCCCTAGTTTGGTAATTTTATTTTTTTATTTGATATTTTCTTTCTACTATTACTCTAAGCGACTGCCAATGTGGTCTAGTAGTCGGAGCTCCTGGCTACGGATCCAGGGGTCCCAGGTTCGATCACCAGTGCTTACAGAATTCCTCTGTGAAACATTAGGTCTAGAACGGTGTCAGACTTAGCCTCGTGAGGACAACTGAGAAGCAACTGGAATGAAAAAATAGTAGCTCCGGTCTAGATAACTGAGATTAACGACCGAAGGGTTAGTTGTACTGACCATACGATGCCCTCTATCCGCAGAAGTTGGCTCTATCTTCGCCAGAAGACTGCGGCCGCTTGGTCTGTATAGCTTGATTGCGGGCTGATTGATGCCTTGTATAATTTTTTTAAATACAAACAAATAAATTGAACGATTACTAATTTTATTATTCTTATTAAAAATATATCAGGCAAATAATAGACAGTCTGATGGATAGATAGGCAGGCAGGTGGATGGTATGTAATATATAAAACAACTGGGGCACATATTCACAAACTGGTGAAATCGAGACTTCCACTTTCACAGTGATAAATTAACAACCAATTCACATGCTGTTTTGTATGTTCTAGAATCTAGTTATTTTACAAGTGATGTGCTTATATAATCAGTTGGTTCAGGAAATGAACGTCAAATAATCCCAATTAAAAATAGTTAATATCCTTTTATTTTCTCAACAAATCATAATTATCTCACTTCTTTATATGATTAAAAACGCAACCATGCATAAACAGTTGAAATAAGATCTAGCCATGAAAGAAGCCGAGAGTGAATTTGTTTATCTAAAACTTGGTAGAACATTATTGGCCTACGTATCAAAATGGTGGGTGCTTCTAAACACCCTTTCATCAACACTTGCTTTATTTCCCCGCCTGTTTTTGACATTTACTAATGGCGGCCAGGCTGCGTAAGGACAAACAAAACCCATGGTAAAACATCGCGCCAGTATTACTAGACAGACGAGCTAACCAAATTGCCCATTTATGAAAATTGGCCGAATCCAATGACGCGAGAGAGAGTGTGTGCTACCACAATAATTGTACTTGTTTTGATTATGCCAACTCAACAATTTAAAACAGAATGGAGGAAATTAGATTATCTGTCATTTTACAGTGTATGATTATTGCTCGTTTTAATTTGGGTATGCGGCATGAACTTCACCAAATGCACGATACAAATACAAGGCTATGTCAATAAATTACTTACAGACTATTTTCTCTTACAACACACTAAATAATATTAAAGAGACGCGCCTCATTGATCACGTGGTCTAAGTTTGTGATGGGTAAATTAATGCCCGCGGGTCAAATACGGTGTGTTCAATCCTATTGGCGCTAGTAAATGGCTTCAGGCCTACTGTAATATTTAATTCTTCTTTTTTTGTTAATTTTTTATTTAAAAAAATCAAAATTGTGTGTTTGTGATTTGGCTGCAATTTTCTACTAACAACTTTGAATAATCAATATCCTAATTAACAAAGAGAGAAATAATAAGATATATATTTCCTCCCATTCACCCTTTAACACCTTTCTTTTCATTTTGTTCTGTTCAATAAACTTGTGAAAAATATAAGGTTTCTTTTTCAATGGGTTCAGATTCCTTTTATATATATATATATATATATATATATATATATATATATATATATATATATATATATATTTCAAAAACTTTTCTTTTTTGTGAAAATTGGCTCTTGAAACTTATATAATCAGCTCAGAATTATGTTCAGATGCTCTAAAATTGGCTCTTGAAACTTATATAATCAGCTCAGAATTATGTTCAGATGCTCTAAAATTGGTTCTTGAAACTCATATAATCAGCTCAGAATTATGTTCAGATGCTCTAAAATTGGTTCTTGAAACTTATATAATCAGCTCAGAATTATTTTCAGATGCTCTAGAATAGGTTCTTGAAACTCATATAATCAGCTCCGAATTATGTTCAGATGCTCTAAAATTGGTTCTTGAAACTCATATAATCAGCTCAGAATTATGTTCATATGCTCTAAAATTGGCTCTTGAAACTCATATAATCAGCTCAGAATTATGTTCAGATGCTCTAAAATTGGTTCTTGAAACTCATATAATCAGCTCAGAATTATGTTCAGATGCTCTAAAATTGGCTCTTGAAACTTATATAATCAGCTCAGAATTATTTTCAGATGCTCTAGAATAGGTTCTTGAAACTCATATAATCAGCTCAGAATTATGTTCAGATGCTCTAAAATTGGCTCTTGAAACTCATATAATCAGCTCAGAATTATGTTCATATGCTCTAAAATTTGTTCTTGAAACTCATATAATCAGCTCAGAATTATGTTCATATGCTCTAAAATTGGCTCTTGAAACTTATATAATCAGCTCAGAATTATGTTCAGATGCTCTAAAACTGGTTCTTGAAACTCATATAATCAGCTCAGAATTATGTTCAGATGCTCTAAAATTGGTTCTTGAAACTCATATAATCAGCTCAGAATTATGTTCAGATGCTCTAGAATCGGTTCTTGAAACTCATATAATCAGCTCAGAATTATGTTCAGATGCTCTAAAATTGGTTCTTGAAACTCATATAATCAGCTCAGAATTATGTTCAGATGCTCTAAAATTGGCTCTTGAAACTTATATAATCAGCTCAGAATTATGTTCATATGCTCTAAAATTGGCTCTTGAAACTTATATAATCAGCTCAGAATTATTTTCAGATGCTCTAAAATTGGTTCTTGAAACTCATATAATCAGCTCAGAATTATGTTCAGATGCTCTAAAATTGGCTCTTGAAACTCATATAATCAGCTCAGAATTATGTTCATATGCTCTAAAATTGGTTCTTGAAACTCATATAATCAGCTCAGAATTATGTTCGTATGCTCTAAAATTGGCTCTTGAAACTTATATAATCAGCTCAGAATTATGTTCAGATGCTCTAAAACTGTTCTTGAAACTCATATAATCAGCTCAGAATTATGTTCAGATGCTCTAAAATTGGTTCTTGAAACTCATATAATCAGCTCAGAATTATGTTCAGATGCTCTAGAATCGGTTCTTGAAACTCATATAATCAGCTCAGAATTATGTTCAGATGCTCTAAAATTGGCTCTTGAAACTCATATAATCAGCTCAGAATTATGTTCAGATGCTCTAAAATTGGCTCTTGAAACTCATATAATCAGCTCAGAATTATGTTCAGATGCTCTAAAATTGGTTCTTGAAACTCATATAATCAGCTCAGAATTATGTTCAGATGCTCTAAAATTGGCTCTTGAAACTTATATAATCAGCTCAGAATTATTTTCAGATGCTCTAGAATAGGTTCTTGAAACTCATATAATCAGCTCAGAATTATGTTCAGATGCTCTAAAATTGGCTCTTGAAACTCATATAATCAGCTCAGAATTATGTTCATATGCTCTAAAATTTGTTCTTGAAACTCATATAATCAGCTCAGAATTATGTTCATATGCTCTAAAATTGGCTCTTGAAACTTATATAATCAGCTCAGAATTATTTTCAGATGCTCTAGAATAGGTTCTTGAAACTCATATAATCAGCTCAGAATTATGTTCAGATGCTCTAAAATTGGCTCTTGAAACTCATATAATCAGCTCAGAATTATGTTCATATGCTCTAAAATTTGTTCTTGAAACTCATATAATCAGCTCAGAATTATGTTCATATGCTCTAAAATTTGTTCTTGAAACTCATATAATCAGCTCAGAATTATGTTCATATGCTCTAAAATTGGCTCTTGAAACTTATATAATCAGCTCAGAATTATGTTCAGATGCTCTAAAACTGGCTCTTGAAACTCATATAATCAGCTCAGAATTATGTTCAGATGCTCTAAAATTGGTTCTTGAAACTCATATAATCAGCTCAGAATTATGTTCAGATGCTCTAAAATTGGCTCTTGAAACTTATATAATCAGCTCAGAATTATTTTCAGATGCTCTAAAACTGGTTCTTGAAACTTATATAATCAGCTCAGAATTATGTTCAGATGCTCTAAAATTCTCTCCCACAAGGTTAAATTTCTGAAATTTTCTCTCATGGAGGATAAGGGGTGCCATACCCCCGGCAGATGGGGCTCCAATCCACTCCCCATTTGGAAAACCCCCTTGGGTACCCTTGTTCAATACCGTCCACAGTTTCCCTCATCTCCCACCCCATCATATAAATCTTCTGAGGTAACTTAAAAACATTCTATTCCACTATTATTGATATACCATGTCAATGTATTTAAACTTATTCATGTCAGTCTATTATGTGTGTTTATCATTTTTTTTAATTAAATAATTTTGAAGAAAAATTAACAAATCAAAGTCTTTGGCCCACCAAAAAAAAAATTTCATCCCTCCTGTAAGTAAGTTTTCACATTCCTGGTCTAAGATGTACAACTTGTATTAGATAAGAATGCCCATCACTGAAGATCAGGGTAATAATCCCAAACAGGTGAATCTAGGAGGTTTTCCCCAAAATTGTTTCTTATTCCACGAAAATGCGGGTATATTTATTCAGAACTTCACCTTCATAATCCCTAACCCTTTAGTTTAATTACATTTCTAACAGTCCGGATGGGCATTAGGATGCGGACAGGATGTGATGGGGTTAAACAGTTACTAGGCATATTATGATGAAATTGTTTGAAGGTAGAGCTAATTATATTTGTGTTAAACAAAATGCACTTCACCTAATCATCAAGAAGGGGCTATGGGAACTAATTTAAAGAATACTCTCGAGCTAGGCTTGATTGTTTGTGACGGGGAAATTGGGGTTCAAACCCCTGTTGGCTGAACTATGGGTGGTTTTCCCTAAATGGTTTCACATTACTCCTTTACGCAAAAAAGGGTACATTTCCTCTCAAATTCTACCTTTCTCATCCCTATACTACTAGCACAATTAACATATACGTAAAACCCAAAAGGAAACCAAGACATAGGTGAGTAAATAAAATCTGCGTTATAAACCCTAAAACTCAAAAATGATTTTCCAGAAATTACTACATATATTTTGATGTTTTCTCAAGAATTTTCTTATTTATTTGAGTATGTTATGTCTTTCTGTCTGCTTGGCATTTTACGACTCTGCAGGATGTTTATGCATCCTGGTATATCTTAGGTCCTAGAAGTGTTCATAAAATGTGTACTTAGTTTTTTACAGTTTAAGTTTCCTCTTTACTTAAACGACAGGACTTGTACTTCTCACAGTAGTCGTAAAACGTACACAATATTGTCTTCACGAACAACAAAAGACTTGGCATGTTTTGAACTATGTAAATGGTGCGCAAATAATTTTAAAGGAGGATGTTTAATTTTTGAAAATGTAAAAATAATACATAAGAAGGTTTTGTTTGTTTTTCTTCATAGCCTTAATTCCCTTTAGGGTAGTTTTCATATTTACCCTAATAAAGAATAAGGATTTAATTAGAATTTAGAATTTAAACTTTGGAACTATTTTAATAAAAGCACCTTAATTACAATTCGGACAGGTCCTTGATCCACATCCTTGACAATGCTTACAAGTATAGTTCACTTCAAGTCGATTATTACCATGTACAAGACCAAATTTTGTAGTGAGAGCTAAACGAGTAGCAGCTTTTTATTTTCTCGTTACCTTACAGGTAGAGATAATATTGTAATCGTAAAAAAAAATCAAATTCGAGATTTTGATGAATTACCACGTTTCATGACCCCACGAATCCGAAAAAGTTGTTTTTGAATTTCCGTATATCTGTCTGTCCGTCTGTCTGTACTTCGGAATAGAGCCTAAACTATTTTACCGATCAGGCTAAAACTTTGTATTATCTAAAGTTTTCAAAGGGTTGCCCTGAGGGGTTTTTGGCATTTGATATCTAACTCTCAAATTAAGGATAGTTTACTGAAGGGCAAAACGAGAAAAATTCTATTTTCTCAAAATCGGCTATAACGATTTTGATTAAATCTCATTTCTGAATATTCATAAATATTCCAAACCAAATTACTACTCTCAATTTTTCGGCAAAATGACTTTAAGTGTTCCGGTCTGATTTTTAGCATATCTCCGATTTTTTCAATGCCGTCTGTATATGTATTTGTCTAGCCCTACAATTAAAAGTAGTTTACTAAAGGGCGAGAAGAGAAAAGAACCTTTTTTCTCAAAATCGGCTCTAACGATTTTGATTAAAATTCGTATCTAGGCGTCGATTAAGATTATAAACAAAATGGATATTTTCATTTTTCCATGAAAATGAATTTAGGGTACTTTATAGAAGCGTAAATTTCCATACATCCGCAACTATTTGAGATAGTAAATAACTAATCATTGCAAAATTGTATCACTATTAAAAATTAAAAACTTTTCTTTAAGATATATTTTTATAAAACCAATAGTTTCTTAGATATTGTCAAATATATTAATACGATTTTGTGAGCTTTAGTTGTACAGAGATACTACTTATGTTCAAACGCAATAATAATATTGTATAATTCCATAGAATAATTAAATATTAGTAAATCTCTCAAAAATTGTATGTTCTTTTTCCTTTAACCTTTTATGGAAAATATTTGTACATTAATGCTTATTTTTATCATTTTATACTCAATAGTCAATATTTATATTTTTTATTTGTCAAAATGAGGAATTTAATAGCAATGTCAAAATTTTAACTGGAAGTCGACATTTTAATACGAAGTGTTGACCCTTGTGGGCCTAATATCGATCTTTTTTATTGCTCCAAATATACAAATGAGGACATTAAGTCGTTAAAAATAAAATTATAAGAATTTAAAACCGGGAGTTAAAAAATGTTTACGTAAGTATAGCACAATTTATGCTTGGGTTTGCTAGTGTATATTATTTCGTTTCACATTATATATTACGAGTTTAGAGTAAATATAGGCCTATCCATTTTTAAATAATAGAGCGAGAAAGTCCGTGTGGAGTTCCGTACCATTTATTTGTTTACACGTTTCGGTGGGCACATGGTCTAACGTTCTATTCTCGTAGTATACTAGACTATCGATGACGGGGATATCGAGGTTTGAGTCTCAGTCGGGTGCTTATCGCAAAATTGTTTTCCACTATCACTCCATGCAGATGCGGGTACACTCCCTTTAAATATTACCTGCCTAATCCCTAAAACCTTTAGTGTATTATAGTACACAAGCGTATAGCCCGAACGGTTAGTAAAACGTGGTGCTAAAAAAAAAAAGTAGCTGTCCATAATGGATAATTTAGAGTAATCTTGTTGCAGCGAAGGCGATAGTTTTCAGTGATTTTAAGTGCAAAGGCAGTCGCAGAAGTGATAAGCATTAGAAAATTGAAGCCGTGTATTTCAAGTACAAGTAAAATAACTATCTGTTGCTGCTCCCCCCCCCCCCCCCTTCCTACCCATTATATATGTGTCAATCTGTCAGGATTGCCTATCAAAGGATGGAAATTGTTGGGTAGGAGAGTTTAAAATAGTCAAACTCATTGTGTTGATGCATTTATTGTGGACTAAATTACATAATGGGATGTAGATAGTTAATAATGGTAAATTCTACCAAATTTATAGCACCAAGTCAGTCATTCTAGCAAAAAGTCCTTAAATATGTATATATCAGTGAACTACTCAACCTCGTTCTGGACAAAAACAATATAAGTCCAACCTCAATGTTCCTTGCCGTCAACCATCAAAGAACTCTTGGCTTTCTCCAAAGGCTCTCCAAAAAATAAAGAACAAATTGTCCTCGTTTTGTACCTATTTATAGCTTTAAAAAAGTATCATGCTTACTGATGTTTTGCTAAATGTAGTTCACTGTTATGTAACTGTACATACACAAGCAAAGCTGACTTTCAAAACAAATGTAGAAACTAACAATGGACTGTTCTGAATATCTTGGCTTCTCACAGACTTTCATTATTACGAGGGAACTGTTTCTCTTATGTGACATACCTATGTCCCGATGTAACTAGACACCAATGTAACTTTATTTTGAAAAAAAGTCTGAGGGAAGTGGTTTTAGGTAAAATTGTATTTTATAGTCATATTCATAATTTTAAATATATACCATATTGTTTAAAAATGTGCATCAAAGTTTTAATATTAACATATTCATATATAAACAAACCATTTTATGAAAGGATGTTTCTACCTATTCACAAAACTGTCCATTGTATTTCTCACATTACTTCTACTTCGCTGTTTCTTCATAGATGTCATCAGTACACCAATACAAGTTTCTCTACTTAATTGAATACATAAACATCCCCTGTGTGATTAACTATCTGATCCCCCTAACGAACAATTCGACCTACCTCTATAGCTACTATTGATATTAATATTATTATAAGCTTGATCCTATTGATGAACAATTTGACCCAAAATGGATGTGTTAACAAGTTCTTTATCTAAAGTGTTTACCACATATTACGTAAATTACCTTTAATTATATCAATGAATACATTATTTTATATTTTACAGTGTGTGCATTGATTGGTGTACACTTATTTTATTTTTTATTTTAATAACGTTGAGTAAAATGAATCTAATTTAATAAACCTGATCTTAAAAATAACCATTTTTAACAAAGTTTTTGAAATGTTATGTACTTGAAGCAAAATAAGAAATGAAAAGTTGATGAAATAAGTTTCATGGGTTGAGCTAAGAGTTCTTTATATTGGTTCCCCAAGTGGCCTGCACTCAAGTTGAAGAAATAGTTACCTCAATATTATACTTCACTGGAGGGTTGATATTATTCAACCGCACACTGTTTTGGAAAACTTGTTATGAGGAGCTTTGACTTGACTTATTGCTAAAAATAATTATAAGTTTTGATTGCTTTTTTAATAAAGTGGGTTAATTGTGATTCGTTTAACATGAAAATATGTGGATTCTAAGAAACTTATAATCTTATACGCATAACGCTAGTGTGTTAGGAATAAATAAGGTTGAATTTAATGTAAGGTTTATCCTCATATGCATGAAGGGAGAGGGGGAAACCATTTAGAAAAAACCACCTCATAGCATGCAGCCTGGACTCGAACCTCGAGCATCCCGACTTCGGTAAACCAACCAAGAAGAGACTGACGTCTTTGTCCACGTTCCCACATCCAAGCATGGTTACCTGTTGTGTTTTTTTGTACCGCTAAAGAGATTGTATTGTTTGTTAGATGTTGTAATTCTCCATCTATATTCAATATTAAATGTTACGAGCTTAACATGTTTTGCCATGTACACCGTGTTTAGCCTTAAAGGAAGCAATCTTACCTTGACAAATTACACTATTACCTTATCTTACAAGATAATATAAGACTTTAAATGAAATTTGTAATTTATTGAATCATTTCTTATTCTTATTGTATTAATTTTGACTTATATATGACCAAATAATTTATAAATTAAAATCTACCAAACATGAAACTTTATTTTTTAATTTAAATTTTCAAACAACATATAATTTAACAGTGTATGTATGCTTATTTTAAAAATATTTTATGTTATTTTTACCTGTATCTAATATTATAATTCCTAATTTTCAAAGTATATTATATACCACATTTGTCAATTGTTTGACGATTGTTTAATATCCTCATATTTGTTATGATCCAATAAATTACTGATTATTTTCGTCTTATCTTTACTTAAATAATAATCCTTACTAATTTTTTTAAATTTCTTAAGGAATACCTATCTTATAAGATATACAATAGTGGAAAACGCAAGGTAAGCTTGCTACTTCACAGAATAAATTAAAAGTACTGTAAAATACCCTTTATTAATATCACTATATTAATATTAAATTTATTAATGTTAATGCTCTAATATACCTGATTCGGTGGCCGAATGTTCTAAGCTTTAAGGCGTCACCTCGCAATAGATTTGACTGCCCGTGACATAGAAGTTGGGTTTCATATCTCGGTAAAATTTACTCAGAGTGTTTTTTCCTAAATGGGTTTCCACTCTACACGCAAATTCAATCCTCCTCATCTCTAAATATTAACGTAATTAGTTAATATGCATATAAACCGAACGGGTTGCAAAAGACGTGTTACTAAAGAAAACTTTAGAATATTTTATCAGTCTCACCTCATTTCTTCTCCCCTTTAATTTTGGATCTACCAATACCTCCTTCATCTCAGAAAAAAAATAATAAATAATTTTAATTTCATCTTTGTCGCGTATATTGGAGAGAAAAGTTCAAGTTTATTCACGACACTAAACACGTACGTACAGGAACGACATGGCGTCAACAAATTAGTTTTGCACTGGAGTGCAACATTTTACTCTTCTCTTACACACTCAAACACATCCACACACGCACGCACACTACTCTTTAAGATATCTTCTACATCTGCACAATCCCGCAAGCACGGCACTGAAACTGTGTTCTTGTTACTGTGTTTCATATATTTTAACGAGCTCTCAAATTTTTAAAGAAAAAAACATTTGAAAAAAAAACTCAGCTGGCGTTTGTTTTTAATCAAATAAAGCTGCACACTTGGGCACCGAGAGTAAAGATATTAACCTCTTATTTAGAGCTAGTATTAATAGAATGAGTTACAAATTTAAGGTACAAAATTACTTAAAAATTAGTCAAAAAGAGCTATTTAGTCACAAATTAATTGATCATGTTTTTATTCACCGTGTCTCACTACCCGTTAAAGATAAACGCATTGCTATTATTACATTAATGAGGGAGGTATAATTTCAAGGATATGTGCCCATATTTGCATGGATAGTTTGTGGGAAAGCATTTGGTAAAAACCACCTTTAGTGTATCAAGCCGGGATTTGAACCACAAACTCCTCAAGGTCCTAAAAACTATATGAGCCCATCAGTAAGCCCACGTGCCCACCGATGCGAGTTATTTATTCATTTCTGCTGTGATTTTGTAAGTAGCTTCACAAGTTAACTGGCGCAATTAAAGACATTTTAAAAATAGTGATGGCATTGCATTTGGTTTAAAATATTATAAATAGATTCATTTTATGATGCAAGTTTGAGGTTTTACCACCAAACAAGATAATTTGTAAATGGCCTTTTCTTTCAACTAAATTTAAATCTAAAATAATAGTTATTTATCAAATTGTACACCAATCTCTTAATGTGCTTCGCAGATTTACTTGAAACACTCAAACCTCGGGTGGTAAAGAATTTCTTGAAATTTTGCTACACCTAAAAGATAATATACTACTTACTGCTTGAAATATTATTTGATAATGTGTTTAAAACACATTATTTAAAAGTAAATTTAGTAAATTTTAAATATTTTAAGATAAGAATCAATTATTGAGGGGCCAAATATTTAAATGTATATTACAATTTCTGAGAGGTTTTCATTTGGCTCGTTAATTTGACTGCACTTTCTGAATCAATTGATTATATTAGCATACGAATTAAGAACTAACTTAATTCTAGAACTAACACGACGTCTAGTTCCACATTCATTAATTCATCTCTGTGAAAGGCTTTATATTTATCACTGCGTCCTACTTCCTGTTTAGGTTATACGCATATATGATGATTATGCTAATGGTGTAGGTTTTTTAGCACCACTCCCTACTACCCGTTCGAGTTGTACGCCTAATGGGGTGGGGGTGAGTAAGGAAGCATTTTTGAGCTATTTCATCCGCAATTTCTTGGAAGGAGAGTGGTAAACCATATAGGAAAAACGACCCTTAGTGAACCCGACCGGGATTCGAACCCCAATCTCTCCTTCATCAGCCGACCAGTCTAACACGAGAGTGATTCCTTACCATTCGGCCACTGAAGTTGGTCTCCCTAGTTCGATTCCTGCTATGGATGGTAAAATAGTATTCACTAAAATGAGGCTCCCCTTTATCAGTGATGAATAAACGACGGGAGACTACGTCTGTTTTAGAATTTAGTTCATGCTGGTGAAATCAATCCTATCAGAAAGCACAATTTAAAAACTCTTAATATTAATAGCAGACAGTTTGTCACTTAGAGACATAAATGTCACAAAGGGTACGACCAAATAAATAGATGAAATTAGTTTGTAAATCGTCTGCTCATACAACTCATATTTTAAATGGGAGTATGAAAATATTTTAGATTATGGCTAAAGTTGTCACTTATATATTTCAATTAGTTAACAAATTACACCTGAACACGAGATTTTAACCCGGGTTTGATTATAGTGTTATTTATTTATTTATATATTTATTTATTTATTTATTATTTAACACCACGTCTTACTACCCGTTCGGGTTATACGCTTAAGTACTAATTACACTAATTGATTAGGAATTGGGAAGGTTGAATTTAGAGGAAGTGAACTCGCATTTGCGTGGAGGGAGAGTGGAAAACCATTTAGGAAAAACCACCCCCAATTCACCCGACCGAGATTCGAACCTCGATCTCCCCGTCCTCGGCAGTCTGACTCTACACGACTGGCGCGTTAGCCAGCTACGCCACCGAGGCGGGTGATTATCGTGTTAAAGTGTCATTTTTCAACGAATTTAAATACTATATCTCTAGGGTTACGGTTAAATAACTAAATAATATGTTTTCCAACAGAATATTTCACAGTGTATAAACCCTTCAACACGTGGTATTTTTCTTTCCCTCCAAGTTTTAAAAACTTTTTTTTTCTCCCTCTTATTCTTCAAATCATTTCGCTGAAGACGTAGGATGGTAAGGATGGATGTGGAATTTAATTTCGAGAAAGCAAGACCCGGAAGAAAGATCAAGGAGGTCACGAAGACCACACAACAAAAAGGACTTCAATAGAGATGTATAAATGGTTAACAAAAAATGAGCTGAGATGGGGGAGAAGGGGGGGACAGAGCGTCGAATGGTTTGAGAGAGAGGGAGGGATGGAGAATTGATGAAGGAGTTAATTAAAGAGCGGGGGCATTGCCAGGATAAGAGGGGGAAAGGAAGTAAAAAATAGAGGAATAAAAATGACAATACACAAAAAAAAAACCAAGGGTAAGGGCGTTAAAGAAGAAAAAAACTGACGGTACACTTTGGTGTCTTGTTTTGAGGAAAGCTAGGAATAATTTCGTCCCAACTGCTTTCGAAGTGAAATTTGAGCTTAAGAGCTCAAACTTTATTTTACTTTTTCTTTTTTTAGAATGGAGCATCATTTTGTCGTCAGCAGAAAACGCGCCCACTTAACAAACCCAGCGTTTATGTGACCAATTAAAAGAATCTCCTTACGGACGATGTCAAAAGTTGGTTTGGTATTTTCGGTTGGATTTTCTCTTTTTTTTTTTTTTCGCTTGAGGGCTAGAATTTAAATAGATTTTTTTTTTTGCACTTGGTTAATATCACAAATTAAGATAATAATTTTTTATGTGGGTGGACTGGTAAAACACTTTTAATAGAGATTCCCCCAATTCGAAATTAAAATGTACTTGATATGGTGATTCGGAGCAGATGTGAAAAATCGTTTCTAACTTCAGAGGACTTTTTTTTTTGTCTTCATAAAACTTTAGGAGGGCTGTGGGTCAGTAGTCTACTCTAGTTAAGGACCAACTTTAATAATTTTCTATAAATACATTACATAACTTTTATAAATAAATAATGAAAATATAATAGTAATAATACCTAATGTATAAAATCGGCAACGGGGGAAGGATATTAGACTACTATAATTTCTAAATTTTATTTCGGAATAGAAAAACTTGAGATTGGAATTAACTATTTTTTCTTATCAACACGTTTCATAAAGGAAATTATCTTATTATATTAATTTTATTATTTGTATTTATGTACTTATAAAATTACATCGTACCAGTGACCATGTGGTCCAAGCTAGCGTGATTCTCGCAAATGAGTGGATTTTCGGATACGGGGAGACTAATGTTCAAATCCCAGTTAAGGGAAATGATTATATTTTTCTTCCAAATGTCTTCCCAACCTCTCACCACCCAAATTTGAGCATAATTCCTCTAAATTATACCACCTCATCTCTACGCCATTAGTTTAAGCGTGTATCAAATTTTCAATTTTTTTTCAATTAATTGAAATTATTTCAATGACGGCTGTATCCGTTACCTAAGATAATTCGATATTAATAAAGCCTAGTATCAAATACATTTTTCCAAGTCATAATAAAAATAATTATAGGATGATCGTGTCTGTCCATCTTCATGTTTTTATATGCACAGTACGTCACTTATAGCCTTTGAACTAATAAACAGTAATGAATATTATTTGGTGCGCACATACTGTAGTCTCTCTTTTTACTTTCTCATATTAAGAGAAAGTATTGAAATCGTGAGAATATTTGACTTCGAGATTATGATGAAACTTTGAGTTTGTGTGTATGTTTAAAGGGGTCCGAACCCAAAATGTGAATTTTACCATTTCTGTCTGTATCTATGTATGTCTGCCTGTATTTCTGTCTGCCTGTATTTCTGTCTACCTGTATTTCTGTCTTTTCCTAGCCCCAGATCTGAAACGGTTTGATGGATTTTGTTCAAACTTGATATCTAGATGTTATAAGGCTGTACCTCGGGACTTTTTTTTTTTACCTCATCCCTCAAATTAAGGGAAGTTTACTGATGAGTGTTTTTTTTAGTTCCAAATTTTTCGAAAACTACTTTAATTTTTTTTTTCTTAGGATGAATACATAGGGAGTGTTTGGATTTCCAAACAACAATATGTACTTGTTTTTTAGGTAAAAATTCGTTAAAGTGTAGTTTACTGATGAGTCATTTTCGAAACTTAAAAATATTTTTAGCTTATAGTGGATGGATGGTAATAATTTTTCATGATAAACAAAAATGCGTATTTATTTTTACATATTAAAATAATTTTACGGTAGTTTACAAATAAATTATTTTAGATAATTTTAAATTGCTAAAAAAAAAATTAAAGATAATTGTTTTAAAATTTATTTATAAAGAGTGTTTATTGCGATAAACCACATGATGTGTTTGTTTTTATGAGGTAAACTTACTTAAGGGTAGTTTTCTTTAAATTTATGTTTCCAAATTTTCTTCCGGGCTATAATACACGTTATGAGAAAGTTTGTGAGATTGTGTCGTACCATTTATTTTCTTTTTGCACGGTGTGTTTTACTACTTATCTAGGCTCTTAATAATTAACTACATTACTGTGGTAGAAATGAGGAAAGTATAATTTAGAATAAATGTATCCCAATTTGCAAAGAAATAGATTTAAACCCCATTTTTGAAAAAAGAATCCTCAATACACCCGGCTTGGATTTTAACCCCATCCTAACCTGTACCAGGCAAAGAAGCAAGACAAACGTTACGTTTTGTCTGTATGTCCACTCAGATTAAGGGTAGGCTTTCTTATGTATATTTTTGTTTAGTAGCCATTATATTTATGGTATATTAATATATCGCTGGCCTTGAGAGACTCAAAAGCTCATGCCCACCAAAACGTAAGATCACCATTAAACCCTATATTGTCACCTTCTTCCAATCTCTAATCTTACACCCAACCTTCTTCAAATCCTTTTTCACATTATCCTCCCATCAAACTCTTGGTCTTATTGTATATTCAGGTTTCCCAACTAAATGTTGACATGCCTGTCATTGCCCATACGTGGCTCATGGACACCACACTTCAGTTACGTTTGTTTATTATTTATAATATGTTTTAAGCTGCAAACAAACCATGAAATTAATTATGTAGCTTTCTCCATTCTACTGTTTTCTCATTTTGCTTAGGCCCATTTATATTTTTTAGCACTTTGTTCTCCTAAACTTCCAATTTATTAACTTGGTACAACCTACTTCGGTGCCCGCGTGGTCAAACGGGCTATTTTCGCAGTAGACCAGACTGCCGATGACGGGGAGATCAAGGTTCGAATCTTGGTTGGGTGTACTGAAGGTGTTTTATCCTAAATGGTTTTTCACTCTACCTCCATGCAAATGCGAGCACATTTCATATAAATATAACATTTATAATACCTAAAACCACTAGCGGAATTAGTACATAAGCGTATCACCCAAATGGGTGGTAAGACGTGGTGCTAAAAAAAACGGTACAGAGTGAAATAACACGCTTCTATTCCGTAAAGAACAACAGGTAGGATGGATGTCCTCTGGGTCTAGTGGTCAGCATGTCTAGTTACTAATCTAGAGGTCCCAGGCTCAATCTCCGCCTGTAACATAGGTACTTTTTCCATTATCTTATTAGTTAGGCTTAAGTTATGTTTAAGACTTCTACTGGTACCACAAAAGTATCCTCATTTTCGGAACGAAGTAGCCGCACCTACATGGTGGTCCAAACTCAGAAGACGGTTACATATCCACCACTGCCAATAAACCAAGAATGTCTAGCCGACAAACTCAGGTGGCATACGCCAAAAAAAAATAGGGGGTTGATAAGATTGTAGTTTTGTATAATCTCAGTTTAACTTTTCGAGACAAAATATGATATGACAATAGCTTACAGCCTGAATAGTAGCAATCATTGTCTGCATGAAGCCTGGGTCCTCTTTAAAGTGAATATTTATGTTAAAACTTTCAAATACGTCAATATTTTACATTCTTGGATATTAAAATGTGGTATACACCATTGAAATACAGTGATATTGATAGAGAAAATTGAAACAAGAAATAGATATTAATGTTGTATTTGAATGTAAAATGTTTAAATAAATATTTTATTGATCAAATTGATTTATTAATAACCAGTTTGTGAAAGTTATAACATGGAGTATAAACTGTTTCTGTAGAATGTAATCTATTAATTTACAAACATTTTATTTAATAATGAAAAGTTGAATTATTCAAAACTAGAATATACCTGTTTTTATAGCAATTTTATTACATATGAATGGCAAAATGTAACAGGATTGTACACATAGTGGCATATGAGTTAATATAAACATTACATGAAACAAAAACTCGTCTATGTGGAGTTTATATACAGTATAGGGTGTATACAGTTCAATAAGTATCAAGTTAAACTATAGCTATAAAATTAAATTTAGCACAGCGTCTGACTATCCGTTCAGGTTATACGCTTAATTACTATTTACGCTAATGGGTTAGGAAACGGGAAGGTAGAATATAGAGGAAGTGAACCCACATTTGCGTGGAGGGAGAGTGGAAAAGCATATAGAAAAAACCTTTCACCCGACCGTGATTCGAACCTCGATCTCCCCGTCCTCGGCAAATGAGCTCAACACGACTAGCGCTTTAGCCAACTACACCACCGAGGCGGGTAACTAAAGCTATAATTGAAGATAAAAGGTAATTTGTTGACCTCGGTAGTTTTGGAGTAATGTGCTTGCCTCAGGACCTGATATTGTTTATATTACCCGATGTTCTCGCCTCAGGACCCGATGTTCGTGGGTTCAAACCCAGCTGGAGTTAATGGATTTTTCTTGAGCGATAAAAATCCGTAGCACAACTTCCTTTGGAGAAGAAGTAAAGCCTTCGGTCCCGTGTCGATTGTGGCATATAAAAGAAGGTATGTGAAAATACCTTTCTCGGAAAAATTGGTAGGCCCTTTCGCTCTCGCTCATAGAAATTATCATGTGCTGATATCAGTCGATTCATAAAGTAAACAGTAATACCATCAAAATAAGCTTATTTATCAATGTTTTATTTGAGTAGGTAGGAGTATAATTTTAAAAACCTAGGCTATTCTTCTAGCTTGTGATATTTACACTTTAACCTCAACTAACAGAAACTCGTCAATGTCGAGTTTATTTCAACATAAAAATGCTTACATCCATGTGTAATTGCAAATATATAGTTTTTAATTAGTTAATTATATTCTGAAAATTGAAAAATAATACCTGGACACGAGAATATAACCCGGGACCTTTGGCTTAGTACGCCAATGCTCTAGCCACTGAGCTAACCAGGAATCATCCCGTGCTCAGGGTCATTCTTCACTCATATTTTAAGGCAGAGTCTATGATGGACGTGTGGAAATCGTCGGTTACAAATGTGTGGTTTTATTAAGATCAGGAGCTATCAGATACCATAGCCCTCTTCAACTCGTTAGTTGGATTATTGCTGTCACAAAGCATAAATAATAAAGTTGGCTATTTGATTCTTAAAATAATGTTAAACGAAGCTTTTGAACGGAATTATTAATATTTAGTAAAACTTGCTTTGTACTATATATATATCTATCAAAACTATTATGTATCATCAGAAATAAAATTTTATTTCACCATTGGGACCGGGATTTTAGCTACAGACATTTTGGTTAAGCGCGTCATTGCAATACCGACTATGTTGCATACTTATTAAAGTTAGAGACATGTCATTAAACCGTGATACGATTCCTTTTGACTATGAGTTTCGGAGCACTATTAAACAAAATGTGATATTTTTAACAATAATAATAATAAAAATAATCTAGGATTCACCCAAAAATTTCAACCTCAAAAATATTCAAAGTTGATTCCATAGTTTTAGAAAACAATAATTTCTTTCGACGGTACTTTCTCTAGAGCTAACAAACTGATTTTTGTTTTATTTTATTTAAATAAAAAATTTAAGTAGAGGATTATCATACCAAAATCTACAAATTTTCAACAGCTGTCTATTTCTATATATAATACACGTTAGTCGTCGAATGTATGGAGTCTATTAAGACAAAGGGCACGATGTTTTAAACAAGTCATTGAGGTTTCTAAAAAAAATAGGCTATGAGCCGTAGATTTGAACAAAAATAATAAAGCGCCTTAACGTACGCTGGGCTTTATTACAAATATTGTGACATGAACAAGCAAGAAAGTTTAACATGGTGATTCAACGGTAGCGTGGGTCACGAGTCCGTGGGATTTTGTAATAAGGCCTTTTTCTGTGGGATTTGCGTCCAGCCGTAATACTATAGTATGATTTGCGGCCGCAACAAGTTTTTCGTAGGATGAAGCATTCGCCATAGTGAAAAGCCACCCATCTTCAACATGCTTGGGTTGGGGGGGAGCAAGTACAAGGCATCACAAATTTTGAATATTAGTTGAATGTCCTTGTCTTCCTTGTGTTGTCACTAGAGTCATAACTCTTGAATTTTCCACAATAAACTCTTTGGAATGAGAGTCCAGTGTTACGATCCAATTTCAGGTCACAGATCGAAATAACACTACAGAATATAATCCGTATTGAAACGTGATTAGTTTTACAAATTGGAATGTGGTGGGCGCAAACCCCACAGTGTTATTTTTGGCTGCCGTAAGTCCCAAGTAGCCGATTTAACGCATATGGAAGACACATAGCTCCCTGAGTCATGAATACAAACCACAGCTACTAACTATTGCCCATTGGTGAAATAACCTATACAGTGATAGATTATCCTAGGCTTTCGTACGATTCGTAATATATAAATACAAAATTTTAGTCATTTAAGTATTTTCACAATCTAACATATCACTAATAACTACTAATGTATTATTTCTAAAGTGCATTTAAGTTAAACCCCACACGTCTCAATTGTGGAGCCAAAAAATAGGTGTACAAAGGTTAGCAGAACACAAAGTAATCAACTCAAAAAATTGCAATACATTCTAAATCAGTTTTATTATATCATTCGTTTGCAGTTTCCAAAACAGCATTAGATCTATTAGTGGCTATAGGAAATAAATAATAGTGAACTCCAAATCACTTTTACTACAGTTGATTTGAGACCCCGTGAAGAATATAGGCTTTTGGTAAAGGTCTGAAGTACAGTGCCTTAAATATATTAACCATGGACAAGGCCCAACACTTTACAAGAAATATGTAACAGCCAATGAATTTGCAAATAAAGTGTAGAGCCAATGAAAATGTATCTAATGTAATCAGTAAATAGGGTTATTTTGATGTGTGTAGCTTTAAACAACAGTAGGATTTAGATGTGAAGAACCCTCTTACACAAACAGTTATCCGGCAGATAAATTTGTAAAACTAGTCTTGAATTATCAAAGAAAATGTGGTATAGGCAACCTACTTGCATATTTGTATTTATTTATTTCAAGTATTTAAAGTGAACTTTCTGAACCGACTGATTATATCAACACACGAGAATTTCTATGAATGATAGCAAATGGGTCTTCCAATTTTTTTCATGAAAGATATTTTCACATACATTCCAGAGTTCTTTTACATGCCACAATCAAAATGGGACCGACGGCTTTACTGCCCCTCCAAACGAAGTTGTGATACGGATTCTTATCACTCAAGAAAAGTCGGTCAAACCCAGTTGGTTTTGAACCCATGAACAACGGGTCCTGAGGCAATTTCTTTACTCCAAGACCACCGAGGTTAACTTACTTACATTTTAGACCGTCTAATTGGTGTGGACTTAAGTCTTGAGAGACCATCGGTTTCATACGCCGGAATTACACCTAGAGCTTGCAAATACAAAATGTTCAGAAACGTAGAGCCCAAACTGCACATATAGCTCGTTAATTGTGTCCAAAGTTTCTGCGTACAGCGCCGGGATAGCAGTGCCGGTCAAGCATACGTGTACAACCGGTTTCATAAGAGCTAGGCGCGGGCACGAGACACCTCAACAGCTTGCAGCAGAACATTAAACAACACACCAGTCCATCTAGAAAATTGAATACGTTCTGAGGGTCATCATTAAAAGTCTTACATCACAGAAAGTGCTTGCTATTTATATATGCGCGGTGCTGCACGCTTAGCTCCTATGCAACTTGTTACACACACACCTACTTAACAGCTTTGCTATCCGGCGCTATACACTGAAACTTTGAACATAATTTAATGCTATTAGCATAGGTTTCCGGATGTAAGTGTATAGGGATTTTGTATTACTTTTGGTTCAAAAAAGCTATATGTGCAGTTTGGACTTTGAGTTTCCGAACATCCTCTATACATTGTGTATTTATTTATATCCGTCACCCGCCTCGGTGGCGTAGTTAGCTAACGCGCTGGTTTCGTTTTGAGCTAAACTGTCGAGGACGAGGATATTGAGGTTCGAATCTCACTCGGGTGAATTGGGGTGATTTTCCTAAATGGTTTTCCACTCTCCCTCCATGCAAATGTGGGTTCACTTCCTTTATATTCAACCTTCCCAAATCCTGACCCATTAGCGTAAATAGTACATAAGCGTAGAACCCAAATGGGTAGTAAGACGTGGTACTAATTATTATTAATCCATTATTAGTCCATCACAATTCCTAATGAAAGAAATCTTTAAAAACCTGTATTCCTTCATTTCTATAAGATACGGTCCTAACTTGAGTCTTCTGATGAAAACCCCAATACACAGTTCAATGTAAAACAAGCTCCCTAAGAACGATCAACACAATATGACGCGTCACTAGGCAACGCTAGTGGCTTACGGCGAGGAAAATAAACCCGCCAAAATTTTTAAGTAATCCCCCACGACTATAAATTAATGGGTAAAAATAAAGAAAAGTTTTGGAAAGAAGAAAAAATTACCAAAACTACGAACAATATGGTTGCTTCAAGAAATTATTGCAATATTATAACGTACTTTTTTAATTATATATATTGAGCTTAAAATTAAATAATGAGGAAATATATAGAAAGATGTTCATTAGTTATTATTATAAATAGTGATTTAGAAATTTGGAATAAGTTTTCACGGTTTGTTCCAAAAATTTACGACCTTATATGCCATTAAGTGTTCAAATATATGTTTTAACTTTTATTATTAAAGACTGAAACAGGGCAATGCTGACAATGATCTTTTATTGTCAATAAAGCCTAAATGTTGCGGGTAATATTAATAATGGTCAGGTATATTCCATTTCCTAAATCAATGAAAATATAATTGCCTAAATATTTACATGGTACTAGCTTTTTTCAACAATTTGCCATGAGCACACGGACAATGTTGATTTTGAACAAATAATAAATAAATTAAAACAAATATTAAAATATCAATACCACGATAAAAAAATAATCACGCGAGCTGTTGATATATCCACCAAAATAGGCGCTAGTGGTCTCACGGCCCAAAGCATAAAGCTCTCAAAAAAACATCATTAGTGACAGGACATATCACATTGCCCATTTAGAGACGTGAGAAAAATAGAGTGTTGAGTGGCTACAGGTGTGACTGAGCTACCGGGTGAAAAAATGTCCTGTTCGTCTACTGTTGCATGTCACTTTGTGCCTAACGTAAGGGGTGGTTTTAAGTATAATCACTCTCAATTGCTATTTATTCATACGTATTTTAATTTATCTACATATCAGTATATTATATTGTTATTCCTTAATTGGTAACAATTACCCTCTTTATTGCGTATCGGTTCAAGTGAATCCTTTTACGTTTTTAAATTTACAAAAAAAAATATTATAGATGTGTTTAACTAATTTATTTCATACAAGCTTAAAAATTTGGCAGAAAGAGGTGACTTACAGAGTATGTATAGGTTAACACTTTCTAAAAGTTCATACCCTACTACGTCCAGTCCTTTATTTGGTTATCGCCAATCCAGACTTGTCCTGGCCACAAACTATTTGCCGATTTCCCATTAATTAATCTCACGTTCATCCACATTGAACACTTTCATCACCTTACACTCACGCTTGTTGTTACACTGTTGAATCACAGTAGCACTGATAGATATGAAGATGTCCAATAAATTGTTAACTAGTTTTGACGTGAATACGTCTTTAAATTTGCTACCATACGGGGGCAATCCAAAAAACCTAATGATAACAAAATCGGGGATACAGTTTGGTGTTGTAATTTCGAATCTTTCCTCTACATCCAAAATAAATTATACCACTGGATAGCTAAAGGATCAAAGAGTTCATTATGATAAGCGAAAACAGTGACGCATCGCGCGCGGTGGAGGGGAAAGCGCCGCCATTTTGAGGTTATTTTCGTATCACAGACCTATAATTAATAAAGTTATATTGTAACACATTGTTTTCCTTGCTTTTATCCTAAATACATAAATAAAAATATTTTATTTAAAAAATATAACCTGTTACATAAAAGTATTCACGTACAACACACGGCCTGTCCATGACACAACCACACCCCATTTTTCAGCTCTCTCGATCTGTTGTCCTTTAAGTACGACGGACTTTGTGAGGGAATCCTGATATATCATTACAAATCAGTGTCCACGGGGACGTTGTGACTTCGTGGGAATTAAATCGACCTACATACAAGAATTTTGGTGAAAATTTCTGGTTTAAAACAAATATCTTAGATTAAAACTTTATTTTTCTGAAGACGTTGTTTTCAAACTTATTTTTTGATGGTAAATAAATTTCTCTTCGGTTGTTTAACTCCCCTATCTAACTTATAATAGCCAATATTAAGGTGTGTGATCAGTGACATAGAAAATCATCACTTGCGATTTGTACTATTAATTGATTTATTAAACGTGCATTTTCTGAATCGACTGTTATATCAGCACACGAAAATGACTATGAGCAAGAGGGAATGGGCTTACTAATTTTGCCGAGAAAGTATTTTATAGGTATGTCAAACTCAATTTTTCATTCCTCAATATCCTCAATTCCTACTGGTATCGGAAGAATCAAGAATCGATCTTGATACGATTCTCGATACTTCGATTCTTAGTTCTGAATGAAAGTATTGTCAACCAAGCAAAACGGTAAAATTCAATTAACAATCCTATTTGGTGAAATTAAAAGACCTGTGTTTTTCAACATTTGTTTATTTAGGCCTACTGCGAGAGTAACGTACTAGATCATGCGGCCACCGAAGCGAATAATCGCTTATTATACCAGTTGTTTTTAATTATTTATAAATTTTTGAATCAGTGAGGCTTTATTTGTAGGTAAAAAATGCATGATTACTATGGTAATGTCCTAATATTTTTATTAATTACCGTTATGTATGATATGATACTTGGAAAAACTGATATTTTTCATTGTTAAAACTAAAAATGAATGGTTTTTTTAATTATTATTTACATTTTTAGTTTTTTTCTATGCTATGAAGTTGAATAAATATGTTATTATTTGAGGTTAGATTCTTGAAAAATTAATTAAATAGTAAATATTCAAAAATCGAAATAGAAAATTGAAAAATCGATGTGAACTTAAAAATCGGAAACGATAATCTGAATAGATAAAAACAGATATCACTACAGTATTTCACATACCTTCCAGGTCTTTTATATGCCACATTCGACATGGAACCGATTACTTTACTTCCCCTTCAAAGTAAATTGTTCTACATATTTTTATCTCTCAAGAAAAATACATCGTCCCCGACTGGGTTTGGACCCACGAACTTCGGGTCCCAATACCACCGAGGTCAACCATTCATTGTAACAGAGTAAACTTGTAGAGAGTGTTTCATCAAATTCTACCAAGCAGTAACAAACAAAATACCAATTAATATTACAGATCACTGAACCGTCATATCGTTTGGAGAGTAAAATTAGTTTTTTATTTTTACTGTCCCACTTCTTTACCAACAGTTAAAAAACACTTTGCTGTTAGAGCACGCTTGGGATCGATTTCCAATATCAACCCACTCTTATTATTTCTTGATAAAATTGGCATTTCTCAAAATGTATGGATCATGTCAATATTGACCGTTCAAACTTAACAAGTCAAATTATTTCAGCTGATATTAAGGAACACTGGTGGGGTAGGCTCATTCATTGTGATCGTTTGATGATTGGTTTTTACGTATTACGTCATATTAAACCATTTCTTTCTTCATTTTAATTTATTTGATTTATTTTATTGAATAATTTATTTATTTATTTATTTATCATAATAAATAATTTCTTTCTTCATTTTCATTTATTTGATTTAGTTGATTCGTTCATCTATCTATTTATTTTTGACCCGACTGATATTATTAGCACATGGCCTATAAACTAACTTAAACCTAGAACAGACACAGTATCCATCCCGGCCGTTAATTTATCATTGTGAAAGGGGGGAACCCACATGTAATCAATGATAAATTTTTCAGCCATGCCCGAAATCAAACCCGGAACCCTTAACTCACCAAACAGACACGCTATTGATTGAGCTAAGGTTGTAACACGATACTTGTGTGTGTTGTGTGTGTGTGTGTGTGTGGTGTGGTGTGTGTGTGTGTGTGGTGTGTGTGTGTGTGTGTGTGTGTGTGTGTGTGTGTGTGGTGTGTGTGGGTGTGTGTGTGTGTGTGTGTGTGTGTGGTGTGCGTGTGCGTGTGCGTGTGGTGTGTGCGTGTGCGTGTGGGTGTCGTGTCGTGTGTGTGTGTGGTGTGTGTGTGTGTGTGTGTTTTAACAATAAATTTAAATATAATAATCTCGGCACGTTACTTTGGTTGCTCGTATAGTGGAAATACGCGTAGTCGAATAATAAGTTTAACTTGCTAATTGATGATTCCAACCAATGTAAGTAATTTTATTTAATTATTGTTACAAATATATACGTGCCGTTGAAACTCACACCTACACATGTAAAGCACTACCAGTGTGATACAAGAATTTATTAATTATGTATGCGGGTGGCATACACACACCCGTACTTGAAAACAGTTCTCGGCCAAATGTCACGAGAGATGCTCTTGATTTCAAACACAGTTGGTTTTTAAACTATGTCCTGCAACCAATCAGAACACAGCCATGACCGCATGACCCAAAACTGCCCATACAGATCATCGCTGGAAACAACAGATGTCCTTCTCCCTGAAAGGTGCGGTCACACAGTAGCCTCAGGTTGGCTATTTATAGTTTCTTGCAAGTACCATCTACATTCCTCTCACACTTTCACCCTGCTAGGTGCGGTCACACAGTAGCCTCACGTTGGCTATTTATAGTTTCTTGCAGGTACCATCTACATTCCTCTCACATTTTCACCCTGCTAGGTGCAGTCACACAATAGCCTTAGGTTGGCTATTTAAAGTTTCTTGCAGGTACCATCTACATTCCTCTCACATTTTCACCCTTCTAGGTGCGGTCACACAGTAGCCTTAGGTTGGCTATTTAAAGTTTCTTGCAGGTACCATCTACATTACTCTCACATTTTCACCCTCTTACAACAACTTATATCTTAAATAATGGCTCATGCTACTGGTATATAATATTGAGTGTTTCAAGGTATCAAACATTTTATGTAGGGCTTATGCTGATGATTGCTTATATTTATCTTTAAATAATAACATATAAACGTATACGTTGTCTAAAACTATATGTTTTTGATGGTTCTAATAGGATTTTATATATTTAATTTGACTAAACTAATGAAAATTTTCTCTCTAAAAATCTTTGTAGGCACTCTATGGTAATATTTCAAAGATATACATTGGATAATAAAATAAATTCTGAGTTGAACAGTTAAGATATTCAAAGTTATATTATTTAATTGAAAAGGAGAAATTAGGTGTTAGAGAAATTTGGCTATTGCTTGGTTTACACGATGCGTGAAGTCGTGCTAGCCAAGGATCATGCAAGTGGACCATGAGCATGCTCCTTGGCTAGCACGGAAGCTGTGCTCCGAATGTTTACACGTACAAGGTAAAGAGCATACTCGAATGTGGCCAGTTCAAATTTTGCATCTCTCTTGAAAGGAGTTGTGTGTTTGCTGGCAAATTAAATATGGATCCTACCAATAAAGCTGTTGTTTGACAACTATTAGCTAATGATTTTGTAATTTTCAGAAGATGAATCTCAGAGATCGGGTTCAGCTTTATATAAGGTTACAAACTTAAAGTAGGATGGAATGGGACGTGATAAAAGGCCATTGTTTTTGCAGTTTTTGTAGCAAAAAAAATGTTTGCCAAAATAAATCAAATATTGCTCCAGTACAAACATAGGGTTTAATTTTCTTCACATGTTGATATCAACCACTCCTGAATATCTGTCATGAGTATGGTGGCATTATCTAACAAACATTTTAAATTAAGAGAAAAAAATTATCATCAAATTTCAGAACATCCTTAATAGATATTCAAGAAATTTGAGTTAATCATGTAAAGAAAATTAAATTTTATGTTTGTACTGAAGCAATCCTTTACTAATTTTGGCCAAAACAGTGTTTTGCGATAAAAACTGCAAAAGCACTGGCTTTTCATCCCGTCTTCTTCCATCTCACCTTGCATATTAGAGAATCACTCCACCGCAAGGCCATACTTGAATTAAAATACAGTACACCAAATTACTACAACGCCACTGGACAGCAATGAATTAGAAGAAGCTACGTCTTTCTCCAAGCACGGAAAACCAAACACCGCTTGATTTCGTTTGTTCGCAAGGTTAATTTTATTACTGTAAACATCTCTTATTTGGTCATACATACAGGAAACACATAGTACTATCGAAAACACCAGCCCCGAAGGGCTCTCGAAATCTAGCATTACATTGAAACATAAAAACATAATATAAAATATTGGAACATGACGCCCTTACGGACTGATGGTGTATCATCTTTGGGGGCTTGATTTTGGATCTGCGCTCTAGAACCGGATCCTCGTGCATTGAAACGTGCTCTTTATAGGATCTCTAGCATGCTCCGTCCACGAGCATGCTGAAGACCATGATTTCACGCATCATGTAAACCCTCCATAACAATAGGCCTTCCTCTTATATCCCATTTAAATTTTAGAGACATAATTCTTCCTTTATAGATGAATTAAAATGACAATTTAAGTTCCTGCCATTTGCCAAACTGCACTTGTTAAAACTGTAGGTTATCTTTGTTTCAGTGTGAAGACCGAGGTGAACTCTGTCGGCGCCATGAGCAGGCTCTACATTGCCAACGCCAACAAGCACGACTCCGGTAACTACACGTGTTCCCTGGCAGATGTCGCCTCGGCTACTATAGCCGTGCACGTGCTCAACGGTGAGTTACACTAGATCCGTTACTACCATAGTCAGCCGGGCCCGGGGTGTAGTGGTCAGTGCATCTGAATACGAGACAAGGGGTCCCGGGCTGAATTCCCTCCTCGTACCTTGGGGTTTTTCCCCCGAAATTAGGACTACCCCAACGGCAAGGCCATAGCCAGCCAATAATTTCAGGGGGGTTTGGTGGGCACATCCCCCAATTGCCGGAGGCTGGATACATTTCTAAATGATAAACAGTTCAAGAAGCTATCTGAAGTGTTTTTTATGGCAACGTAACCCACTAACTGCCGAAGGCTAGAAAAAATTATAAATATTAAACACCTCTAAAAGCTCTCTTAAGTGCGTTTTATGGTAACACAGCCCCTAATTTGTACTTTTACCTTAATTTTGATATTGTTTAAACCATAAATAAAGCCATATATATTTTATTATATTTTATATATATATTTATTATATTATTTTATTTATGTTATATTATTTTATTACCCCCCAAAACTACGGCCTTGCCCAACGGTTACCAGAGTTAGGGTTAATTAAGCTTATATTAGTTTTAAGTGTTTCCACTGCTCCCACACTCTCGTACTCACCATCACTGTATCTCATCGGAACATGGAAAGATCCTTCACGAAAAGTGTGTACGATTAGTACATTCAGGTGTGCCCTGGGCAACAGTACATTAGTACTGGCTAATTTTTTTCCACAAACTGAGCAAATAATGATGTCCCAGAAGCGCAATATAAATTATAACACTACTTTAACCGAGCACGTGCTAAACGGCGAGTAATATTAGTGCATTACTACGCCTTAATAATTAGAACGTACCATCTTGCAGAGCAGATTTGGACACGGCCACGCGATGGAACAAACAGACGCTGAACTAACCATGGCTATATTTCTCCCAAACCTTAGGTTGAGTATATTACTTATATAGGGTGTTTATAAACTCTCTGCCCAATCTTAAACCACAGCATCTATGGGTGGAAAAAAAAACAAAAAAACTCGTAAAATATTGTCCGGAAAATTCATCTTTTACTACTAAAAATGTGAGTTGAAGTTAGACGCAACAACGCCGAGAGTATGCAGCTGTAAGCGCGTACGTGTACAGCAAGTTGCATCTCACTAGGCGGGCACATCACAACAGTGTTAGAAATTTCCTCTACCCTGCCACAAAGAACAGGCGCAGTTGCCGGATAAGTGAATGATGCACATTGTCAAATACGCCTGCCATAGTACGCACGTTATCGGTCGCGACAGCGACTCTTGCCACCAGGTCTTTTTCCACTTGTAACTGGGGTCACGAAGACAGCAGTATTCATGGACCCCAAACAAAATAAAAGTGTTAAGGGTTCAGATTTGGGGATCGTAGCGGCCATGCAACCGGCCCATTACGTCCTATCCATCTGTATGGGATACTATAATCATTCATGTATTCTCGTGTAAGCTCTGAAGTGAGTTGATACCCCACCCAATCATTTACGGTGACATCAACAGTGATTGAATATTTGGCATGAGTATAGCGGCATTAGATGACAGACTTTTTAGATTAAGAGGAAACGTTGTCATTAAATTCCAGGAAACTCTTGACAGATATTGAACAATTGTTTTGTTCATCATGTGAAGAAAATTAATCTTTATGTTTCTGCTGGAGCTATATTTTATTTATTTTGACCCAAAAATGGTTTTGACATAAAAAAATGCAAGCACACTACCCTTAATTTGTGTTTCTTAGATTCCCACCTTATTTAATGACAACCATACTATTTCTTATCGAAAGTCTCAAAATACCAAAATGAAGGTAACTTACCTTTGCCCAAGGTCAAAGTGTTAGGAAGGTCAATAAAAAGAATTCCGATCCTTGGTTCGATCTTGGGCCGAAACGAGTAAAGTATTTGTGTAAAGGTTTATCCTGCGCCCATATTATATATTTTGTCTCCACTGGTGGTCACGTTGTCTAAGGAATATAGCTCACAATAGACTATATTGCCGGTGACAGTGGCGTCAAGGTTTGAGTCTCGGTCGGGTGAAAATATGATTTATCGCTTTGGTTTTCCCATTCTCGCTCTACACGCATGTGGTTGCAAATCATCTAAGCTACCCTCCCAAAGCTTAACCCTAAAATTGAATTTTTAATAAACTTGGTGTTTAATGCACTAATTTAATAACCATGATCTTTGGTGCTGATATAATCCCTTGTTTAGAAATCGGAGCTTAACTCTTTATCTCGTTCGCTAGCGACTCGGTATCGTGAGTTAAGAGACCCGGTTTCGATTCTCGACAAGATTAAAAGATTGATTATGTGTTAAATTGACGGTCTGTGTGTTGTGTGCCTTTTAGAATTAAGTTAGTACTAATCAGTTGGTTCGCCTGCATAATAAATATTCCTAATAAAATATCGAACAATAAATTGACCTAACTGTGCCGGTGTGTACGTGGTCTAAACGTCAAACTCATTTTGTCTGGTTTTCTGGTGACGAGAAGGTTGGGATTTGAATCCCGGTTCTGTTAAATGAGGGTGGTTTTCTTTCTAAATAGTTTTCCACTTTCTTTCTTGAAGAAAATGCGTACCTATTTCTTTTTAACTCTACCTTCCTCATCCCTTCCTTATTAATTTAAATACGCGAACATGCTGGACGGGTATTAGTACGTGATGTAAAAAAAAAGCGCCAAACATTGCCGGGTAAAGATACAATTTATAGTTTGTTTTTTCTCTCCACGTCTCACTACCTATTAGGCCTATACACACATTTAATTACAATAGCTATCCCACTTCGGTGGCAACATAGTCTATGGCGCTACTCTCACCGTAGATTAGACTGCCGATGACGGGGAGATTGAGTTTCGAATCTCGTTTGGGTTTAGCGAGGGTGATATTTCCAAAACAGTTTTCCACTCTACCTCCATGCCAATGTGGGAACACTTCCTCTAAATATAACACACCTAATTTCTAACACCATTGGCATAATTAGTACATAAGCGTATCACTCGGAAGGGTAGTAAGACGTGATGATAAAAAAAATAGTACGGAACTACACACGGACTTTTCTCTCTATTGTTTAAAAATGGAGATATTTACTCAAAATTCGTAATATAATATACATACACTAATGAACCCGATAAAAAATGCGCTATAGATACGTAAAACATTTTTTTACTCGTGATTTTAAATTTTTGTTTTTAAAGAATTAACATCTTCATTTGTATATTCGGACCAATACAAAATATCGATATTGGGTTCCCAAGGGTCAACACTTCGTATTAAAATTTTGACTTCAGGTTAAAATCTTCTGCATTTCTTAGGGTATGCACAACTTATGGTTATCGCATTGCTATTAAATTTCTCTTTTATAAATTTTTTATCAATAAAATAGGTGGTTTTTGACTATTGAGTCTAAAATGATAGAGATAGATCATTGCTGTACCAGGGGCGGATCCAGGAAAGGGTATGAGTGCGCGCGCCCCCTTTCAAGAAATTAAACCAATTAAATCAATGTTAAAGTCACTCCTAGTTTTATTGTCACGTAATACTATCTCATTAACCAAAATTCATTTTTTTAATTTTATTGGTAATATTATTAAATGATTAATATACGTTAACTATTATAAATACTTAAGTAAGACAATCACATGAAGTATTAAAATGGTGAAAATAAGCACCCAAATTTAAGTTGTGCACCTCTCACCTTGTTGCACAAACCTTGTTTAGGTTTAAACATGTTTTATCATTTTTATTATTACTATTTCAATGATTAATAATTAATAAAGATCTTTAAAATGATATATTTTTAAATTATGTTCGTTAGACAAAATCTTTTAATAATACCACACACATATCGTGTTTGTAAGAATTAGTGGTAAAATTTTGATTTAGAATGAGAAATAAGGAGCTATACTTTAGAGTGGAATTAAAGTTCAATTGTTCAAAATCTGAATAATTCAATCTATTTTGTCTAATTGATTGAATAGTTAAAAAATTATTTATATAATAATTGTTATAATGTTTAAACTTATTTCTCTCTTACTAATCACTATTTGTTGATGTTCATATTATTTGCGTTTAATAAATGTCAATACTAATCACAAATTTTTAGTTATACCCTTCATTAGAGGATTATTCTCAAGTTTAGCTTTACCCTGAAAAATTACTTAAAGATTAACTCTCAAATTTTGAAATATTTTTATGTCAAAATTTCTTTAGGTGCCCCCCCCTCCCCAACCCGATCCCGATGGGACCACCCGCATCCCTCCCCCCTTCACGAAAGTCCTGGATTCGACCATGTGCTGTACAAATATTTCCCCTAATAGGTTAAGGGAAAAACATCAACTTCTTTAAATACTTATTTATTTGCTTACTCTGTGGCATTATAGAATTATTGTGTTTAGACTTAAATAGTAAATCTTCACAACTAAAGCTCACAAAATTGTTTTAATATATTTGCCAATATCTCAGAAACTAATGGTTTTATAAAAATATATTTCATATAAAAGTTTTTAATTTTTAATAGTACTACAATTTTGCAATGATAAGTTATTTAGTATCTCAAATAGTTGCAGATATACGGAAATTTCCGCGTCTGTAAAGTATCCTAAAAGTCATTTTCATCGGAAAATGAAAATAGCCAGTTTATTTATAATCTTAATTAATGGCCAGATACGAGTTTTAATCAAAATTGTTACCTCGATTTTGAGAAAATCGATTTTTTTCTCTTCTCGCTTTTTATTAAACTACTCTTAATGTTAGGGTTAAACAGAGATACAGCATTTCTAAAACCACTTTTTAGTTATTAGTTTTATAAAAATATGTTTCAAATAAAAGATCTGTAATATTAATAGATCTACATATTTTCAATGATAAGTAATTTCTTATCTCAAATAGTTTCGGAAATATGATAAAAAATCAGACCGGAACACTTAAAGTCATTTTGCCGAAATATTGAGAGTAGCCATTTTGTTTGTAATATTTATGAATATTCAGAAATTAAATTTAATCAAAATCGTTAGAGATTATTTTGATTTATTTTGCCCTTCAGTAAACTACCCTTAATTTTAGGGTTAGATATCCAATTCCAAAGAACCCTCAGGGCAACCCTATGAAAACCCTAGATATCAAGTTTTAGCCGAACGGTAAAATAATTTAGGCTCTAGTCCGAGGTACAGACAGACAAGCAGGCAGACGGGAATTCAAAAACTACTTTTTTGGATTCGGTGGGTGGGGGGGGGGGGTCATGAAATGTCGATATTCATCAAAAACTCGAGTTCAATTTTTTTGATCACTATACTTTCTCTACCAGTAAGATAGCGAGAAAGTAAAAAGATAAAATAATAATACCGATTTCATGTGTTGGTCCCAAATATGGGTAATCTTCTCCATTCAAACTCCTAATTAAGAAATTTCTTCTAAACCCTCCCTACCAAATCACCACAAAGCATCATCATAACTACATCCTTTCATAAAATACAAAACATAATTTTATGGCCAAAATTAATAATATATTACTATATTATTAGTGTTATTTTATTGGTATTAGTATTATATACCAAAATTGACAGCTACAAATCACGTGACCTGATGTATAAGTAGGTCTAAATGAAGGTAGTATTAATATGCTTGTAACTTTCAAGTCTATTGTCACAGTTGGTTATTACCTTAAACCTTGCCTCAAGCTGAGCATATGACATGTCAATTTGGATCTACATACGACTCTCGAACGATATATCGAACTGGTGACAACAATTATTGGTCAAAATATCATAATTATATAATAACAATACCTTATCCATACCAACCCTTTTTTTGTGAATTAGGATAGTCTGAATGGGTAGTAAGACGTAATGCGCGCGCACACACACACACACCATAAATATGACCTTACAAGAATCTGAACCAAAAATTCACTCAGTGGGGATTTGGTCAATGTCGGAATCCAAACTACTCAACGATTTTGACCATGGCCAAAATCTATAACTGTCTATATTGTTCAGACACAAAGTATAGCACTTCTCTTGATTTCAAGACTTAATGGGTCTAGACAGAGTCTGAATAAAAGGTATGTTGTGATCAATAATTTTATATGCGAGGTTTTCCATTTGAGTTATACTTTTATACTTGTAAGATGTAGCCTTTTTATTGAATGTTGTAATGTAATTGATTTGACCATAAGGAGTTTTGAAAGCATTGACCATATTTTCGTTCTAATTATTTATATATTCAAAACATTTTTTTATCATTCTAATTTTACATATAATTAAACATATTTTACTTCATTTAAATTTCGTAATCTATTACTTGGCGCTTAAATCACGTCTTCCTCTAAATTATTTATTAGTTTGTTTTACTCAGAGGTCAGAGATGGCAGCACTTAATGGACAACCACAGTTAATGCCTTTTTTCGAAATCCAACTAAGTTAAGACCTTTTAAAGTAATTTCCTGTTTTGGAAGAATGTTCTCCACGCAGGAAGTATTTTTTTTGAGTTTGTAGGTGTGTAATTCACCGTTAGAAAATGTCCCTTCTAGAAGCTTCTATTGAGCTGGGATATATACAGTAGTTTTGAAATTTCTTCTTCACTGTGAAATCGGTCGTTGTCACAGACAGACGTGTGTTCGGTCTTTAATGAACGTATTTTAAGCGCTCGGTGATAATTAGTCGCTAGGCCCTCGACATGATCGCATTTCAATTTAAATAAAAACATAAACATGTTTTTTCTTTTAACGGAATAAAGTAATATTAAATTTTATGCAAAGTGTTATCATTTCTTTTGGTTAAGTGATAAGACAAAGGAGGCATCATAAGTAAAGCGCACTGTTGCGCAATAGAAATGACGACTTACTGTGGGGCATAATATAAACTATAACAAATGGCGTTCCAACGGGGTGCATTTAACATGCTACAAAAGGATATTATAACAAGTGGCGACACAATATTAAACTTGATACGTAACTAATAACACCTTCCACAAAAGAACAATAACATAACGAAAGCAAACGTTATAATGTTTATAAAATTAGAGTTGAAATTTTAATGAGGGCTCCAGCATAATATTATATTGTTCTGGTGCAAGGGCTCCTTCAGTCTAAAAAGTTTGGGAACCCCTGACATTTTACACCATGCGATGCTAAAATAATTTAGTATTTGTGAATGGCTTTTTATTAGTATTGAGATTTAATTTGCTGAAATTATGGTATCCTCTTCTAGACTAGACTAAGATAAACTTATGTGTATAGCTTTCTTTAAATATCCAATAGTAATAAAGATTAAAAAAGTATTTTTTAATTTGTCTTTTTTCCATCAGTTATTTCCCACAGCTACTGTATACCAAGAAGGGGTGTTTTAGTGGTTTATCCTCCCTACCAAAGTTCTATTAGCAATATATTTGTGTATTCTCCTTGAATGCCTAGGTTGGTAGCATATTGTAGTAATTTATAACCCCTAATAAGCAAATTATGTTTAAAAAAAGACTTATAACTTACTTCAAGAGGGATTAAAGGTTCAAAATATATATATCGCCATCTCCTTTAAGGGGATTTTCTCCAGGCGCTACCGCAAGTAAACACCACTCCCCCTGCCCCTTTTTTCTACCTTAAGGGCGTGCATCACATTATCATCAACTCTGTGACACAGTCGGCCTGAAATCGTAAATCTACACAAACATGATTGCACATGGGTCATTGCTGACTGAACATTAATGGAGATAAAGAGTTAATAGAAGTTCCTAATACTGAACATTGTTGAAATATTAAATGATCTTGAGATAAAAACTCCATTGAAAAAGCATTTTTTGACCATTTTAACATGGCTTCACAGCTAAGCATTCTGCACAAATCTTTATTCTGCCTTAATAGGTATATACTATAGTTATTAACAAGAAACTTTGTCCCCCATAGTCACCAAGGAAAATTTCGAGTAATCATTCAAATACAAATGCACTGCAAACATTTCTGTCATATCTTGGTCTTTTCTTTTCCCTTTTAACTTCCATACCTAGCGCGAGCCGGGAGCTAAGTTGGACCTGCTATAATGTACGCTCTTAAAATAAAGTTATGGTTATGGCCTCGTTAGTTGCAGGGCTGTGCCGTGCTATGATACAAAGAGGCGGCCGCATCAGGCGGCACCGTAAGGGGGCGGCATAAGCAGCGAAATTAAAATACAATTTGAACCATTCAATAATTAAAAATCTTTACGCAACGCTTTTCTATATTGGTCTATGTTATTCCGATGTTGATGTATACAATTTGTTATCTATCTCACGCCTCTGCCTAGGCAATTTCGGTACCCTTTTATTTCGGTTTCTGGTGCAGCTGCACCGTTGGCGAGCTCTCGCCAAAAGACTTTTGATCTGACAGCGCGAAGCTATTATTTTTGTTTGTAATATACCACGTGGCCGCTCCTAAAGGCTGAGATGGCAATTATCACAAAAGACCATTGCACGTGTTACGTGTTGATAGTTCTGCTTTGAGCTTACAATTATTAACAATATTTGATTTCAATGTTAGTTTGTCTCTAGAAGTGGCAAGTGGCTGTGCTGTGATTAAATCAGTAAATCAGATATATAATATATCTGTATCAGAATAATATTTTTGCATTTATACTAATTCGGTTTTTGTGTTTAAAGAGTAGATCAGGTAAGAGAATTATTGTTTTTTGCAGCAATTCTAGTCATTTATTATAATTGAAAATGATTATGTTATGACAATAGGGACTCGAATTAAAAAGTAGCATTTGCATGGACTGAGTATATCTCAGGTGCGGAACGTGTGTCTGTGTGTGATAGAGAGTTATTTAGGTAATAATGAGCTACTTTTGCGTTCTGTGTATGATAGAAAGAGAGTTGCTTAGGAAATATTTGCATTTGCTTACTTTTGCATTCGTTATTTATTGCTCTATTTTTACCAAATTCATATACGTTGAAGTGGAGACAATACAATAAAACGTTAAAGAAAAGCATATGTCAAAACGGCTGCTAGATGTGAATTTGACATATTCGTTATCTATTTATTATGTTCTGTTACCTACAAACTTTATTTTATCTTTATTTTAAAGAAAAAACATTTAAGGTGCGGCATTTTGAAGACTTTCATCATACTGAGAAAATCTACCGCACGGCCCTGATTAATTCTTTCCATTGCATTCCTATAAATATTATAATCGGTAATAAAAAATAATTATTTTGAGCCAAAAAAGAAACTAGAATCCTGATATTTATAATATGTCCTTCCTATTAGGCAGCATTTCTCACTTGTAAAGGTTACATGTTTGACATTCTTGATATACATGTATCGTTTTCTTTACCTTGGAGTTTGTCTCCTTCTTTCATCCACATACAAATTATTCATTATACGAAGGGAACTGCTGTTAATTTGTGTGTGTTATTATTTCTCCCAGGAGAAAACCCCGCTGCGATGCAACATGGAAGTTGTGGTAGTTTGAGAGGAACAAGTCTCGCAGCACAAGCTGTCCATTTAGGAATGCCTTGGATCCTACAAAAGTTTATGGTGTTCAGGTGATAGCTGCCAACAACTTAAACAAGTATCAAACAAGAGGTATATTTGACAGATTGAAACAACCCAGGAATGTAGAGGAACTTCAAGTGTGTTCAATTAGGTTACTCAATATAGTGAATAATTGTCTAGAATATGTGGATTAGTCCTGATGAGTATAAATCCTGTTTTTATTCAGAACAAATGTAATAGTTGTTGTAGTAATTTGTTTTTAAGACTAATTGTCTGACCGACTGATTATGTTAGTTCTCACCCAAAATTATAAATAAACATTTTTTAAATAAACAGAGAAAATTAAATTGTATACAATGATCCATAAAGTAATTGGTACACCCAATATGAGGTTGGGGGGGGGGGGGTTAAGGTGGGGTGTTACTGAGTGCGAATTTAGTGCGCTAATTTTGCAGTTTTTATAGCATAAACATTTTTTGGCAAAAATAAATTAAATTTTTCTTCTATAGAAACATAGGGTTTAGCTCTCTGCACGTGCTAATATCAACAGTTTTTGAATATCTGTCATGATCATGGTGGCATTTGGTGACAAACTTTTTAAATGAAGAGAAAAAGTTGTAATTAAATTCCAGGATACATCTGACAGATATTCAACAGATGTTGAGATTAGCACGTGCAGAAAACTAAACTATATGTTTCTATAGAAGAAATATCTGATTTATTTTGGCCAAATATGTTTATACTATAAAAACTTCAAAAATACTTCCCTAAACTCGCGCTTAAGCGGGACATTTAAAACTTAAACTTTTTTTTTTAAGTTCAAAACATAAAGAGTAAAACAATAATATGAACTGCGATATATCAAATGACTAGGCTGAAATTTAAGGTTAGCCCTATCACTTGATATTAAAAAGGATTATCATTTAAAACATTAAAAATGCTCTTTAGTATCAAGATTGTAAAAAAACTACATAAATAATTATAACATAAATACATTAATGTAACAAAGTAAATTACATTTTTAAGTGTGCCGCTGCAAATAGTATTAAAAGATTATAGCCATGAGCAAATTAAGAATAAATTAAATAAAACACACAAGACATATAGTTTTGAGTAAAAGAGGTACAGTAGTTACTAATTTTGTGAAAAAATGTAAAGCTAGAGGAATACAAACTTTAGTAATATTTTTATAGAGTTAACCAGGCAGTGTGTAGGGGAGAACGGGGGAATCCCGCACACTCAAGCAAAACAAGACTTTGCTATGTTCTTATTCAATCTATTAAATTTAGTAATATATCATTGTAAACTTTGTTTTTTATACATCAATTCAGTGCATTGCTATTATATACCTAAACTAGCATTTTTTTATAATTAATTAAAATATGGAAACAGTCATTGTGCGGCATTGTCCACGCTGGTAGGGCAATACCACACACAGAATGGGGAAATACCATGCAATTATGGTTAATGATTTATATAAAACTATACTTTGCGATACACACAAAAAATACAATTTATCAAGTAGAATTAACCCTGTATTAATTTATATAAGCTATGTGTATGCCTAAACGTAAAACTAAAAATATAATAATAGTAAAAAATAAAGTACATCCATACATATAACAAAAGGTGGCAATATATATTAATTATATTTTACTTTCTGAGACAAAAGTCACAAACAAAATTATCTGCTCTTTCCGCTGCACTACAATCAGTACGTACCCAACCTGAACAAAGAACACATCTGAACCACAACTCCTTGTTCCTCCCAAATTCTCCACAAAACAAACAATTAGAATCTGAATTGTTAAACATAGGTAAATTATTAGAGGATTCAGGTTCAATATCATCCAGTTCATCGTCATTGCACAGATTGTGTTATTTAGAAGTAATATTTACTGGTATATAATTATTTTTAAAAACTAGTTCTATTTGTAGATGCTTGTGAAACAATAGGAAATATACATCCGAATGGACTTACCTTTAATGAAATACTATCAAAAATAGTAAGTAAATGAATAAAACTATAAAAACAATGATCACACACAAAGGCCACTTGTGTTCAAAATTTACGCTATTTATTTAGTTCACCCTATAAGCCGCTAGAGTATGCCTGGGTAGATATTTTTCCGGAGTGAACAAAGTGAGCTGTATGTTGTGTGGGATTCCCCCGCTCTCACCTACTTGTGTGCTAGTGAACATTTTTATAAAAATTGTTAGTAATACTTCAGCATAAAATTTATTCAATGGTGTAGGAAAGTTTTCAAATGTTGGTAGTTGAGAGAGTAAAATCACACCAAAAAAAAAAAAGTTGGTGCAATTTGCTAATAGACCAATTTTTCCGCAAGAGTTTTCAGTGTTTTTAAATAAAATACAATTAAAAGAGAAATAAACGGGTTTTTTACATTTCACCCATGTATCTTTTATTTATCTTTAAAGGTAACAAACAGGTCTACAACGTTCATTCCACTTTGATGAATCCTGTAAGTAAGTATGTACAATTGTTAATTATTGTTTTTAATTTCTACGTTTACCACCATGCTTAAAAATGACTGCATTTCAAGGTTAGATATTATAACAATATCTTTGAAGAAAAGCCACCCTTATTAGCTAAGAGGGGGGGAGGGATGAGGAAAAAACAAAGGGATGAATGAAATCACATACAGACAACTATCACCAGTACACATATCCGAGATTTGAACTTCAATTTATCTGTAATTGGTAATCCAGTTTATTGCAAGCCTGAATTCTTAAACTGTACTACTAACAACAGTGCTGATTATAATAGATCAAGACAAGTGTTTTGTTTCAAGGTACCTACACATAGTTTCACTTGGGAAGCAATGGATTTTATCGAGGTGTGGATTTCTGCTAAGGGTGTGTGAGTACTCAAAAATACTAGTCAGAGTCAAGTTTTAGTAGCGGCTTAAAACCGACTCGAAGATTTTTACAAAACTCGAAAAATTAGAGAATTCAGAATGAACAATCATTTTCTCGAAAATTCCTAGTATTTTACTCTATTTTAAGACATTTTATCGCAAACAAAAGGCCCTTGGTATTTATTTCATTTTGTCTAGTTGAAAAAAATTGTATAATTATATAAAATTTGTTTAAAATTTTGATTTTGTGGGATTATAAATTACACTAAAAAATGAAATTCTAAAAAAAAAAAGTTTGGACTTATTTATTGTTTATGAAATATTTACTGTACAAATAATGCTCAATACTATTTGAACACAAAAATAACCTCTTATGTTTTGATTCAAACTAGACTCGAATTTGACTCTAAGCGAAAAATTCCTACTCACACACCCCTAGTTTCTTCACACTTAATTACTGTTAAACCAAACGCTCTTGTCATCTAAATTTAACAACAATTAATAATAATTGGATAGAAAATGCCATAGGTATAGTTTTAAATAGTTTTGTACACCCTAGATGCACACCTCACTTGATCACTTCTTGTTGTGTCTATGTTCCTTCCTTCACCGCTATTTGAAGAAATAAAATTAATTAAATTGATCACCCAAATTTAATAGAACCAGAACATTTTTTTCAACAATACATTCTATCTAAGCTCATTTAGTCTGTTTCACCAATGAAGGGGAGATAGAGTTTTGAAGTCTAGCCAGGTGTACTAAAGATTTCATAAATAATACCCGCTTTGGTGGCTGAGTGGTCTAACGCACTACTCTCGCAATAGACTACTAGACTACCGATGACAGGGAGATCAAAGTTCGAATATCAGTTGGGTGTACTTAGGGTGTTTTTTCCTAAATGATTTTCCATTCTCACTGCACGCAAATGTGGGTACACTTTCTATAAATGTAACTTTCCTAATTATTGAAACCACTAGTGTAACTATTAAATAAGCGCATAACCCAAACGGGTAGTAAGACGTGGGGCTAAAAATTAAAAAATAATAAATTTATAAATAATTTTCCACTATTTCTAATAAAATACAAGTACGTTTCGTCTAAATTAAGACACAGTTAAAAATAAATAAAAGCCTTATGTCAATTGTTTAGAATTTTTTTTAATTTTTTGATAGATTATTATAAATTGACCATATTTGCACTCAATGAGGATATATACTTCAGATGATGGGTGATATTTAAGAAATTTTTATGTTCTGTTGGGGTCGAAAATTTATTTTTAACTGGCAACGAATCAATTGTAGTTAGCTTAATTTAGAGTTAGCTAGATTCAGATTTGTTTGATTCCAGATCACTGAAATTGGAAGGTATATTTTAACTAATAAAGGGCTTTTAGCTTAGTCTGGCATTGAGCAATAAAAGAATGTCAACACTATATAAAAACATCTTGGCACACCAATATTAAGTTATTTTAACCTGCATCAGTGACCTTGCAGGCTAAGGCTTCTATCTTAAACAGTCCGGTTTGCCGGTCACTGAGAGGTTGAGTTTTAAATCCCAGCCAGGTGTGCTCAGGAACGTATTTTCCCGAAGAAAAATTCAGCTTTCCTCATGCAAATGTGGATACATTTCTTCTAAAGATAGTTATTTTTTCATATATTTGTGCCCTTAACACACTCATATAAACATTTTTCTCTCAGTATGTGCTACATATACATTATTCATTTTTAAGTATCTAGAAATTCTAAGCGATTCAATATTAAGTTAAATGAGGAAATGTGTTCTCAATAAAGGCACAATATTTAACAAATCAAAATATTTATTAGTTGTTCATAAATGTGATACTTTTACTTATGTCAATCGAAATGAGATATTTTTTTTAAACTGGCCTGTTCACAATTTAAAACTAGTTTTAAAATCTAGAAATTATGTCATTCATTGAAAATAATGTAGCTAACAGAACATATATTTTAAAAAAAAATTCAAAACACTCCTCATATTTGGGCTGTAAGTGGTTGGGACATTATGACTATAGCGGACTGCTAACAACTTGTCGTACCCATCATATATTCAAACTAAAGAGAAGTAGAGGTCCATAATAATGTGTAGCAAACTTGGACAACACAAAGCTGATCGTATTGTCCAAAAGTAATTTATTTATTTTTTTCTCTCTACATTTAGAAGATAGTTATTAAATGTTTAGCTATTTAGAAATGTGCAAAGCTTCAAAAGCATTCAACTTATCTTTGAGTATTCGTCAGCTTTAAGTTCGCTCCAAAAACAAAATTTGCCAACTTAAGACAAATAAAAAGTTTCTTCAGTAAACAACTATTTGTTTCCAGCCTGTGTCTGGGTCAGTTTAGTAAAACGCCTCCTTCTTTCTCTGTTCTTCCACCACAGTTCCTCCTTTAATTGCTGCCATTCTTCTCCTCTCACTTGCACACTTTATGTTATCTGCTCCTATCTTTTTCTTGGCCTCCCTTGCAGTCTTTTTCCAACATAATTCATTTCCATCAAACAACCAAACAGTTAAAACAAACATTTATGTTCAATTTTTGTCATTCTGTTCTGTTTAATACCAAACTATTTTATGTTCTCTTGAGCAAAATCTCTAGTAATTGAATTGTATGTTGTGATAATAGCTTGAATTATTATCAGCTTGAGCCAAAAATAACCTAGACATATTCGCAATATAATATTGTTTATTTAGTGTCTAGTGTCAGGATAATTAAGTTGGCAATAAGTGATAGAGGAAAAAAGGTAGAGGTGATACAAGTGTATGCCCCATAAGTTGGGTGCCCAGCAGAAGAAAAGGACAGGTTTGAGGAAAATCTAGAAAGACATATGGGAAACAAGTGGTAGGTAGTAATAGGGTATCTTAATTCAAAAGTAGGAAAAGAGAAAGGAGTGTTTTAGGAAGTGTTAGAGAAAGAAGAACGGAGACAGAGAAATGAGGAGGATAGACGACTGGTTGAGCTATATGCAAGAAATAAAATTAAAGTGACAAACACCCGGTATAAAAAGGAAAGAGAAAGCCAGAAGAACACTGCATATAGTTGAGATGGGGAGCAAAGGTTGGTGAGAGACTACTTTAATCAGGGATGAAGAAATGAAAAGGCAGAGCATAAACATCAAGGTAATACCAAGTGTGTCCTTAGATAGTGAACACAGGTTGTTGGCGGCAGACATAATTGGGATGGGAATGTAGGAGAAAGGTAGTAAGACAAGAAAGAATAATAAGGGTATAGAGGCTAAAAAGAAGAGAAAATAGAGTCATTTCTAAGAAAGGCAATAGAGAAGCTTAATGCCCAAGGATAAGTTGCAAAGTGTAGAGGTGGAATAGGAAATATTTAATAACAGTTTAGTGGGAGCTGTAGAGGTGGTTTGTGGGGAGGACAAGTGATAAGAGGAAGTGGAAGGGACACGCTGGTGGAATGGCCAGGTGAAGGAAGCAGTGGGGGGGAAGAAAGGAGAAAAGAGCAAAGCGAGTGATACAGGAAGCCAGAAAGGATTGGATGCAAAAATGGACAGAAATTCTGGAAAGGGACGTGGAAGGAAGTAACAAGGTGTTATACAGTCAGGTAATAAATCGGAGGAAAGATAAAAAAACAAGTTATAATGATGAATGAAGATGGAAGAGTGTTGAATACAGAAGAGGAAGAAAAGGAACAAAGGATAAGATATTTTAAGATGTTCTACCCAGATAAGGAAAGGGATGAGAGTGAAACAGAGGAGCAGGAAGAAAAAGCAAAGGAGGAGGAATGCGGTCCCACGTGTAAAGATGTGGGGAATTCATAAAAGATGATAAACAAGGTAAAGTACCAGGTATGGATGAACTGACTGTGAAAATGATAAGAGCTGCAGGTGAAGCAATTAGACAATACTTTTATAGGGTACAGAGAGTGATTTGGAAAGAGAACAAGGTACTGAAAAACTGAAAAAAGGACTATAATACCAATCTTCAAGAAAGAAGACAGGAAGAGGTGTACAAATTATTGGGGGATAACGCTTATGTGCCATTCTACAAAAATATATTAGTAGATACTGGAAAAGAGAAAAAGAAATAAAATGAAAGAAAGGTGGAGAGAGGAACAGCAAGGATTTAGGGAAAAGAGGTCTATAATTTTGATCTTTGCCATACGACAGCTGATGGAAAGAAGGTATGAATTTGGGAAAGACTTGGTAGTGGTATTTATGGTTGTGCAGAAGGCATGGTAAAGCATGGATATAAATATAGTTTGTAAAGCGATGAAGGAGGCCAAAGTGAAAAGAGGAGTTGTAATTAGAGGGAAAAGCATGTATGTGGATACAGGAGTTGTGTTAAGATAGAGTGGGAGGACAGAGTGGTTTCAAACAAAAAATGGAGTGAAGCAGGGAAGTGCCCTTTCACTATTACTATTTGTAATGGTAATGGAAATGGTTATGAATAAAGTGGTAGGAAAACTTGGGGAGGAAAGAATGAAAACCATTATTGTTGCCGATGACTTGAAATTATGGGGGGAGAAGTTAGAGGAGTTACAGGAACAGATACAAGAATGTAATGAGGAAGTAAAAGAGTGTGGAATGAAATTTAGCATGGCGAAGTGTGAAGTGGTAGTAATGACAATAACGAGGGTAAGACCTAATAAAGATAAAAAAATGGATGGAGTAAAGCTAAGGAAAGTAAAAAACATAAAATCTCTTGGAAACGTGATTTAGGCGAAAGGTGGAAGTAGAGAGGATCTAATGAGAAGAAGAAAGTAGGGAGAGGTGTTCTATAGGTATGTAAGAGACCTGCTATAGCGAAGAGAAATGCCCTTGATGTTTAAGGAAGTGTTGTACAGAGCGTACTTTGTACCCATTGTCACACATGCAGCAGAAACATGCACAATGAATGTAAAAGAGACTAGAAAAGTGGAGGTGATGAGAATGAATTTTGTGAGAAGAATGTTAGCTATCACGAGGAGACACAGGATTAGGATTTAAGCTATCCGGGAACAAGTGGGGGTAGAGGAGTACATGAGATAATAGAGGAAGCAAGACTGGGATGTTAAGTGAATGTAATGAGGATGTATAAGTCGAAAATGCCAATGATAAGGGTGGAAATTAAATATGTAGGGAAAAGCCTGCAAGGGAAGCCAATAAAGAGATGGGAGGAGCAGGAGTAGATAACAGAAAGTGTGCCAGTTAGAGAGAAGAATGGAAGCGATTAAAGGAGTAAGAATGTGGAGGAAGATGGAGGCATTTTACGCAACTAACCTGGTCCCAAAATTAACAAATGAGTATTAGAACAGTAACTTAAGAGAAGTATGTACTTTTATTACTCAACCCTACAACAGCCCTTGTGCAAACATTCATGTCGTATCATAGCAGATGTTCATATTGCTGGCCATCGACATCGCCGGAGTCTGTACTGTCACACTCTTTGAAATATGCCTGGTGTGTTTCAGACACTGTTCCACGCTGCGACAATTCAGAGTTAAATGTCGGGTTCGCTTTCCACGGATGTACTGTACACGGCAATTTTGATGTGGCCCCACAAAAAGAATTCCAGAGGATTCAGGTGTAGTGAGTGTGCTGGCCATGGTGGCACTTGGCGGCTGTGTGGCAGGGTGAAAGCGTTTGAGTTTCAACGGCTCATTGCTCCCTTAGTAATGACTTCAGAGCAAAACTTTATTCACGTTTTTCCCCTACCTTTTCATTAGTAATATGCTCCTAGCTTTTGTAACATAAGTTAAAACTCACCCTGTATAAATCCAACACCCATTTAATCCTAGGAAACACCCCAAAATTTACTTTTAGATCTGAGTAAAACCGAACATTTTTTAAATGAACCAGAAAAATCCATGTGTTATTATTCAATGGGTTTTTTTTTTCATAGTATCTCCCTACATATTCAGCTTATATGGAGATTTATTGTAATTGTTTTAAAATTTAAACACACGTTTTACTTATATGAAACCCTTAGGTTATTAATATTTAACATGATATCAAAATAATACTGTTTGAAGCAATGAAATAACCTTCTTACTAATCTTAAAATATTTTATCATGAGGATATAACCTGAAAAATAAATGTTGACAGTAATTAACTGAAAAGTTATAGTATTAGCAAATGTAAAAAAGTGAATGCATTATGGAAAAGTTACTAGCTTAGTTTATAGCAGTAGTAAATTGTTGAAGAAATTTTTTTATCTGTTTATAATTTTTGTGTTTGATTTACATCAATTCACTTTTTTAAGAGAAATGTAGGTCTATAATTTTAAATACATATTTATATTTTATCAATAAAGAAAACCTTTTATACCAAACCAATTATTGAAGGTAGCCCTTTTCCTAGAAGTCAAAATCTTTTATTGAATTTTATTGCATTTGGTGAAATTTTCAATAAAAAAATTTGTAGATCTTCACTCATGTAACAATAACAGTGCATTGCATGTAGGTTAAGTTAAGAGATTATTATTATTTAAGGTCTGCGAGCTTGGATGTGTTCATTCGAGTCAAACTCGAGTAGAGTATTTCAAAAAGTTTCCGCGTTCAAGGATATTCATGATTTAAAAATGTCAAGAGAATATATTTGTTTATTTTAAAAGTAAAATAGTACTGCATATTTAAAATATCACCAGTCAAAACCAACATAAAATGTAAATACCTAATTTCCAAAATGTGAGTTTTTAAAAGTAAATCAAAACAACACATAAGGAGAATGGCACTAATTTTTATAAATAGTATATACTATATATAGTATAACATATAGTCTAAAATGGAAATTTGTTTTTAAACTAGAAATAACACTTTAAAAAACTTTTTTAAATAAGAACAACAATCAAATAATGATATAATAGAAAAAGTAATTAAAATGGTTTCAACGCTCATGTCTTTAAAGACATTAAAATTACACTCACAACAACGAATTAAAGTTCATAAAATTGGTGTTTTAATGAACTTATATTTACCCAAAATAAGACTCCATAACTTATTTACCTCATAAGATAACGTAAAAATCACAAGCATTCATAAATTAGAAATGTTTCATATTTCGTTTATTAGTCCTTAATGTTATAATCATGTATGGCCACTTCTTCTATTCCAATTCTATTCCTCTATGCACAATTTCACATGCAATGTTTATGGGCTCTCGCTAGAAATTAGCTTAATTTTTTTTTACGTCCATTACTGTTTCCAGCCTATGGTCTAGGTCAGTTTTTTATTCAAGCAATATATTTCAAGGTTCAAGGCTGGCTATTCTTGTCGTAGCTTCATTTATCTTATAATCTAACTTAAGTCTAGGACAGGCACAACATCAAGTCCTCGGCCGTTTATTCACCACTGTGAATGGGTTAACCCACATTTCATCAATAATCAATTCTTTGGCCATACCGGGAATCTAACCTGGGATCCTTACTTCAGTATAAAAGCATGCTACCAACTGAGCCAAGGTATCGAACAAATTATCTTACTATTATATTTATCTTTATATATATAATTCTTCTGTACGTGTGTATGTCACTGAACTCCTCCTAAACGGCTGGACCGATTTTGATGAAATTTTTTTTTGTGTGTGTTTGAGTGGGTCCGTGGATGGTTTAGATTCACAATTGGACCCGGTAGGTGGCGCTGCAATCGGGTTCTAGGATTATATGGATTATATATTTATTTTTTAAGGAATTTTTTTGGGATTTTTTTATAGATATTTTGCATATCAGAACATGTAACCTCAAAATTTTTTTCGATACAGCTGATATTTGTGGAGTTGTGGGCGAAATGCCAAAAATGAAAAGATGTTTTATTTTGTATGTTGTCTTGACAAACACTGAATTTGTAATATTTGTGTTACTCTCTAATTGGAGTTCATTGTGAATTTATAATTGTGCATAGTATTTGTTTTACTATCGAAATCAATTATGCCACCCAAAGGAAAAGCCAACGTTCGGGCAGGACAACGTGTTGGGTCTGCTAGTTTCAAATAAATTCTTAAAGCTTATAAAAGTTGATGTTCATAGTTAAATATGAAAAATATAATGGTTAAAATATTATTTCTGCTAGACAATATGAAATAGTGAATGCTTTATTTAAATGTGATGTTTGGTTAAACATTCATTACACTGTTGATCAACACTGATTTTAGATATAATTCTTTAACTAAATAGTAATTAATGCTAGTTTTATAGTTGAACGTATTAATACATATTTTAAATATTTTCTCAATATATATTCTCAAAATTAAATTCTTAATTTAACTGAAACTATAGTTTTATAAAGGGACCATGTAAAAATAGTAAATATGATTGTTGAAGTATTTAGTGATCTATTTATCTATTTTTATTTTCATTGCCTTGTCATGGTGATGCAACTTCAATCAAGAATAATTTTTCTAAATGGGTGGTCACATAAATTTACCAGTCAAAAGTAGTTTTAGAGCTCTATTGTGTTTTTAATATAAAATATATTAATTTTAATAGTTTTTTAAGTTACCAAATGATACGTAAGTGAAACTGATAATATTAACTAAATTAAATAGCTTTTACTTACCGTTGTGTTTTAAAAAAATATTTATATGTACATCAGGAGAAAGCTCGAAAATGACAAGCCTACAAAACTTTCGATCTCAATCCCGAGCTTTAATAAAGAGCTAGGTTCGAAGCTTGAAATCTGATTTCACAGAGCCCTATTTATTACATATTTGAATATAATGCATAATAGTTAATAAGTTTTTTTTATATTCAAACAATTTATTAATATGATAAAGAATTACAAAATGGATGAAAATTACAAATAATTTCAAAATTCCCGTTTTTTGTGATTTTGAACATATAAAAGGCAAACAAGTCTAGTACAATCAATATTATATATAATAAAAAGTACAAGATTACATTTTTAACTATTCACCAAACCTAAATACTCATCACCAAACCTAAATACTCATAAGTATTTAATATTTATATGTGTAACAACTTGTAAATATTTTGAATTTAATTCTATAAATAAATTTAATGTTTATAGAAACATTTTCAAACGTTAATGTTGATTGACTATGCCTATATCAAGCTTGTGAATTGTTCAAACTAAGTACAGTACTGTCCTGATTTGAATAAGTCAGTGAAAATGTTTCATTAACATGTGCCAAGAGTTTTATCTTGGTTTTTTAATTATTAATTTTTAATGTAATTGTGTATTAATTTCGTTGAATTAGATCACATCAGATCAAATCTTATATAATTGATATAAACATAGTCATTGAAGCAGCAAAACTTTACTCTTTAATAAAACTCCTATGGAAATGATATACAAATAGCAAAACAGAGAGAAAACTTATAAAAAATCAAACAACTTAAAAGTTTCATCAAAGATATTAAGATAATTTCTACTCAGACATTAACAAGGAGTCATACTCAAAGATTATATGGATAGTTTTATATCACAGATACTGATAACATATTTACTATAATACTATCAAAGGATTTAGTTCAATTATATTTGAATTAAAACTTCACAGCCTAATTAATAGCATTAGTTATAAGTAGATAAAATTATTAGGAACCATCCAAGTCTTTGTTTAGTTACTTTTCTATGTTGAATATTTAAAGTTAGTTACTTTTCTATGTTGAATATTTAAAGTGGGGATGTAGGGAAGGTGAGTTAATGGCAGTGTTTTTTTGCATATTTTATAAAAAAATAAATAAAATATTGCTCAAGGGAAAAAGAGATTTTAATTTTATTCATGTGGTGATAACAGTTGTTGAATATCTGTCAAGGGTGTACTGGAATTTAATGGCAACTTTTGCTCTTCATTTGAAAAGTTTCTCATCTAATTCTGCTATGCTCATGACATATATTTTACAAATGTTGATATCACATTGTGAAAAAATTAGACTTTATGTTTATACTGGAGCAATATTTTATTTGTTTTTACAAAAAAAAAAAAGTTGCTATAAAAACTGCAAAGACAAAGCAATTAACTCGTGTTCCCTAAATCCTCACCTTGAAGCTTAATCCATTTAATCTCGGTTGAAATGTGAATATTTATACTGTTTTAATAATCTCCAATATAAATGGTAAGTAGAGGAGACATAAAATATTATCCAAATATCAAAAATTTCACTATAACATATCAACGTGATAAATAATAGAAAATACAGCATCAAGCTTGCCTTGTGGTAACAAAATTAAGAACATAAACCTTTAAAAAAATACAAGCAAAATAATATATAGAAGGGGAAAATATTTATTTTCTTTATATAATATGCATGTGTCTTTGAAGGCTGTGACCTAATAAACATAGCACACTCTAAAACTTATGTACCCGGTCACAACTGATTAAAGAGGATTCAAATATAGCAAAAGCAGAATGTTGGCACTTCCCAAATGTGGGCATCGAGGAAATTTCTTTAGAAACAATTGTATTACATTCAAATCCAATATACTTAGTGTTCTAAATTTGGCACATAGCAGTTATTGCACAATGGTATACTCTATCATTAAACTCACAATGAAAATCAATTAGGGTTTGTTTTGTTCCTATTTTATAGTAGAAGTGTGTCAAGTACACTTACTTTTTAATCGCATTAAGATGAAACAAATATATGAAATATTTCTTAAGTCAAATTAAAATTCAAATAGTTTTGGGATGAGAAAAGAAATATTTTTTATACTTATTTAAATTAAGTTTAATTTTAGACAGCAAATATATTTTACATAATATTCACTGTGAAAAATGTATAACAAACTTTACAGTAAGCTGATTATAATTAGCTTATTTACAATAGATTTTTTACATATGAACTTTAATTGTAATGTGCAAAGTAGCCAAAAATGGAAATCAAATTAAATTAAATGGGCTTATTGTCATCATTATTATTTATATATATATTTAGCACCGCGTCTTACTACCCGTTCGGGTTATACGCTTAAGTACTAATTACGCTAATGGATTAGGAATTGGGAGGGTTGAATTTAGAGGAAGTGAACCCGCATTTGCGTGGAGGAAGAGTGGAAAACCATTTAGGAAAAACCACCCCCAGTTCACCCGACCGAGTTTCGAACCTCGATCTCCCCGTCCTCGGCGGTCGAGCTAAACACGACATCATTATTATTAATGGAAAGTATTATTATTATTATTATTATTATTATTATTATTATTATTATATTATTATTATTATTATTATTATTATTATTATTATTATTATTATTATTATTATTATTATTATTGTATTGTTATTATTGTTGTTGTGTTGTTGTTGTTGTTGTTGTTGTTGTTGTTGTTGTTGTTATTTTGATGAAGCTTTGTAGACGTTGAAGCCATGTGTGTGGACAAAAGTCAAAGATGACACACATTCAAAGTAAAGTTTAAGCATTTAAAGATTTGAACAATCTTACTTAATCTTTTGTAAATATTTCCTAATCTAACAGTAAATATTTTCCCACTGGTACCATTCTAAACCATTTTAAATTATTGCTTATACTCATTCTGCTCCCACATCTAGATAGTTACATCCAAATTATATAATGTCTTTTTAATTTATACCAAGATATTCAGACCACAAGGCAAGTAATGATTTCTTATCTTACATAAACATTTTATATATAAAAAAAGCTGCCATTTTTACCATTTGTTGTATATACAGAATTATCAGGACCTTTATAAATAAACAGGTATATTTCAAAATTAACTTCATTTATAGATAATTTTATTATTAGGTTTGTATCTGATTGTTTTATGCTATTAATAAAAATATTCATTTTTAGCTTGAATATAAAAGCAGTTTATAACAAAAATTATCCCCTGCGGAGTAAACTGGTTAAACATACGTAATATGCATACCTAATCACACGTTTCCTTATAGGATAGGCAAATAAACTGTTAATAAAGTTTAAAAAAAAAAAATTGTACTTAATCTATTCTCGATAAATATCTCCACACTTCACTATCCTCGTATAGTCACTTCATTTCAACAACATCCATACACCGAGTCATACATGCTCTTAATGTCCTTTTTCACGAATTCATCTACAACATTTAATCACGTCTTACATGGCCTAACCCTTCCTTTTGATCCACAATCTCTACCTTCATATATTTATTTTTTTGTCACTCGATCCACACTCATCCTCTCAACATGACCAAACCAACATAAGACACTTCTTTCACATTCGTTTATTGGACTCCCCTTCAAACTGCAAACTCCTTTCGCACCCATTCATTATTCATTATTGACTCTATCAACTTCAATCAACAAAACCATTCATCTTTTAGACCCTATGGTTTTGGAAAAGAGTTTGGGAGCCAAGCAGGGGTGGTGAAGTTAGGTTCATTAGTAGAAACCTAGATCTCCTATAAAAATATATTTAAAAAATGCATATTTTTGTTCAGTTTCTGGTTTGAGTTAATAACAAATATGTATTAAAAATTGACATCTGGCCGGGTGGATTGAAACTAGGCCTTTCTTGAACCCAGGTGTCATTTAGCAACGTTTGATAAATAATATTTGTTAGGAGCACCTAATCCAAACCAAATGTAAATTATAAAATAATCTACAGAAAAATTCTGTCTATTTGGTTCAACCTATCAAAAACTTCGTAAAACTACAAATTTAAGTTGAAAAACATGATTAAAATAAAGTGTTTAGTAGTTTTCTTGGAAAAACTATTAAGGCACAATTGATAAGTAGTTTTCTTGGAAAAACTCTTTAAGGCACAATTGATAGGTAGTTTTCTTGGAAAAACTCTTTAAGGCACAATTGATAGACAAATTGATATCCGAGCTTAAAAGTGTTTAAACATGTCTTATAAATACCGTATATGTTTAATTTTTTAAGAACACTTAATAATATTTTAAAATTGTTAAAAAAACAATATTCAAAAATTGTTAAATAATTTGACTAATGAATCAAGCAAATATATGAATATATAAAAAAAATGAAATACTCTTTAAATTTGAAAGCTAGATTATATCACCTCACATTTTACTGATATTTTCTGGGTTAGATGATTAAGAAGTTAAAAAATCAAATTGTTATTTGATTAAAAGTAAGCAGCTGCCAATTAACTCACAAATTAATTTAAACAAACATACTAGAGCACTCTCTCTTAGCAGAACATAAGTGTGGATTCATTAATTACATAGCACCCGCTTAGGTGGCTGCATGGTCCAAGGCGTTACTTTCGCAATAGACTAGACTGCCGATGATGGGGAAATTTAGGTTTGATCCAGGTCAGGTGTATTGAGGGTTGTTTTCCCTAAAATGATTTTACACTCTCCCTCCAAGAAAATGCGAGTACATTTCCTCTAAATTCCACCTTCCTCATCCCTAACATATTAAAGCAATTAGTACATAACCAAATCTGACACCTTATTTCAGTCGGTAGTGTGTCTGTCTACTGAGCTAGGGGTTTGAGTTCAATTCCCGGCATGGCCAAAAAATGTATCATTGGTGAAATGTGGGTATACCCTTTCACAGTTATGAAGTCTTAAGTAGTGGAAAATACATGGCTTGAATTAAAAACTGATCAAGGCCACAGGCTGGAAACAGTAATGGATGTAAAAAGTATATTGAAAGGCGTGTAACCCGAATGGATAGTAATATGTGATGCTAAAAAAAATTATATAACCTTAATCAGCAGTGGTAGAAATATAAAGGGTGTCATAGCTGGTGTTATGTGGTTTGGAGGGAGGGTCATTCATCATTGTTATTGAGTAATATTCTCAAGATATGTGATAATATGTGTACACACAAATTTATGAATAATTCAATATTGTTTGTAGTTTACTTTTTAATGAATATTTAATATATTCTATTTTGGAAATGAGTGACACATTACACCAAATCCTTTCATGCAAATCATTAAATGTATACCTTTCTTCTTCTTTTTAGCACATCTTACTACCCATTTGGGTTATATGCCTAAATACTAATTATGTGAAAGGAAAGAGTAGGTTTGAATTTATAGAATTGTACTCACATTTGTGTGACAGGAGAGTGAAAAATTATTTTTGGAAAAACAGCCCTCAGTACACCCAACCGGGATCCGAGTCCCGATCTTCCCATCATCGGCAGTCTAGTCTATTGCGAGAGTAACGACTTAGACCAGTGGTCAACAAATGGCTGACCGCAGAGACATTTTTAAGGAACTTGAAGAAATATCGATAAACAGAAGAAATTATGCTATTTTGATGGTGGGTGGGTAGTAGACATGGAAGGCCAGCAATAATAAATAAGTAAAATAACTAAAAGGACAGAAAATCATGGTTTTGAATTATTACAGTCATATAGGGCTTGAACTTAAGTCAATGTTTAAGTTTTGTCGAACTGGAGAAGTATGTTATGTTTTTAAAACAGATCTCCATCGAAAATAATTGGGGACCCCTGCTTTAGACCATGCAGCCACTGAAGCAAGTTAGGCCTTCTTAAAAAAACAAATAAAAGTGCTGGAGATACAATGTTATGCAGAATTGAGGAAAGGTGTTACGAATAGAGTTTTAACTTTATGTGGGAAAAAAGTTTAGCAAAAAAGTGTTAAGAGTGCATTACATAGTTAATGAACACCATCATTTAATATTTTTTTAATCTATAATATTTAAAAAAACTAACTTATTTATTCATCATTAAAAATTAGTTTTTTCAGGCACTTTAAATACACCTAAGCCACAAACAAAGATATACCAGATCCTCAGCCTTACGGAAGTTTCATTGGGGTCCTTGCGCCACGTTGAGTCCATCAACACTGGGGTTCGTTAGTGTTGATGCTCAGTGATAAAAGCACTTATAAATGTGCACTTGTTAAATGACTCACCTTTAACATGTTCATCATAAAGGTACTATTGTAATCATAATGGGCAGCCTATGTAAGATCTTTGTGAGGTAAGATTGAGGGGGTTGGGTCACTACCTGAACCTAGCTTTGTGGAAACTGATCCATTGACTCAAGATGGATATTTGTATCATCTCTCTAATGAGTCTACGTTTAAAATCAGCTTCTTTTTTTTAATGCTCCTTGATGGCACCTAACGATACTTGTGATGAAGGACTCAAGCTCTACCACAAAATGCAGTGATTTGGTGTATACCTTGTCTGTGACCTAGGTTATTAGCGCATGGGACCTCCTGAATTTTATAAACTTTGAGCCAATCATATTGTGCCTAGTGAAAACCTTGAATGGAAGACAAACGTAAACCTCCGGGTGTTCACCTAGGAAGTAGACCACGGTTGATACATGCACCTTAGTGCTCTTAATCAAGGTAGATACATAAAAATAATGTTAGAATCACTTAATGAAAGTAGGGCTATCTGCACTCGTAATTGTATTTAAAAGTAATTTTTGAATCACTTGTAGCATGCCTGCTTACGAAACCACATAAAGACTACATTTACACCACATAAAGAACCAAACATCTAAAGCTAAATGCTTCAACAAACTTAACCATGGCTGAACCTCCTCAACAAAGAAACACATAAAAACCTATTTAAATTATTTAACTGTGCATTATAATCATGGTTAATACTATAGTGATCCGAAAACCGGCCACAACTTTTCTCCAAACACAATCATTACACAGTTTTAAAATTAAAATAAGCCACACCTTTTTCCAATACCCAATCTCTATAAAGATGAAAATAGGCCACACCTTTTCATCATACTCAATCTTGATAAAATTCAAAAATAGGCCACAACTTTCCCCAAACACAACCTTTAAAAATTCATAGCATGGTCATCAAACTGCATGTATATATTTATATTGATATATAACAAAATAGTTCTAAATAGTGCAAAAGATGGTGTTCTCTATCATTTAGCCTCAACAATAATGTTTAGAAATAGAACCACTAATACTATAAAGTTTAGCATATGTTATCAAGAAAAGTGAGCAGTGTTAATAGTAAATAAGTGTCTAACTAGTTGGAGACATAATTTATATTTATTTTCAAACATGTATTAAACAAATTTTGTCCCAATCTGTTGATCACCACCTATTCTAGTGTAGAATTTATTAAGAGTAGTTATTATTTAATAAGTTTGGAATCTCCAACATGGTTTACCATGTAAAAAAAGATTCTCTTTTGGCCAATAGTTAAGACATGTTTAGGGATGCATATTTAAAAATCTAAATAATTATAGAAAAGAACATAGATCACCGGTATGGTCTATATTGTTGCCCCTGAACAAAGAGGTAATGGTTGTGTTTTTGAAGAAAATTTGCAACTACCACACAATACCTCAAAGAATTACAGTAAGTTTTTCCTAACAAAGTATTTAAAATATTGGTAACAAAATGTAAAAAATATTAGCAAAATGGTAGTGAGAAAGAAATGTGTTATATTTATTTTGTTTCAAAGGCAATACGGTAGATTTTAAAATGCAATAAACAATGCAAATCTATATCAATTAGGAATGCCCTTAAAAATTAGAAGCAGCTCACTTGTTTCAGGTACAGTACAAACAATAACAGTTTTAAAATTAAAATAATCTATATACAATCTAGAAAAATTCAATTTTTTTAACAAGAGATTGGATCTCAATAACATTATTTTCTAATCATTTTTAAGATATTATAGTGTATATACTTTGTAACATTTTGTATTGTGAAAAATTAAGTCTCACCAAACATAAAAGCCTTAAAATCAAATAACTTGGTGCACAATATGTATTAAAAAAAAATCCAAATACCCAAGAAGTCTTCAAACAGACCTAAAATAAAAATTTAAAACAAATGTGTTCAAAAAACCAGTTCATGGCATATTTAAAAAAAAAAAAAGATAATCAGTGTTTACTGAATATTCACTATGTTAAAATTGTTAATTTTTTAAAACATGTATACAATTACATGAGTATTAAAGATAATAAAGTAGGCCTACTTTAAACACTCTTTTTTATTGCTAATAAAATGTAGCTGCAAGGGACTTTAATAACGAGCCAGTTATATTACCTAATCAGTGTGTTCAAAATGAATACCCCTCAGAATGTTCTAATCTAGAACAGGAGTCTTCAACACCAAGCCCTGTGGTTATAGTGCATATAAAATATTTTTTATTTTCAGATCTCTACTTTCTGATTTCTAATATAGTCATTTATGATTTTATAAAAATGAAAATTGATAAAAATAAATAAAATGATAAAAATAAATTATTAAGTGTAAATTTAATGAAGAAAGCCTACCTATGGAAAGAGGAAAAATGTGGGGAGAATCCAATGCACAAAGGTGAAATCTTTCTTTCTTCTATCTTATATAATAGAACTAGTCCCACACACACATTTAAATACAAATTTTAACACAAATTGAGTAATATTTGGATTTTTATACCTAAATATTACTCAATGTGTTAAAAATTTGTGTTCAAATGTATGTATGTGTTTGTGTGTGTAAGACTATTTCTACTATAGAAGAAAGATGCCACCTTTGTGCAATCGATTCTTCCCACATTTCTCCTCTTTCCCTAAGTAGGCTTTCATTTAGTTTATAAAGTAGTGTCTTTTTCCTTTTTCTTTATTTTTATCAATTTCCCCTATTATAAAATGATTTAGCCACTGGGCCACCTCATTTTTTAAATATTCATTTATGAGTTATTATTTTCCATGAGGAAACATACTGTCATTTAAATGTGTCATACCTCATTTTAAAAGTTGAACAAAGTTTTAAACACGTGTTTATTAGTATTTTATAAAAATAGTAAGACTTGTAGTTTGAGAAAAATATTTTAAGAAATGTATATTTATTCATTTATATGTAATGTATATAAAAATACATATTTATTTTATGTTGGTTTGGGCGTGTTTAGAGGATGAGTGTGGCTGGAATGATGAAGCAAATATATTATAGAAGAATGTGTAGCTCAAAAGGAAAGGGTAGGCCATGTAAGACGTGATTAAATGTTGTAGATGAACGTGTGAAAAAGAGAGAAACATTTGGAATTTTAGGAATAAAAGTGCATATATGACTCGGTGTATGGATGTTAGTGAAGTTAAGGGAGTAGGCGAGAATAAGAAAGTGTGGAGAAAGTTAGTGAGGCTGGATATGCACAGTTTCGTACCTACCCCATAAAAAAAAGGGCTGATTAGGTATGTATGATGTACATATGTATGTATGTATGTATGTATGTAAGATGTGTAAATGTAATCCTCAAGAATTTCTACATTTAAAATATGGCTCTTGATTTTAAAAAAAGGTTGAAGACACCTGTTCTTTCTGTAGAAATTGTTTTGAAATAGATTTGAGCAAGTCAGGAATTGTAAAACAATATTTCTTCTCTTAATACCAAGCTATACATAATTGGATAGACCTATAATATTCCACTTATTTTACAGTCCGATAGGAAGGAGTTCTTATAAAATAAAAGATAATAGAAGAGTACATAACATTATGTTGGCCCTTTTTAATGTTCTGGATCATAAGCGTTAGTTTCATCTTCTGGTCCAACTTCAGCTATAGCTTCTTCATCCTCCTCTTTGTGAATTATATTCCAGGGCTGTTCCTCAACAGAGCCCAAGAAAAAGAAGATAAAAAACGGAAGGGTGGACACCGCAGCAGAGACATAGAATACGTTGCCCCAAGATGACCGAGTTTGCTAAAAATGTAGAGAATACATTAGAATATTGTGAAACACAAATGTAGCACCACAAAAAAAATTAGCAGCTTAAGGGGACTGCCTCGGTAAGCAAGAATCTGCCATGCAGACATTCAGCTCTAATGCTATATTTAATTCTACAATGCGTTATTTCAAAATATAGTTCACGCTTTTATATCAGGGCTCTTTTTCCTTAACAATGCTATAGATTGAGTTTTATTAATAGAAAAAAATGTGACATTGGCTCCTGTACAACAACTTTTTGGGCATATTTGTCTGGCTATAAAACTAGGCTTAATGAAAAAGGTATCTTAATTTAGCCTTTCTCTAACAAATATGGTAATTTTTTTATAAGTTCACAACAGAAAATTTTAAGATATTTGAAAACTAGTGGAGAGCTTTCCACTTTACTTTGAGATGAGAAGTTTCATAGTTTTCTTTCCCCTCTTTCTTAACATGGCAAAGGGTGGTTGTAGGTGAGGAGTGAAAGAGTATAAGCATAGAGAGAAATTGTTCCAGAATACAAGACAGTTCGATATATTTTAAGCCACGTGACTGACAGCGATCAGTACTTTCTCGCTAACCGATGTGGCCACCTTAATGGTGGATTTTTAGTTTATAATTTCCTACGCACAATTTTTAGGCTATTTTCTTGGCCAAATATTTCCCGTTTGGTAATTTAATATAATTAACATTCAGTAGCAAGTAAAAATATTCAAAGTGGACCAATATGATTGAAAACTGAATATTAGCAGTGTTGCCACTATTTTCTTACTACTGAATTCACCAGGTTTCCCAGATTTTCCAGAAGGAATTCCCATTTTTCCGCAAAGTTTAGAGTGAAAAAAAGAGTAATAAAATGTAATCTTTCATCACCCTGACTAGTGTGAAGTCATGTAACATATGAATGAAACATAATGGTTTAATATTGATGGGAAAATATATCTTCTGTCACTTCACAACCCTTGTTTATTGAGTAATACAGCGTGCTTAACTTCTCGGTTCACTTTTATGTTTATCCAAAGACCTATTATTTTAAGCTTTCAGTTAAATGTCCCAAATTAGCCCATAGGCCATTATTTTTACAATATATTTTTGCAAAATTATCTTTGTTTTCCAGACATAAAAAATCACCTATGTTTTCCCAAATCTCTCGGTTTTTCGGGCGCTTGGCAACCTTGATTAGTCAGCATGCTCCACAATGACGGGAGAAAAATTAATTTAAAAAAAGATAAACCATTTTGTTCTATAAATATTTATAGAATGTAATTATAAGGTAAGTGATAGAGAATGAAGCTATCCTAAAAGGATATTTGAATTAGGTCTCGAGGAAAAAATTTAACTTTTTTCTTCATTTCTTACAACATTCTTCAAACTTCCATAGTCTCCTTCCTATTCTTCCACATACATATATTTTGAATTTGATTTTGAGGTTTCAGAAATACTCCTTTATCATAGGAATAAAAACAATAAAAATTTTAAAAAATCCCCGAAAATTCAAAATTATTCACAATGTGTGAAGAATAAAAGGGATAAGAAGATGGAAAGAAGAAGAATTTGAAGACATGAAGAGAGAAGAGAGGTTTAATTGTTTCTATTATGGCTTAACACAATCATATAAATAGGTTGCATCCCCTTCCTAACATTTGCAGTATTTAACATATAATACATCTTTTTTTTTATATATTTCTTAGTGATAAGAAACATATTTTCAGTATATTATTAAATTTAAGAACACCATAATCTAGGTCCTAGGATAGTTATATAATTATGTAATTAAACAAATATTTTAGGAATGTGCGAGAACCATTTTTTCAATTCGAGACAATCTCAAGATGAGAATATAAAAAAGTATAAAAACACAAGAATGAGATGAGAAAATGGCCTTTGAAAGTAAAAAAATTTAGATTATGTTTATTAAAGTAATTATATAGTTTATAAAGTTCATTTTTGATATTTGAGCCGGCGCTTGATTTAGATTGTCTTATATATAGTTGATTCAAACACTGGAGATATCTAATACACATTTTAAACGCAATTAATAAAATAGTGATAGGTAGTTACAATGAATACCATTTATAATTTAATTTTGTAGTGGAACAGCTTATATTGTCAAAGTTTTATATTGAAAAACAATATTTATAACCAAAACCTTTCTTAATGAAGGCTGTTTTGGGGGTAACTGGTGATGAAGGAAGGGGGGGGGGGATGCAGCCTATTTTTGGATTATTACAGTATTATTGGAAATAATAAATTCCCAGTTTGGTTTTATAATTTCTTGGGACCATTATTGGCTATTTTTGATTTCTCAAATTTTCGAGATTCATTTTTTAACTTTCAAGACAAGATTGAGATTTTTTTTCTTCAATTCTTAAGATATTTTCGAGTCTCACACCTCCCTAAAATGTTTATTACATTTTCTCTTTTGTAAATGACAAATTGTCAGGTGTGTTTACTTCTGTATGGTAAAAATATCAAACACAAAAGGAAGAACCATCTGATAGTTATGGAATTTATTAAAATTACTTTCATATTTTCATGTGTTAAAATGTATTTTTTTTTTACAGTGTCTTATTACTCATTCAGGTTATCTGTATACATCCAAAAAGATGAGTATACTTGGCCATAAACTTTTTCTCATGATATTTACTAACTCTTTATAAGTCTTCTTTATCTAATTTTAACCTTATAGTTCAGCGTTATTGTTTTTATAAGAAAAGAGGGGAAATATTGAAAAAAAAAACTTTGTAAAACACTAATCTAATGACTTTTTCTACTAGAGAACCCAGAAGAAAGGAAGATGTTACCTTTGTGCATTAGATTATTCCCACATTTTCCCCCTTTACATAAGTGGGCTTTCTCCACTCAATTTTCACTTAATTAGTTTATCTTTCGTCACTTTGATAAATATCCATTAGTGTGTATTTATTGATCAACTGGTCCTTCTTATTTCATTTTATTTTTGCACCGCATCTTACTACCTGTTTGGGTTATACGCTTGGCCTCCTTATTGTTAAATTTAATTTTAACTTTGGTAATGTTTTATCAGTTTCAATAAAATTACCAAAATTAGTTACATCCATACAGATTTCCCCATAAGTATGTTTGTGACAGTCATTTTGAATAAATACACTAACAGAACACTCCATTTTTAAGAGCCTATTACAACATTAAACCTAGTTTTCTATAAATAAACAGCACCTAACTTCAAACATATTCATTCACCACTAGACTGAAAGGGAATGAAGGAGGTGATTAAAGATTAAAGAGGTAATGGTTGCTTGCCAGTTTAGACTTGTCATAATATGCTGAAACATGTTGTACAAAAGCTTCCTACCCAGGATTCAGTGTTTGCAGCTGTTTAGACATGTACATCAATGTTTGTGTTTATGGGCACATATAGACATATGTACATAAAAACACAACAAACGTAGGAATTTTAATCTTAACATAAAAGTGTGGTTTTGCAGCTTAATAATAAGAACTGATGGAAAGTTTATGAAAAAAAACTAGAAATACTCTGTAAATAATTTAGCAAACTTTTGGAATTTATTAATCGCACCAAATCCATAAAAACTGAAACATCTAAAACTCCAAACTTTTAACATAAGTAGATATCATGAAATACTTTATTTCCTGAAGGCTTAGGATTTTTTCCCGTTTTCTCAACCTGACATTAATAAGGTCTAAATATTTGGTAAATTTGAATGAGCAACCATGTTTAGGTCTTTAAAAAAAATAAGAAGGATCCAAGTCTTGAGATTTCACAAACTTTGATTTTAGGAGAATAGTAAAAAATGTGAAAATTTATAGATTAATATTCAACTCCTTAGTATATTTTGAAAGGCTTAAAAACTGCATACATAAACAAAACCCATTATGAATTTCAGGCTTAATTTCAGCCTCTCAGGCTACAGGTGGACAAAACTTATTATTACATTAAATCTAGTCCTCTTTAAAAGCAGTAAAATGGTTTCCATTTCAAATCTTTAGCTAAGATATTACTTAAGATATTTAAATTTCCATGAACATAAAAATGTGTCAAATTTATCATTGGCCATATTGTAAAAATGGCCAGAACGAAAAAACAAGAGAATATTTTTACTATATTTTAATTACTGGAATAAGTAGGAACATGTGTTTAAAAATGAAAAATTTCGAACTTGGTCATGCCGCTTTTTTTTTTCTTTTTTTTTTTCTTTTTTCCTGAATGGTGGAATAATCTACTTTGATATTATAAACACTGTGCCAGTTACAGGTTTAGTTAGCAGAAGATGTAAAATTTCCCATTTGCTTAGCAAAGTATTTATTTTTATAAATGAAAGCTAGTTTCATTCAATGCGATTTATTTTATATAGTTTAAAAATATTTCAGATTAAATATTTTATTCATCACTGGTGAAAGAATTTGAAAGCTTGGTAATCATTTGAGTGTGTACATTTTCAGGGGAGTTTCGAAGCACCAGAAATAATATAGCACTTTCAACTGAAGTACTCTTGAAAAAATATATTTTTTTATTATTATTTTAGGTCTACTATTATTGATTTTATTCACACAGTAGGCCTATGGTACTGGCTTATTTATCATCACCATCATCATGAGTTGTTTCAAGCCTCTGGTCGGATTAGTTTAGTAAAATGTCTCATATTCTGTCTTTCCGCCATTCTTCCTCCCTTAAACTAGCCCGTCCCTATTTATATTGATAAGTGATTATTTACATAGTATTGTCAACTACAACATTTTTTCAATAATGATTAAAATGCAATAATTGTCCTTGAATATTACAGTATACAGGATAAGACAAAACAATATATGGCAAAACTGCCTGACATGCTGCTATATGCACAGTAATCCACCAATTGATTTTATTTTAAACAAATAAGTGATAAGTGCTCCATTAATAAAAAGAATATTTTCCAATGCGTAAGTACTAATCAAATAATACTTTCAAGCTTGAATAAATTACTGATAAGGTAATGGTTCTCTAAAAATACAGGTCAGATTAATATATGTTTATTGCTAATAGCTAAATTCAGGGTGCCTAATGAGTTGGAGAAACAAAAATTAGTGACTTTTTGGTGACCTTTTTTGAACAAAATTCCTTTGGTAAACATTATTTAATGCATATATAGGTATAATTCATTTACATGCAACATTAAACTTTAACTAGATGGTGAACATTAACCTTGTGCTTGGTATCATAGTAAAAACAACTTGCGGCTAGTGCATGGCATCATGGGTAGAGTGGTTGGCTCAACATTCGGCGCGTTTGTGTTGTTACAATGTGTGGGAAATTCAAACAAAAATATTTTCGTGACTTAATAACCAAAATATTGAAAAGTCTTGACTTTTCAGGGGCTTTTGTGACCTTTTCTGCAATTAGTAATATTTTTCGTGACTTTTGTGACCCAGTAGGCACCCTTAAATTTGATGTTAGCTGGTCTCTACTGTATGAAAATATCAGTAGTAGTTGATGATTCTTTAAAAGTGCTAATTTAAGAATATTATCACACTTTTAAACTCTCACTTGTATTAATAAAATTAGCTTTGGTACTTTGTTATAGTCAACTTACATTGGTGTTAATGATGGCACCAGTAATTAAAGGTGCAACTATTGTCATTGTTCCAATCAGGGTTCCACTATAAGCCGAAAGAGAACCAGAAAAGTTTGAACCCAGATCCAGCAGGTTCATGAAGCTTCCTCCAAAATAGGCACCATTCAGAGTCATTGTTAATACCAAGACACTAACTGTAGCTTCTGCATTGCAGCCGAGTTGAGCGACTACTATCATTGCCACGGCAGTTCCAATGGTCGCTACAATACAACACTTGTCATTACATTGTTTTAACTAATTATAAAAATAATGATAAGATTAACTTTATAAAGATGTATATATATAATCAAATAAAGGTTAAATATTTATATATTATGTTTATAACAATAGTTATTTGACTTCATCTAAGAGCAGCATCAAGGGAAATAAATTGATGTTTTAAGGAGGATATTAGTAAAGTGGTGGAGGACAGTTATTTGGTTGGAGTTAAGCGATAGAGGGTAAACAATGTTTGTTGGGGAGATTAAGAAAGTGAAGGTAGTTTTGAGGAACAGTACTTGAATTAGTATGAAGAGAGGTTAGGAAAACCACAATGACCACATGTAGAAAATCAATCCTAATGTACCCTAATGGGGCTTAAAGCTCAACCTCTTAATTAACAGAAACTATATGTGATGCTAATCTAAAACCTAAAGGTGCATACAGAAAGAAAGCAGGGTACATGCTTCCTGATTGCCAGCGCCAATCAACGCTGTATGTTCTGTGCTTGTAGGAGGATGCAGAATAGATATTAAATCTGGCAGTTGCCATTAGTTAACACTGCAGTTAATATGTCTAGTTAATCATCTAATGATTTTACTTCTTGAGTGTTTATCAAAAATAAAAAATTAAAAAACTTAATATGAAGGTTGCATGGCCGGTATGGCTCAGTTATGAGCTCACTGCCTGGTACCTGGTTTGACAAGCACAAACCTGATTCACTATCCATAGCCCAATTTGTAAATACATCTTCCTTGTTGATGTAGGTCAGCGCCGATCAGCACTGGCAGTTGTAAATTAGGTAGCCTGACTGTGCACACACCTTTAGAACATTCTCTCCCTCATCAAGTAATTATAGGATTATTCTACCTCCATTCTGTTTATTAAGTTATAATGTTTCACAAGTAACTGGCAAGAATATCTCAAGTTGAGTCATACATTTATAATTAAAAAATTAAAATATGAGGTTTTAAATCAGGGATTCCCAACCTTTTTCACTCCAGGGCACACTTAGTTCAAGACAATATTTTCACAGCACACCTGTGTAAAGGCTGTAATATAATACATTTTTATATTACATTTAAATAAAAATTAAAATGATGAATATCGAGATGCAGTTGACTATAATAAGTGTATTCTTCTATCAGTGCTCTCATCTACATGCAGAGCAAATTGCCTGTTTACTTTAATTTTTTCAACAACATTTTGACCGATGTTCTTAGATATTTCAGAAATATGTTGGCCTATCTTATTATTCAATAAAGACATTTTTGAACTTTTGAAACTTGCTCTTTAGATTATTTTACAAGCATGGTTTCAATAATGACCTGACAAGCTGGCCCAATCACAATTTTCACTAATAACATGTGGTTTCATGTTTTTTGCGATCAATTCAGCAACTTTGAATGACGCCTCAGGTGCATTATCGGAAATTTAAACAATTTTTTCCAATTTATTTATGCCTTGTGTTGGGATGATGGTTTTTTGGGACTCATCGGGATGTTTGGTGGTTGGATGCCGCTTCATTTGGTTCAGAATCATGTTTCATTGCTCAGGCGTTCTCCACAAAAGATACAGATAGAAACTGGTCAGTCACAATCTTATTTTCAAGTGAAACCTAAAATTATCTATTGCTATAACACTTAAGTATGCTTAAAACTGGAACTAGTAGTAGATTTATTATGAGATATTTAGTTGAATTAAAATCTTAAGAAATTCTGGTGGCACACTTCCAAAATTTTGCGGCACACCGGTTGGGAGCCACCGTTCTAAATGATTTGAAGAGCTGATCAAACTTACCAAAGAAATTAAATATTCTGTAGGCAGTGAGTTGTGATATGATTCCTTTCATCCTAAGCCAGTGTGACAGGGTGGAACACAGAACGTTGCTTGCCAAGTTTGCCAAGTGAGGCAGAGCGGAGACGAAACTGCTCTGAGCATACAAACAAGGAAACATTAATATAAATAATAATAATACCATTCGTGTAATGGTTACTTGACAAGGCACTATGAAAAAGTGATAAGCCTTAATAATATAGATTTAATTAATACACTTTTCAAAAAGATTTCTTGAATTACCTTCATGACTTTAATAGAATATGTATGAACTATTTATGAATAAGTTTAGTGGTAATAAGTAAATTTACACATAAAAAAGTACTGGTATAATTTGAAATATTCCTATCAAAATCGATTATATTATATATTTCCTTATACTAATATTAAAACACAAAAGTAAAGTATTGTTTTGTAAGGAGGGTTAAATTGCTAGCAAGGATTTACAAAATGATGTATCACAAGAATAAGGTTTAAATATTTTTACCTCTTTAAGCCTAAAAACTCTGGAAAAAGAGTAAAAAAAATTTACATTAGAATCTCAATAGTTAAGAGTTGTACAAGACCAGGCTTCCCTGATAATATAAAAAACACACACACATAATTTTAAACACTACCATATTTTGATGTTTTTGCATTTGTGATTGTTTTTTGTTGCATAATCTTACCAATGTTTCAATAGAAAACATCAGTTTAAGCAGTGTCTTCCTGATATTCGAAGTAGCACATTGCGGCTTCATTACCATGAGTCACCTTACACATTACAATTTCCAGCAATTCTTTTTTGACACTATTGGCAGCTTAAGAACTCACCTTTTTTTTCAATATCTGTGTCTATAAACTCGAGATGTTCATCCTTTCTAATACATGCATGGATTTATGTTATGTCGGATTCTTCATATCAAGGAAGTTTTTTCTACAAGAAATGTCTAGATTTCAGCATAATTTCATCTCAAGTTTTTTTTAATATAGCATCACATCTTACTACCCATTTGGATTATACGCTTATGTGCTAATTATGCTGATAGGTTATGGATGAGGAAGTTTGGATTTAGAAGAAGTGTACCCACACTTGAGTGGAGGGAGAGTGGGAAACTGTTTAGGAAAAACTACCTTTAGATCACACAACCCCAATCGAACCATGATCTACTGGCAGTATACTCTATTGCGAGAGTGACGCTTTAGACTCAGCAGCCACAAAAGTGGGTTAAGTTGTTATTATTACTCATATTGATGCTACATAACAGGATGTGTTCCAGGCAAATCACTGTCTCAAATTGTTACAAGCCTCAAGCTATCAAGACAATTGGAGGGGTTCATAAAGCGGTGACCGGGGGTACCATCTTGCCTAGGACCGCAACTGACCATTCAAGCATAAAAACTGTCACCTTGTTTGTTTTTGCTGTCGATTCAATCCTAAATCGGTATTCTTCAATGATGTAATGTTTAATTCTTAGTATTCTTAAATTTTGGCACTGTCAGTTTTTTTTTTATTACTATTTATTTAAATTTGTTACATCAAAATTCATTAACTTCTTTACCTATTTCTGGCCTAGAGCTTATTTAAATTTATTCCTTTTGTTTTAAGTAGTGTCAGGTAACTTTAAGGATTATATAAAATAATTATATTTTGACATTTAACCATTTTTGCTAAGTCTAAATTGTCTTTTGGTCAAAATTAAAACTGTAGCTCTTAATTTGTGACGTTATTGAAACTTTTATTTTTGGGCCAAAATATCTGATAGTGGAAATTCCACTCCACTCTTTCTGTGAATAAAATACCGCTCAGTAAGAAGTTCCTTGATTTCCTTTACTTTTTAAAAATTCAATTTTTAGCAAGAGTTTTTGTTGGAGATGGGTGTATTTGTTCAAATATTTTCTTTGTATTTTTAACTGCCGAGAGAAATAATAATATTTCCTTTTGGGTCTTTAAAGGCCATTGTAATTGTTTTGTATTGTATCTGTACAGGCAGGGTTTACCTTGAAGTATTTATTTTTTGCAAGATTCTCAGGTGACTGCGGCTGTTGAGAGAATATAGTTATTGTTGGGACAAAACCAGATGAAATTTTACCCTTTTTGTAAGCTTGTTCAAAAACTAAAATGGTAAACTCCCTTACTAACCCCCTATAATAAGTTTCATATTTCTCCACAATTGTTTGAATTTTGTGTACATGTACCCTAACTATTTAATAGAGGCAATAAAATGTGTTTATTTTTCTCGTCATCACAGGTATTATTTCATTTATTTCAAATTCTCGATAAAATATTATTCTTGTTTTATACTATTCATACTATTTATAATTTGTTTATATTTATTTTATTCAAACGTGTAAATTTTAAGTTTTTCGAATAAGAGATGGATACCCTCCTCACCTCTATAAATATTGTAAAGTGTAAATAATTAAGATACCTTGCTAATATTTTGTGATTATTGATAAATGATTTCTGGCTTCAGTCTAGTTTTTAAGTGCACACACAATTTACTTGTTTTGTGTTTTAGTTAATTCATTACTTTAAAACCTTTAGCTCTTTCTTGATATTTATTAATGAAATTATCACCAAAAGTATATTACAGGAAAGAGAAAGAGTAAGGCTACAAAAGTGTGTGGGTGATACAGCACAGTAATAACACATTACATATTTACCTCCTTGATGTTGAAATGCAGAATATTTCGTAAGTAAGTGGGTAGCTCAGAACTTAGAGTAAAAGATATCCAAGAAGTTCCCATCGAAATTGATATGGCAGCCCACACTGGTTTGGAAGTTATTATTTTCAACCATGGGACAGGAGGAGTCACCTAAAATAAGATAGCCAAGTAAATGTAAAGCTATGCGAAGAGTGTTAAGTACAAATATTTATAAATTGAATAGCAAAATGTGGTTATAAATATGAATATATTTAGGGAATTCAATAATGACTAAATCCTTGTGGGTGAACAAAATATAGTTCTAAAGATTTTAAGAATATATATTAATAGAACCAGACTTACTTTTCCTCCATGGTAGTAGTTATCTAAATTCTACTTTTTTACTCCTACCTCCCCCCCTCCCCCCGTGCAACTAGCCCAGACAAATAGTAAGACATGAAGCATAAAAAAAGTGTCTTTATAATAAAGCCCTAATCTATTTTAAGTGTGTCAATAAAAATAATGTGTGTTCCTTCTGAGGAATGTCTTTAGATATATATATATATATATATTAATGATGTTTTTTTCCCAAAATTAATTGTTTACGTTTTGAATATTTAAACAGTGAAAATTAAATGCTGTGGTCCATGATGTGATTGCACTAGTAAATTGTTTCTTACCATTCAGTATCAAACTTGTCCTATTTAGTCAATAACTACACATTCATCAACTATATTTGTGTGGTTTGTCAAATAAATAGTAATGAGTAGGGGACAGGACAGTTTACTATAACAATCTCGTCAAGCTTCACAACATCTGGCAACAACTCACAAACCGTGACCAATTAATTAGTACTGGAATCCTTGGGCTTGCTGTGTTAGTTTAGCTAATACCGTTTCTACCGCCATTACGAAGCAAAAAAACTAGCATTTGTTCACTAGTTTTTATTGAAATTATTAATATTACTCTACAAAAATGTTGTAACAATACAAAAAAATTTAGTTGTCAAAAATTATTTTCAAGTTTGGCTTGATTGTATTTGTCTAGTCTGTTTCTGTACTTGTTCTTCAAAATGAACCAGAATAAAGATAAAATAAAAGTCATGGCACTGAATTAAAAATAATTTCTAAATTCACATTATAATTGTGTTTATGATATATTGTGAGACAAACCAATTAACTATGGTGAAGGAAATATATTTCAACACTAGTTCGGAACATTTACAAAAATTGGGTACGGTAGGTATAAGAAGGTAGAAATAATTTTAAAAACCTTTAGGAAAAATCACCTTCAGTACATCCGGAAGGGATTCATACCTGATAAACCATACAAAACAAGGTTGAAGCCTTAACCGTCATGCTCACCAATACGAGTTTGTTTTTAAAAATCTATCACCTCAATGGCAGTTTGTAAAACGCTAACGTTTCACTGTGGTACTCAAATCATCTCCTCTTTTTGATTTAGAATATTTTCTTACAAAAGATTGTCCTCTGTGAGATCTCAACCCGGCCACAATCAGTGTGTGACTATCCCACCAGAGATGGTTATGTAACTGTACTTGTAGCTACCTGATCAAAAACTGAGACTGAACCAACCTGTCTCTTGAGATAGTCCTTTCGGAATCTGGTTTAAACCTTGTACTCTAAGCCCGGCCTCAACTAAGAATTATTTAAACGATGAACAAAAAAACACCTTAGGCTCTACTCTGGAGATTGGAGTTGAACACTATCATTATTGGTGACTAGTGTGGAAATATTTGATAGATAAAGCTGTGTAGTAGCTACATAGATCAACAATATGTAAAACAATATTCACTTACTCTATGGCACTAGGAATTTGAAAGATAATTGCCGCACTCACGAAAGTAGGCCACCTATCCCTATCTTGAGCTAATTCTATCCAGTCTATCTCATTACATCCTATCTTTCTCAGGTCTATCCAAATGTTATCCTCCCATCTGCATCTGGGTCTTCCCAGTAGTCTTTACCCATTGGGTTTACCATTCAACACCTTGAATGGGGTTCTAGATACTCTCCTTCACGCTGCATGACCCGCCCACCATATCCTGCGAGATGTTATTACCCTAACAATGTCTGGTGATGAGTAGAGGGTATGTAGCTCATCATTATGTAGCCTCCTTCACTCCTCACTATCTTCATTCTTCCATTTTTGGACCAAATATCTTCCTAAGCACCCTGTTTTTAAACACTCTTAGTGTATTCCGTCATTTAAGGTAAGAGGTTATGTTTCGCACACATTGAGAACAACTGAAAAAAATTATGGTTTTATATATTCTGAGTTTTATATTTCTTGACAGCAGGTGAGACACCAACAACTTACTGATCGAGTGATAGCAAGCATTTCCCGACTGTATTATTTTCCTAATTTCCAATCTAATATTGTTATCACCAGTTAAAATTATCCCTATGTATTTGAATTCATTAACCCTATCAAATGATATAGTGTTTGCTGTAATATCTAACTAATCGTCCTCTAAAACTATACAAAATAAAAAATACTGATAGTGAAAAATTACTTTAAAAAGGGAAAAAAGAATATTAATTTTTAATAATAAGAAAATTAACTATTTAATCTAAGGAGACAGTAATGAATGTAGTAAAGAAATGCACCGGAATTTGCCTAGAAATATTATGCATAGCCTTGATGTAGAACATACCTCAACACACAAGACTACAATTGGATCCCTGGTTTATCATGTCAGACTCACAAGCGCCAGCCGTTAACTGTGTCAGTCTGCTAGCTATTTTTCTTATTAATTCTTTAACTAACTGATAAATTTCAGCAAAATCAATATACATTATAGGAATATATTATAGAGCATCTATTTTGACAATCAAAAAGCAGTAATGTGTTTAGTGTTTTATATTTATTTATATATATATATATATATATATATATATATATATATGAATTACTTATAACTTATTATTCATATATTAGAATATAATATATAATATATATATATATATATATATATATATATATTCTAAATTCAATAAATAAAGAATACATAAAACACTTCAACAATATGGCAAAGTTCATATAATCTCTTGATTGTGAAATCCTATTCCCAACATATATTATCTAGCCTAAGTGCAAAGGATAAGAAAGGTAAAGAAGACCATAAATAAATAAACCCAGCCTTTTTGGTCGTAGGTCATATATGTTAGTGCTGTACTAGCTCTGTTATCTGGAAGCTAAAAGTGTCAAAGCAACCACATACCCCATAGTCTCTTTGTGAGTTTTTGATTATGTAACTCTTCTCTTCATTAGATATTGTCGGATGGTGATGTGGCGTATCATAGACCAAGAACACCCAAGTGATCATGAAAGGTATTACAGACAAACCACTCAAGTAGTAGACAGACGGCCAACCAAATTTTTCCATCAACTCACCAGCGGTGAACATAGGGATGAGTGTGCCAAGAATCATTGCTGCAATCAAGAAAGGAAGATTCGCCATGTTTTAGTCACCTGCCATAGGCAGTTTGGTTTTTGGCACGCTTGAGTCAGCTACCATGGCATTTTGGTTTTTGACATAATTGAGTCATCTGTTATAGGCCTTTTTTTTATGGGACACTTGAGACACTTGTTAAAAGTAATTTTGTTTATGGTATGTTTGAGTCACCTGCCATTGGCAGTTTTGTTTATGGTATGTTTGAGTCATCTTGGCATTGGCAATTTTGTTTATGGTATGTTTGAATCATCTTGGCATTGGCAATTTTGTTTATGGTATGTTTGAGTCATCTTGGCATTGGCAATTTTGTTTATGGTATGTTTGAGTCACCTGTAATAGCCGGTTCATATTTTTACATGCTTGAGTCACATGATAGATAGGCAGTTTGGTTTTTGACACACTCATGTCACCTGCAATAGCTATTTCAGTTTTTGGCAGACTTGAGTCACTTGCCAGAAGTAGTCATGTTTTTAGCAGACTTGAGTCATCTGCCAGAAGTAGTCAAGTTTTTAGCAGACTTGAGTCACCTGCCAGAAGTAGTTCAGTGTTCGGCACACTTCAGTCACATGTCATACATAGGCAATTCAGTTTTTGGCAGACTTGAGTCACCTGCCAGAAGTAGTTAATTGGTTGGCACACTGTAATCACCTGTCATAAGCAGTTTGGTTTTTGACACTATGAATCGCCTGCTTTTGATCAGCCACACTGAAGGTGTTTTTTTCCAAACTAGGGCTCAACATCATAACTTCAAATGTATGCTGGTGTGCTACTCTACCTTAAATATTGGGGTTGTTGTCATTATTGTTGTTATTAATGTTGTTAATGTTGTTATTGTTGTTAATTTTATTAAAGTTTATAGGCCTGTCGACAAAGTGAAGTCATTAGGGTCTTAAACGATATTAAAAACAGTAAAATCCCCAATGGAGAGACATAATAAATAATTCACCTGTCGGAATAGGCATATGAACACACTAAAATAAAATAATATATACAAATAGTAAAATTTGTACTAATATGTTAAAAATAGGTCTCAATGAGACAAAGGGCCAGTTTCATAGTCAAATTTAGTACGCCTCAAGTGCGGTGCTATACTAAATACAGGACGACACCTACCTGAAATTGAATGGAATGGGCCAGTTTCATATGCGAAACTGGCCCATTCCATTCTGGTCTAGGTAGGTGTCGTCCTGTATTTAGTATCAACTCGCACTTGAGGCGTACTAAATTTGACTATGAAACTGGCTCAAAATCAATTTGAGACACTCAAAGGTGAACTCACAGGGAATTCCTACATTAAATTTCATCCTTACTGTTCCCTTAGGTTAAACAGTCCAAGTTGTTTATGAATAAAGCATTACTGTCAAGACATGAAAGAAAAAAAAATGTTTATATATCTAAAATGAATACTAAAAGTTACAAGAACTAGCAAAGTTTACAAAATTACAATAAATGGGCCCTATTGGTGTCTATTCATAATAGTCAAGATATGAAAATATGTCGAGCCTACTTAAAATATCTATTTCTCACCTTTGTACAAAAATTGGTGAAAGCATATTATTTTGATTAGCAACATTTTTATTTTTTCCATGCATACAGCACAACTCATGCATAGTTTACATAGTTTTGAGTACTACCAAAGCCGCTAACAAACTTTCAAATATTAATGCAGCTATTTAGTTATTTTGTGAAAATTTTAATTCAATCAAAGAAATAATACAATTGTAAAAGCAGTTATATTTTTAGTAGAGTTGGAACGAATCTACTATTTTATGAATCTGAATCTTTATTTTGTCTACAAATCCAAATCTCAAATTAAAATCTGAATTTTGGGAAAAACAATGAACAAAGGAGTAAATATAAATATATTATTATTATTATTATTAGCATCGCGTCTTACTACCCGTTCGGGTTATACGCACCTACGCTAATGTCTAATGGTAGGGTGATTGTGAGATGAAATGGAGGACCTACAGTTTAACATGGAATCCGAACCACGGTGGAGGCCTGGAATTCCATACATTCACAAGTTGTGATTAATACACGCCTTGTCAGAGGTGAAGGAAGGGTTTGACAATCAGATAAATCTGTGCCGGGACCGAGGATTGAACCCCAGACTCCCTGCACAGAAGTCTGACACCTTACCCCTAGACCACCAGGTCACCCTATAAATATATTGAAAGGATATAAAATAGAAATAATAATTAGATGTTAATTCTTATGCTATAATCCATCATTCATAACATTCATCCATTTAAGTGTTAAATTAATTGTCTGGGATCTAGTTAAGTTGGTACTATGAGTCTGAGCCACCAATGCAGTGTATTAAAGCTATAAGATCAATTAAAATTCAAAATTTGAAAGAAAAAAAAAGTTAAGCAGTATTTTAGTCTCAAATTGGATATTTTCTCAAATCCTCTAATATCCTTAAGGATTCAAGGGTTTAACAAGGATTTGAAGGTCCCATACCTTATTTTCATATATATTGTGTATGGACAATTTGGAATAATTGTCAGCTATGATCTTTTATGAATTTATGAAAATATCACCTATGTATTATGCAAGTTAAACTCCTTACCCGAAAAGACATATGCTGCAGAACGTGTTCTTTCATCCACTGGCAACCATGAGCTAAACAAAATATTAAATCCTGGATACATTGGAGCCTGAAATTGTGGAATATATGTTCATCATTTAATTTCAGTACCTAACTATATTTAAAATAACTTACATTATTATTAAATGTAAATGTAATGTTTTATAAAGCTAAGTGCATAAAATTATTAAAGTTAAAAAAATTTACTTGGGCCAAACATTAGGTTCCATTTCCTAAATTTATTATTTAGGCAATCAATTAAATAAAATTATTTTAAACAACAGGGCCGGATCTAGGGGGAGGGGGTCCAACAGGGTAGGCAGTTGCCTACGGCGGCAAATTCTAAAGGGCGGCAAACATGAGATATTGTATTTTTGTTTTTAATTCATTTATTACCCGTTGGGGTTTATAACTTTATAACTATATTTTGAATTGTAAATAGTTTAAATCTGTCCAATTTTTTTATTGTAAGTTTTTATTTTCAAAAGTTTGTTGTTGAAAAATTAATATAAAAATAACTTAAAGTCCGGTTGATTTCTTCTCTTGTGTTTGTTTTCGGAACTAATCAAAAGAAACGAAAGAGGTGAGGAAGACCTGCACAAGCAGTGTGTCAGTACTTATAAAGAGTTTATTGTTCTTACTCTTTGATGTAATTTGTGTTTTTGTGTAAATTTTTTTTAATAACAATAATATTTTTTTTCTGATTTAAAAACATTAAAAATGAGGTATTTTTTTATGGTTTGAGAGGGGAGAGCAGCATTTTCATGCATTGCCTAGGGCGGCAAAAGGTCATGAGCGAGCCCTGATTAACCATAAGACAAAAATACATCATTATCATGGTATGCCTACCCAGAGAAATTATGTTTAATATAAATGTACCATAGGGATCAAGATCATGAATTATGTGATAAAATATATTTCCTAGTTATAAATTATTAGCCTTGCCATGTAAGTTCTTGTACATATTAAAAAAAAAATTAACAATGGCAGTCTTGAACAATATGTGGCCTACATTACACATGGGATGAATTTGAATTAATTCTTGAGTCACAAATAGTGAGGGATAGGTTTGAAAATTGTACCAATTACAGACCCAGTTAACCTATTATTTTGCTTCCCAATTATGGTGTCAGTTCCTGTTTTTATATTCCATTTTATCACACAAACTAATCTAAAGCAATTTTTTTTTCTATCAATACATAATAATAATGACCAAAGCGCCGAACATTTTTAAAACATTGATAACAGATAAAATAGGAACCAAATATAACTTTGTGTTAAATGGAAAATGTATGTCGCCAAAAATTATAAATTTTGTTTTTTAAGTAAATTCTATCTAATATAAAATGTACCTACATTCATGCACAAAAAAGTATTATCTAACTTACATTTTTACATGTATCTCTATAAAGAGAACCTTCTTTTCGCTTTATGAGGTAACTCTGTTATATTTGGAAGAAGGTACAGGAAAAAAAGGTGGATAGAAACATATAAAAGGGACAAACACAATTTAGCCTTTGCAATGAAAAGAAGAACAACATTCAATCTTTACATTGCTGTCACTGGACAAAGAGGTAATGGCCATCTCTTGAAGAAAATATTGCTTGTTACTGCCCAATCCCCTGACCTAGGTTTCAATCTATCAGAACTCGTCAGGAGGGAGTGTGAAATGTCCAATGTAACTTCCTGAAAGAGGAGTTGTGTTGCATGTTTCAGACTCTCTTCTATTGAGTTCCAACAGAATGAAACCTAGGTCGAGGTATTGGGCATTAACTAGGTTTTCCTTATAGAGATGTATTATATATTCATATTCAATGTCCATTTCCTGTGTTTATCCTTTATATTATTCCTTTTACATGATCCTATCTAAGTGTACTGTTATTCTTTACAAATTTTCTTTTTCTTTCATTAGTGTTTTTTGGTTTCCTCTTTTGGGAAGTTGCATTGCGCGTTTCACACTCCCTCCTGATGAGTTTCGATAGAATGAAACCTGGGTCAAGGGATTGGGTGGTAACAATTGATTTTCTTAAAGAGGCGGCGGCCATTGCCTCTATGTTGAGTGGCAACAATGTAAAGTGTGAACTGTGTGTAGAGGTCATATTGTGTTTGTTCCTTTTATATGTTTCTGTCCACTTTTTCTGTACCTTCTTTTAAATAAAACAGATTTACATTTTTTCATAAAATTTGTAAATCAAGGATTTACAAAGAAGAATAAATGTGAATATTTTTTCACTATAATATGTTTACATTGAGCTATTTTTGTATCATACAATTATGTTCATGATACAATTTTCAAAGGTTAATGTCTTTCGGTCATCCCTTAGTTTGCGTTTCTAAGTAGAGAACATACATTCCCCCCACACACAGCAATAAGGGCACAGGCTTCGTCGCTGCAACACCACTAGACTTGGAAAGGTGCCTAGGTAATTTGTACCCTCCACCCCAAACACCATTCCTCTTGTTTAAAACCTGATAGTGAGACCAAAATACCACTATGTACTCACTAATGGAAAAATTTTGAAACAACATAGACTAGATTTAATTTGTTTATAATCTAGAAATAATTATTTTACTCAGGAGAAAATAGAAAAATAGTTTGACTATTTTACCTTAAAAATGGTTATTTTAGTACCCCAAAAAGTTTTTGTTTCAATTTAATTTGGGTATTTTCCTGTGAAACACCAAAATACAAAACTCCGTTTAAAATTCCCAGAATCATATCTATGAAACGAAATATTTCAAAAACTAAGAATTCAATCACTAGACTAATAATCATCCCAATATAAATTATGACATTAAAATTATGTTTCCCAAGTTATTATGTAGGCCTATTAACTTTTAAAAAGTTGACAATGCTGCATGACGATTGCACAAGATCTTATAATGCCCAGGTTATAAAATTGTCAAGTTATTAAAATTTATAAATTGTAAAACACATTTTTATATTTCAATAAGTAAAAAAACCGCTTTGTATGTCCAAAAATTGGTTAACTAGTATGCCCCAAACGTCAGTCAATTAATGATAGATAGATTATAATAGATGGAATGTGAGTCATCAGGTATGAATTTATTGTTGCCATTGATGACCTGTTGACCTTATTTTTGAATGTTTGAATGTGACATCATTAACCACTAACTAGTAAATGTAAATAATCTATTTTTAAACTAAATTAAATAGGTATTAGATTTAAACTTTAAGATTATATTATTTCTACTTAATAGTTTTATATTCAAATATATTAATTTAATTATAAGTGTATATTTAATAAGCTTTTTAAAGGCAACTCATTAGGACTTAGATAAAAATTTATAAGAGATTATTTGTTCCATTTCTAATTTGAAGCATCGAGTCACCAAAGAAACAAACCAACCCATCCCTATTTATGACATCATAAATATAGGGCTTCAAATATGTTCATTCAACTAAACATTTAAAAAATAAAGTTATTTAAAAAAGAGAAAGAAAACCAGAACAGGTATAGACTAAATTAATGAGAAGAAGTGTAGGAAAATGTAAAATATGGAAACGATGCAAACAAATCCAAAGACAGCTGCAATGAACTCACAGAAAAAACGCCTTTTGTAAAATTGATCATTATAAAGAGCCAGACACTTAGGCGGGCAGCGCTCGGAGAAAGCAGGGTCAACACAGCCGTTATAACCATGGATATCCCCACCACAAACTTAACACCATACAACTCGCAGAGTCTTGCACCAATCAGCATCGACATTAAGGTACCCACGCCACCCACAGCAAAAATGTATGACTGAGTTAATTCATCCCAGTCAAATTCTCCGTTCTAAAACAAAATATACAGGCCTAGATTAATTTTAATATGCATTTATACAAGATTTTTCATTGCTTGGTTCAAAATCACAGTGGACCCCAAAAAGATTTAACAATTCTTCTCCTCCTTAATACCATCATTTCACACAGAGGTGGAAAAGAAAGTGTAAATATGGCTGAGTATTAAAAGGGAACAGATTTTAAAGAAAAATTGTATAAGCTAGTAAAATATTGATGTTATTTATTTACTCTAATAGGTCTAGGCACTTTTATTTTTTATTTATTTATTAAGTGAGAGAAAATGGAGAAAGCCACCGAAAACACCAGTGATAAATCACATGAGAAAACCCACTTTCAGTACACCTTAACAAGATTTGAAACTAAACCTCTCCAGCATCAGTGATCAATCCCAATTTACAAGACTGATATCTCAGACCAATGGGTTTCAAACTGTTTGCGCCCAAGCGTCACTTGAACATTAAAAGAAGTTAAGCCTCATTTTCTTGAAGAAGAAAAAAACGCATTTAGGTTAAAATTAAAACAAAAAGAAAGCATGCAATATCTCATCACTTACTATATAGCAGGCATATAAAACTTGTGGAGCTATCCATAATTTTATGCGGCCAATGAACATTTTGAAGAACCGTTAAAAAATTAAACCCAATTCTTCTTTTTATAAACAACACAACCTTTTAAAATGGGATATTTGGGAATTTAGCATAATTTGGAGAAATGTGAGGCTAGAGTATCAAATTTGTATTCGTTCTTTGGCATAGATCGATTTATAAAAGGTTTTTAATCTGCAATGCACTTCATTACCACCAATCTCTTACAGGTCCATTTAATGCTATTCTGCATCCAGGTCTTTTCAACGGCCTCTTTCCATTGGGTTTTTCAATCAGTATCCTGAACAAGTTTCTATAATCTCCCATTTGTGCTGCATTTCCTGTCTAACATAATCTACAAATCTTGATTATCCTAACAATGTTGTGAGATGAGTACAGTGCATTTAACTCATCATTATGTAACCTATTCTAACAATAACTTGTGATGAGTACAGGGTATGTAACTCATCTTTATTCAGATCTCTGCCTGTGGTACATTTCGTGCAATGCTCATGTCAGGGAAACAAACTCTTCATTTTATTAATATTACTTTGCCTCTGACCTGCCTCACCAGAAATTCCCTCATGCCTCTCCAGTAAAGCACGCATCACAGTTTCAGAAACCCTATCTTAGACCATGTGACCACTTGTGCGAGAAGAAAGATAAAATGTTTTAGATTGTAACCACAAGGCATTATCTCACAACCAGTCAACATGATGAGCATCATGCAAAAGTAGCATACCTGACTCTGATCCAAGATTTAAAATTTCTGCACTTAAGGCTTTGTGTTTTACACTTTCCCTACAGGATATTTCAGTTACGTTTTCTCTTATTCATATTCTCTTTAACTTAATTGTTAATAGCTTTGTGTAAAATATAGAAGTATTATGTAAAAAAAGAAGTTTACCTCATTTCCTCCTGAATCTGTAACTGTGACATTTATATTTGTATTTATTGGGCAGTCTGTACTGTTCACGGTGTTGTTTGGTCTTTTCACCATGGCAATCACAGCCAGCGGGAACATAGAGCCGATAGCCGACATCAATAAAACTTTGAAAGCAACTACAGCCATAATTATGTGTCTTTTCTTGCAGCATGATCCTAAAACACATAAGTAGTGAAGCACATAGTTAATTTTGTCCTAGGCCAAATAATTAGATAATTTTGACATTTGTTAGGAATAGAAAATGTATAGTCCAATTTTCATAGGAAGGAACATTTAGGAAAAAATAACAAATTTTTCTAAGCCAAGAATGATAACAGCTTACTTTTATAACAGCATTACTTTGTAGATATTTACAGTGTAATTTATATCAAAAGTGACAGCGCCTATATAGATATAGGCGCTGTCACTTTTGATATAAATAGATCTATTGAAATATAATGAATACATATTTTTACAGGTGGTTATATTACAGGTAGAAAAAGGGGTTAGATGAGATTTCACATATCATTAAACCATGATGTTGTTACTTTTGAAAAATAGTATCAATAAGCTACCTATAAAGTAAAATACATACTTAATTAACTTACTCAATGGCATTAGGAAATCAAAATTTCATTGTAACACTTACAAAAGTATGCCACCTATCCCTATCTTGAGCTAGTTATAACCAGTCCATCTCATTACACAATATTTATTTCAACTCCATTATAAAGTTATTTTTCACCTGTGTCCCAAGCCTTCCCAACAACCTCTTCCCATTGATTCTATCAATCAATACCCTGAACATGGTTCTAGATTCTACTATTAGTGTTTGCATATCCTGCCCACTGTAATCTGGAAGATTTGAATATCCTAACAACGTCTTGTGAATAATATAGGGTAGGTATATAATTTCATTATGTAGTCTCCTCCACTCCCCAGTATATTCATCCCTTTTAGGAGCAAATAAAAAAATAAAATTAATATAGTACCAGTATAACCTCATTAGGCCGAACTCCGATAGTTCTAAATGCCGGATAATCCAAACACACTTTTCGGAAAACAAGAAAAAAGTTAGGTCAAATGAAATATATTTTATCGGTTAACAAGCTCCAACTTAAAAGAGAATTTTAAGAAAGAGTGATATCTGATAATAAATTCTTGATATATTAATTACATGTTTGTACATTCAACATAATGTGTTTTCCTGTAACTAAAAATAATTACAGTAGCCTATATATTAATTATACGCACCAGTTAAATACGTTAAGTGAAAATGTGACTAGGCCTAAACATATTCAACTTTAATTTAAAATTCGCGAAAATACTGTATCTCTGTATTCTCTCGATTAATACGAATTGTCGCTAATCTGAATAAGCTTCAATCCCAATTAGTTTAGATTAAGAAGGTTCTAATGTACCTAATAAAGTAAAATGATCTCAATGTTGGCCCAGAGGCGGATTAAGCCGATTGGAAGCCCCTGGCGGTAAAAATTTCGAGACCCTTAGACCCAAACTCTTAAACAAAAAAATTGTGTAAGGAAGTGATGACTTTTTCTAAAAGATTTCAGTACGGTATTAGATTTTTAATGAGCTGCTTAAACCAGCAATATGTAGCTAATAATAAAACTCAACAGTTCAAGAAAAATCAGAAATTTATTCAAAAAAATTTAACAGTAGGCCTAACTAAGTTACATGAGTGCTTGAAAAAGGTTTTATATATGAATTTGCATCTTGATTTCTCTTTGGCAATTCATCAATTATTTTTGCAGTAGGCTATCTATTTTGTCCAAAATTTCTTGTTATATATATAATATGACCATATTGTTTAATCTGTCGTCTCTCATCGTACTCCTTAAATAGTTTTTAATGCGTTTTAAAATTGAAAAAGATCCTTCACCTGATACATTTGATATCGGTATTGTTAAAACTATTTTCAAAATAAGTTAGGAAATGTCGAAGACATTTCTCTTGCATATTTATAAATTTATGACGTGGTTTTGATGGTATTTTAGTTTTCTTGTAGAAATAGTAAGAACTGATCTAGTTCATCATCAAAATTAGAAATATCTATATCATTTTTGTAAATAATTCTTCAGTTTTTTTATTGCATTCTTTTTTGCTTCAGTTGGTAATCTTTGATCAAAAAATACCCTATTTCCTAAATTGTGTTCCACTCTCCCCCCCCCCCCCCCCATATGTCCGAGTTATTCGAGAAAGTTCTGCCTTGGTGCTATCGCATATAACATAGAATGAATTGACAGTTAAATTTTCCCTTCTTGCAAATTCATGACCAGCTTATTTGCTTTTATTGAAAAACATAAGAAGAGAGATAAACATTCAAAGCCGGTTTAATTAAATGTAATGCTGCCCAAAATTATCCTAGGTAATCAAATGTTTACGATATTCAACTATAAGCGAAGTAAAACTATCCATAATTCATTAAATTATTTATGTTGAAATAATTTTAATTAGCAAATAATTCATTGAAATATTGAAACTATTAACAGTTTTAGTTACGAGTCTTTTGCTTTTGGCTTTTGCGTTTACATGTAGAATATGTAACTAATATTAAATATTGCATCTTTCGCTTTTTCTGTTGTTGCAGTTTTTAACTAGGAATATATTGAGCTCGGGGCCCCTGGCGGCCGCCAGGTTCGTCAGCTGCTTAATCCACCCGTGTGTTGGCCACAAAAAAGTTTGTATTTTCTAGAATAATCTTCAGAGATCCATTTGTAAGAAAATCAAGGTATAGCTTTTATAGTTGTCTATTAAAATATAGTTACTATGAAAATTGGAATGCACCGGTAGTTTAAAAATGATCCACTAAAAAATGTGCGTTTTAAACTAAAAATTAGGTAACTTACTTTATAGGCTACTATGAGTCATGCTGTAGTTTAACCTCTGTACTAGTACCCCCATTGGTGGGAATGTAGAGTGTATACTAAACGTCACAATTATTTAGTCTTGTTTGCCTCTGACAGAGAAGTCTGGGTTTGAATGATAGAGGGGTGAACTGAGTGTTTTTTTTTAATAGTGTAGCACCCTTCGTTCACACGAATGTAGGTACATTATTAGCCTCTTACTCTTTTAAACTTTTCATTTTTTTTAAATTGATTTTTTTTATTAAAATGTCACAAACATCAATATTTAAATTTTGGATGTTTTACATACCCCAGGATTTTTTATAATGTTGCTCAATAGGCTGCTCCAGAGGACTTACTAGACTTTGTGAAAACGTCACTGGCAAAGTCATGACCTTGGCTTAACCAAACAAATGGGGAGTTTGACACTTTTTAATTGTTATTTATTAGCAAACGAAAACACCTTTCGGTTACGAACTCTCGCTATCACAATATTTTTTTAAATCACTGACCAACAGATTTAAAGCATTCAAAATTAAAATAGCAATTGTCATCCCTATGCTTTTTATTGTTGACACTTTAAAAATTATTATGTATAAAAGATCACATGATAATCAGTTAATTAGTTGTGGCCATTTTAAATGTTTACACCACAGATCACTACAAAGATAACTTAGCTCGTTTTAGCTTAGATTGTATTTATCATAAACCAAGACTGAATACGTATCTGTGGAAGAAACTTTAGAATTGCTGTCAGCACTCTTTTAAGAATTGTGCGTTAATACTTATTGCACTAGTAACGGTAGAAACTTGCCACTTCAAATTAAGGCTATTCTACCGTAGTTTGTAGTTATTGGGGTAATATATATAGGTTTAAAGATAGGTACATTTTTCATAACAGTGAAAGAATTGAATAGGTAACAATAATAGATTTATTATACAATAACATAAGGGTGGATATCAGGTTACACTTGATAAAGAAAATAGAAAGTTGTACCAAACAAGTAACAGTGATTAATGTCCGTTAAATAGGCAAAGAAAAACTAGTACCACATAGATGAATAATATTAAGTTTAACACTGGCATATAAGATAGGGTTTAACCACTCCAAAGTTATAGGAATTTCCCGTGGCTCGAGAGAATACGCGTCCAAGACAACACGGCAACAGTCAAAAGGAAGTTAGCGCCCGACTTCCACCAGAAGGGTCTAAAGAGAAAACATGGTGAATTAAATACAAATAAAGATGTGAGAACAGATCCTATAATTTAAGAGTTATTAACCTATGTTTGGCCTAGCTGGCTTGTAATAAAGAACTGTTTCAGAGATAAATGATATATTGTAAGAGGACGGACTGTCCATTACATCAGCAAATGGCTAAAAAGCAACCAGGTGTTTACACTAAATTGTACTATGGCAGGTCCTTTCCCAGTGGGTACTGCCAGAGCATTCAATAGTACATTTATGTCATTACCCACTGCCTGGGGTACACCTAAAGTTTAATACACGCCAACATTGAATACTAAGTCATAAGAAGCGCCAACCAAGGGGTGAAAGAAAGTACTATCTGTGCGGGCCACCATACAAATTTAGCCGTGTTCCGCACTTTGCACACCCAAAATAATAACACAGAATAAGAGATGCCAACTAGAGTGCTGTGAGATACTGACATAACTAGATCCTCATGTAAAGGCGTTAGACAACCTGCTTGTAGCCATACAAAAATATGAACATCTGAGCATAACGTCCACGGCTTCATGTGAAATATCACATTCTTATGTCTTATGTCACAGTCTTATGGACTTAAAATGGAATAATGAGTTTGTGAAGAAAAGGACACTTAAGCCTCAGTCCTATTACATATAGCTCAAGGCTCCTGTATTTAAGCTATATCATAAGGATATAGGAAAAATATGTAGTCAAAATTTCTGACTAACAGAAAATTATGTCAGCTGGACTCAAAAACTAAACTTAATCACTCTGACTAAAACATCGCGTCTGATGGACTAATAAGAGAAACAACCATCTTGACTAAAGCAAACACGTCTGATGGACGTGGGACTAATATCATAGCCACTTTGACTAACAAAAACTAAACATAGTCACTCTGACTAAAACATCACGTATGATGGCCGTGGGACTAATCTCATAGCCACTTTGACTAACAAAAACTTACATAGTCATATGGACTAACTCAACAAGTCTGAAGGACTTGGAAAATAACCGAATACTTGGATCAATAGACAGGATTCCCTCGGCGTCGAGGCGGTGACACCCACGACCTAACCGTCATGGTCAGCAGTATATTCTACAGGTGCTGGAGCAGAGTCTCCTTCTTTGAAGATATCCAATGATGAACTACCATCTGTGAACCTAGGAGTCCCCGTTATATACTCTTTTTTTGACTAGCAAACTGGGCAAGTAAACAAGGGAAAGGGGTGGAAAAGGGGGGGTTTGGAATGGTGGAGAAAGAGTTGCCAAGGAAGTCCGCTAGGGCGTAGTGCTCGTCGCTCGCGGCTTCGCGACAACGAACCAACGACCGTCGTATCTTTCTTCAATGTTGAGGTCAAGAGGTTAGACATGCGTTGAAACTGCCAAGCCTTTGCTTCCGCCATGCTAGCAGAACAGTTGGTGAAAGCATGGTGATCGTATCCGGGAACATCCACGTAATGTAAATAAAATCCAAATGATATTATTGCTGAATATATCAGTTTTAATTGTTTTCTTCAGATTCCCTTATTGTAGTTTAGAATTTTGTGCGGATTCCAGCTTGTATATGTCATTTTGATTTAGGTGACATGCTACACTATCTCTGAAACCCATTGGAATACTAATATTTGGGTAGGAAGCCCTTTATGGAAGGCTTTATTTCTTATCAGAGTCCTACAGTATAGCAGTATTTTTTTTATAAAAGCCCTTCCAGAATGGTTACTTTAAAAACATGTTAGGATTATGGTACGAAATAAGGCGTTCCAGAATTAGACCAGTCATTTTAACCATTTCAGAAAAAAAAATCATACAAGGGAACGTGTTGACAAATTCTCGATTCAGCTTCCTTTCATTATGTTCCCTATTGTGCCTAAGAAACTAATCAGTAAGTGAAAACCACCCAGTCGTATTTTCTTGTTGAAATAGTGCTGCCAGCTTCGGCTGATATCACTATTTCACTTGCTTTTTTTTTTTTTTTAACGCGGCTAGTTGAAAGTACCGATACAAGGTTTGTTCTTGACTTTGCTCTCCGAGGCATTATACATTAACGCTGGGTCGATTGCGTCCATGTTACGTGCTTTTAAATTTATAAAAGGGACTGACAATTAGGGATGTGGTATCGAAAGAAAGGTATCGATAACAGCTAGTATCGGTATCGAAATTTTAATCTGAAAAATATTTTTTATCAAGTAATAATTTCAACTTTTGCATAGTAATAGTAATTTTATTTTAATATTTATTTAAACACTGATAATTATAATGATTTATCAAATTATAGTATACATAGGTCTACCGCGTCTATGTTATGTGTTGGAATTTGGAAAGTATGATGGATATAAAAGGTTTTACCATGCCAGCTTTCAAAATGTCTATGAAAATTTAATTGATGGAAAGTTATTTAATAGAGGAAAATGGTTAGTATTATATTTTTTCAATATATTTGGTACCCTTCTTAAACCATAGTAAACATTTAATTGTTGGTGTGTGTGTGTATATATATACCAACATACAACTTTTTTGTTACCTTAACTAATGCTAGGATGAAATGTTTACTATGGTTTAAGAAGGGTACAAAATATATTGAAAAAATATAATACTAACCATATTTCTCTATTAAATAACTTTCCATTATATATATATATATATATATATATATATATATATGTACGTTGGTATGTTGGTGTGTTTATACATATATATATATATATATATTTTAAACATTTATAAAAGTTACTAAAACAACTGTCACTTTTCATAGGTTATAATGGAATAATACTCATAATAAGATAACATGTTATCGTATGCCAAGATAAGTTTGATTTTTTTAAAGTTCCTTCCCAGCGAAATACTACTGTAGGTAGATACCACAATAAATAGATATATGGATTTATGAATGATGAATAGAGATATAAATATCTAGATTATATATCAATTATGTATTTCAAATTAATTAATTCTTTAATTGCAATGAGGGAAATACATTAAACAAAAATAAATATATGTATATTTTTATGATGCTTTATAAAATCTGGCAAACACAAAAACTAACCTGCTAGTTTACTCACTTTCTATTAATTTCATACAACAGTTGTTAGTAATAAAATTGTTTGACATTTCGATTATATCAAGTCTAGTTATTTTGCAGATTGCGGAAATTGAAGTTAAATCTTCATTTCCATTAACTCTATATTGAGACATGATTAGTGATAACTCCTTAAAGGAACACCATTTGAACAGAAACTGTAAGCACATTTGAAGTATGACTCATTCAAAAGCTCATTACTTTCAACAACACGACCAACAAACACTTCATACTAATTGCTCATTTCGTCACGTATTCATCGACTTCCTGTTTTTCCAGTTCATATAATATTATCAGTATTCATGATAAAGCCCGTATCACACGACACTAGCTCGTACTTGAAATCCAGTGTGCTAGCTAGCGCTAGCTAGCACGTCATCATCTAGCGTCGTGTGAATCAGAAAAAGTATACTGGTTCTGCCACTTGGTACTGGCTACCATACTAGTTTTGAGGATAGAACAGGCGCTATTTACGTACTAGTTCTGACACTAGTCTGTGTAATTCGACCAATCAAAGCGCGCTGAGACTTTGTGAGTTTGTGTGGAGAAATAATAGAAATGGCGCCGACATGGTCATCGGATGTTATTTTGTTGTTGGCAGAAAATTATTCTAAATATCCTTGTTTATATAATACCAAATTTCCACAATATGACAATATATTAAATATATATTTAATTAAAAACATGTCATCAAAAATTACAAACTGTGTTCCAGACCCAAATTTAATCTAAATAAACTTGATAGCATGCCAACTTGGGTGGTTGCTTTTTTAGAATATAAAGTGTGCGTAGGCCTAAAAAAGAACATGTGTGTGTTATGGATACTGTACTTGGACACCCATAGTCTTAGGTGCCTCTGACCACATCGTAAATAAATGAATACAAATTTGGGGAGATACTAAACGTTAGAGTCACCCTGAATGTATCCTACCTAACCTCCGAATGTATCATTTTCAGTATCCCGCGATCATTATTTCGTCTTTCCAGCCAGTTCTGTGTCCATATTCTTTTCCTACGCTCCCTCTCATAATTTTCAATATCATTATTAATAATTAATTCAGCTGCTTCACCCAAAATTAATAGTTGATGTTCCATAAATATTTGCACTAGAACCTAGTACCAAACTAGCAGCGTGTGAATACTCTAGTCCCGTTTCTATTGTACTAGCTAGTATACGGATATCTGGACGCTAGCTAGCACACTTGATTTCTAGTACAAGCAAGTGTCGTGTGATAGTAGCTTTAGTCAAACTACAGTACGGTAAGTATTTGTTTTATTTGGTTTTCAAGAACACATCATCAGGTAACTGTCATCGTGAGATATAATTACAATTCACTTGTAGAAGAAAATAGATTGACCTATCATTATAAAAAAAAGTATGTATCTGTGCCCGAAAGTTTAAGTAAGAAAGGCTAATACAGTTCTGGGAGACTAGCTATGAGTGTTTCTGGGTTTGGGTGTGCTAGACGTGTGATATGAGTTTTTTTTAATGTTTTATAATTTATATTATTCGCTTAGGTTCGTGTTAGACAACTCTAGATTTGTATGTGTATTTCTCGTGATTCCCTGGGTGCAGGTATGTTTCAGATGTACTAATTTAAAATTGGATGTCTGGGTTAGAATTTTGTGCTTAGAATAGATGTGCTATCCTATGTTTAAGCGTGTGTGTGTCCTAAGTTTGTGAGTTTTGACATATCGTCACTTTTTTTTTTAAGTATTAAATTTTAATACAATACTATAGGTATGTTTGTGTGTTAACGAGCTGTTAACCACTTCAGTGGTCGCATGGTCTAATGCGCTACTCTCGCAGTAGACTAGACTGCCAATGACGGGGAGACCTAAATTCGAATCTCGGTCGAGTGTACTAAGGGTGGATTTTACAAAATTGTTTTCCACTCTCCTTCCACGCAAATGCGGGTACACTTTCTATAAATATAACATTCCTAATTCCTTAAAGCATTAGTGTAACTAGCACATAAGCGTATAACTCGAACGGGTAGTAAGACGCCGCGTTAAAAGATTGTTGTCATATATATGTATGTGTTTGTGTGAAACACATAAGTTAGATTTGAGTATTTAAACGCCATATAGGCCTACTAAGATTTAAATTTTTGGCAGATGTAATATCCTAGTATGAGCTACCAATAATAGATAATAAAACCATAATAATAATAGAGGATCTAGATGATTAGCGAGAATAGATAATATAATTAAAATAAGTCCACATTAAAATCTCTATAGAGTCTTTACGGTATGATACATGTTTTTATTATTACAAGTCGTCTACATTTAGAAGTTCTCAAGGCTTTACAGAATGGCATATTAGTATTACATGTTGTTTATATTTAGAGGCTCTCAAGACTTTATAGAACAACTTACAATACTATTGTTACAAGTGTTCTACATTAATTAGAGGCACTTGAGGCTTTCTAAATAGCTCTTTTTGTTACTTGTCTTCTGGAACTTTTGGTTGAGATTAAGTAAGAACTCCCTATATAAAACTCATTTTGCAAGGAAATACCCTTCAAATGACAAATAGTCTAAAAATACTCGTCCGTTTTACGATATCAACACGTGTTAAATGACATTATAAACGTTCATGTGTGATCGCTAATAACGTCCATACGATAAAGCACACATTCGAACTGGTTACGTGCTAATCACTTGTTCTGTCTGAAGTCTCTAACTGAGAAAAAGTGTAATGAAACCATTGTTGCACTGTTACAGACTCGTATTTAGTCATTATCTTGGAAGAATCATTAACATGTTAGATCATTGTATCAAGTCATTATTATGAAATCATTAATACGATATAACATCCTTTTAGCAAGTCATTGTCATAAAACCAACATGACAATGGTGTATCCTTGTAGTAATGTAATGAAATTAAACCATTATTAGAATGTTATGTCCTTGTATCAAGTCATTGTAATGAAACTATCAAAACAAACGTCACAATTCTTTAGGTTCCTGAATTATTATTCTTGAGCGGGTTGAGTAAACATGACTCTTTAACATGTCCCACAAGATAAAGTCCGGGGCTGTTAAGTTTGGTGAACATGGTGGCCAGGAGATGTCTCCAAATCGTGAAACGAGGTGCCTAGGAAAAATTTTGCGAAACACCTCCATTGATATTCGGGCTTTGTGGGGCCATTGCCCCGTCTTTCAGGAACTACAGATTGTTTGTATCCATGCCTTTGAAGTTCACGGGTCAGAAATGTCGAACCTCACTGGAGGTGTTTCACAAAATGTTTCCTGGGCACCTCGTTTCACGATTTGTGGACATCGTGTTAACAGCTACGGACTTTTTACTGTGGGACACGATAAAGAGTCATGTTCACGCAACTCGCCCAAGAACAATTTAGGAACTTAAAGAAAGAATTGTGGTGTAACTTGAAACAATTCGACGATAGACGTCGCCCAAAGTCATTGTCAAGTTTCGAGGAGCACATACAACAGTGTATTGCATATAATGTTGACCATCTTTAGGGCATTGTTTTTTAAAAAATTAATAATTCGGGGGTACGTATAAAATGTTAAATCTTTTGTTATTATGTTAAGTTTAATTTGAATAATTTAGTAGCTAAAATATTAAAGATGTAGTATTATTAAATGTGTCAAAACTTTCTGCTCCACCCTGTACAATGTACCATCTTTTATCCCCTTCTTTATTAAACCCTGGAAGAGTGCTGGAGGGTAGAAGTGACACAAGAGAATAACACGGACAGATTTATTAATTGTAACAATAATAAATGGTACATAGTACTATACAATGTAAAGATCAAAATTGCCAAACATTATTCAAAACTGGATTTACTCAGTAAAGAACATGACCCAATGGTCGCAAAGTCAAATTTAAAGTTAAGGCTTTGTTCATGATTCACTAAATAAGGTCCGACCCGTGGATACCAAGTTCCAAGGTTCATATGTATGGTTCGTTGATTATACTAATATCTTGAGATATTAACTTGTAGAGTCCTTGCATAAACTCTAACCGTCTATGTTCATATAAGCTATATATTTATCACTCAGCATATTATCAATATAAAGCTAAGTCCTAACTAGTTATAAGATAAATATCTGAGACATGTCTGTAAAAACTATAAACAGTTAATCTAACTCTATCAGAATATTAACTCTTATACTTCCCATAACTACCCAAAACTAAGCTTAAAAAGCCTATACATCCAACTTTACACAAAAAAAAAGGCTAATGGTATTAACTAGTTTAATATATGCTTGCAAATATTCCATTTGGACCAAAGCTAAGATTAGATAAGCTATACATTCTTTGCTTCGTAAGTAACAAAATAATTGACTTTAAACAAGCAAAATTCTCGCTTCTATGCATTACGAAACAGGCAATGGGCAAGACCAACAGTCTAAAAACATTCTGTTTACTCTTCATAAATGTCGGCAATAGCTAAGTTTGAGCAACCTATCTGTTTAATTCTCCACAAATATTAAGATTATTAAGCTAGAGCAACCTATACATTTTAATTGTTCATTCTAACAATATTTCCGCTTGACGAATTATATAAAATATATTACTGTTGAAGGCGTCTGAGAGACGAGAAACCTACACATTTAACATATACATAACAGACCATGATCATTTAACTTTAAATATGGAGCCATGCTCTCAGTCTAAAGATCAGAGATACAAAAATATGAAAACCTAATGTTCAAACATGCCGTAGGTGGCTGTTGCCATCGTTTAAAGTCTAATAAAGGTTGCCAATAGCAATTTAACTCAACATGCGCTAACATAACCTAATGAAGAACATTTATGCCTAATATAAAAGCACCAAAGGCACTATCTAAATTTATGTTTCATACAATTATATAGTTTTACAACCTCGTTAAATGTACCCCAAGTTTTACTGGTTAAGGTAAGAGAAAAGCAAGCGCCTAGAGTGCGCTGACAAAAAACTAAAGCTACTTTCAAGCAACCCGTGGATATACCACTTAAAAACCCATCATCAATAAAGTAAATTAAATTTCTGGAAGTTAAGCCCAAACAGTAATTTAGGAAAATAGTTCCCCCCATAATATCGCCCAAAAGGAATTTTGAATAATGACAAATAATCTCAGAAGAGACGTAAGCCGGCGCCCTCACCTTAGCAAAGCCAGTGGTATAGTTAGTGAAGAGATAAAACACACAGTCTATTTTATACCATTTCTGAACGTCGATATCTTCCTCAGAGAGGGGGAATATAAGGGGAAGGGAAAACAAACGAAAGGAGGCGAGCAGCGCTCGAGGTGGGAAAAAGGGGTAACTCTGGGAACTTATAGATAGCGCTAATAACATTTAATTTAGGAGAACCGGAAACTGCTTGAACCAAGTCAGCGATTATCTTCTTTGTGGGCGGGGCCATAATCTCAGCTGGGCTGAAGACTCTCGCCCCACTTTAGTGCATGTCGGGATTTTCTTGAGAGTGTGTGTGTCCGTGACGAGCCGTCGAGTGGGCCCGTTCAACAGGCAGTTGGTGAGTACAGGCCCATATTACTTGACGTTGAATCGTTTGTATTCGCCCATGTTTGTGACATCGTCACAACAATAATTATACCTCGTTTTATCAAGTTATTGAAATGAAATCATTATTAAAATCTTACCTATTTTTATCAATAAAATAACCATTGCAACGCAAGGACGTCCGCAGGGAGTCTAAGGGGCATTTCCCCCCTCCCTGAGATTGTATAAATATTACGAAATATTATGATGAATTTAAAATATTTGATTGTGTTGTACTTACAGTATCTTATTTTCAGGGGCCAAGGATTGCCTTAAAAAGCGTCTTTCAAGGCTTCAATTCAATCATTTTTCCCAGACTCCCCGCCTTGCCCCCTAATTGGCCCCTCCCTACCTCCACCCCAGAGAAAAATCCTGCGGAAGCCTTTGTAAAAAGTTATTGTCGCTGAGCTTTGTTTACATAATCATGCAACTACCGGTTATTGCCTCCCATAAATGTTACGCAAAAATGAATTTAAAATAATTAAAAGCTGTTGGTGTCCTTTTTGTTGTGGTGACATCTATAACTTCTCATAATCTCAGTGCAAACTAATGTTTTCCAGCTGGCGGTATGAGTTGGTGTTTCATATCGACACACTTCACTTTTTATGTTGATACTGTAACATGTTAACTATCTCAGGGTTATTTATGATAATTTACACAATAAAAAGTACTTTTAGTAAGTATGACGTGCCCAAATACATTTATTGATCACCTACGGACATTTTATTTGAGGTAAAATCACACACAATTGTGTGGTGTCCCAAAAGATTACTTCTTGTAACATTATGAACCTAGAAACGTAATTTAACCTGGGACATTTGGTATTATTAAATTAATTTATATTAAAAACATATATTCAAGGGCCTAATTTTGATGATCTATAAATGTCAAAAAACTACCAATATAAGGACATTAAAAATACTAAAAGATGACCTCAAAGTTACCAAAAATGTAAACAAAAACTCTGAAACAATGTCTATTAGTATGACTACTATCATACAAGATTTTTACAAATTTAAACTAAGATATATATATATATATATATATATATATATATATATATATATAAGATTTATATATATATATATATAAGATTTTTCATTGTATATATATATATATATATATGCAATGAAAAATCTTTAGAAAATAAAATCTTTCATTTCACTAAAAATGAAAACATAATTTACAAAATACCTTCTTCACAAGCAATAGGAAACCCCTTTCCCCCATCCTAGAAATATTTCCAGCTTGGTTGCAGTGCTTCACTAGGAATATTGATTTCCCTATCACAAAAGTAAAGAGTGTTAACATTTAATTTGAATTCTGAAAATTGAAAAATGACACCTGGACACAGGAATCGAACCCGGGGCCTTTGGCTTAGTACGCCAATGCTCTAACCACTGAGCTATTCAGGATTCGTCCTGTGCCCAGGGTAATTCTTCACTCATATTTTAAGGAAGAGCCTATGATGGACGTGCGGAAATCGTCAGCTACAAGTATGTGATTATATTAATATCACGAGCTATCAGATAACGCAGCCATTTTAATATGCAATCCCGTACATCATAGCCAAAATAATGTTACCAACTACGCCACTGTAATATCCCCCATCTTCCCCCCTCTAATTTCACAACTCTTTGATAAGTCTCTTCACCGGCTTAGTTTCCCGTCGAGGGCACGAAGCTGGTGGAGTTTAACCGCACACTTCCAAGTTGTGCTCTCTTCCAAGGGGACTCATACCAGGAGTTTCCTCATTAGTTAGGTCCACAGCTGCAGGGGTTCAGGGTTCTTGCTTCAAATCCGGGTCACTCGGTATGTCCTCAGGAAAGGGTTCAACATTATTTGGGCATTGGGCTATAAGCGGTGCTCGCCCTTGTTCTTCATCAGTACTTATGGGTGGCTTTCTTAATGGGTCCTCATGTCGAATCCAGGTCATATCCAGGTGTGGAACATAAACCCGGATACATCGTGTTCCAAGTATTTGCTTCACGTTTGCACTGACCCACTTGGATTCATTCCTACTATAATTTTTCACCCAGACTTGGTCGCCCACAGAATAACGACTAGTGTTGGGACTAACTCCCCCATATGCCTCTCTCTGTTTATCTTGAGCTGGCTGCACTATGCTTGATGTTGGAGGGGGGTGAAGTAGGTCCAGACGATTCCTCAACTGCCTTCCCATCAAAGCTTGAGCTAGTGAAATACCGGTGGTTTCATGGGGAGCATTTCTATAATTGAGTAGGAACCTTTGTAAGGCCGCGTCAAGTTGGGATGGAGGAACTTCCTCCAGGTCTGTCTGGAAACAGCGCTTTTTACGGTCTTTACCGTATTCTCTGGGGCATCATTTGTTTTTGGCCAAAAAGGGGGCTCCATGCTTCCATTGGACTCCATTTTTCCTCAGGAATGTATGGAATTCCTCACTTTCAAAGGATGAATAGTTGTTCGAGACTAGATATACCGATAGGTCAAATCGGGCAAAAACCTGCCGCAAAAACAGGATGGTCGTGGCTGCCAATATGGACAATGTTGAGAACACTTCCGGCCACTTATAGTTAGCGTCTACGATGACCAGATAGTATTTACCCAAAAAAAAGGTCCTAGGTAATCAATGTACACTGTACAGGCGTGGTTTTGCTAGCCATTCCCACGGTATCAATTCAGTCCTTGGTGGGTTATCCTTGGTTGTGTTGCATGCCAGACATAATGTCACTAGTTCAGCAATGTCCTCATCTAGTTTCGGCCACCAAATGTATGAGCGTGCTAAAGCCTTAGACTTGACGATGCCCAGATAAGTTGCATGTAGTTCTTGTAGTACGGCGGCTATTAGGGTTAAAGGTACCACAGTCCGATACCCCCAAAGCAACACATATCTTTCAACATGGAGTTCATCCTTGCGCTGGAAGTAGAGTTGTAAATTAACCTCAACAGCTTGTGGCCCCCCGTAATTTAAATAATTGATTTTTTTCATAAGTACCTGGTCTTTATTTGTGGCTGTTAATAACTGATCATGATCAAGCGGCAAATTATTATTGTTGTCCAGAACATAGTGAATTGTCTCATCTACCTCTTCTTGAGCATTAGGACGCTCGGGCAGTGGTGCTTTTGACAGTCAATCAGCAACGTTCTTGGAAAATTTTACTCATTCAACATCATTACTGTAACTCGATAATATCAGAGCCTATCGCTGCAATATGTTTGTTGCACACGCTGAAATACCATGCTTTGGACCAAAGATAGCTAACAAAGGCTAATTATCGTTCACCATAATCACTTCCTTTCGAATAAGTAAGTGTGAAACTTCTTAGCGCCGAAAATGAGCCCCGCTCCTTTCTTGTGCAACTGGTTGTAAGATTCTTCTGCTTTGGATAGCGAGCGGCTTCCAAACGCTAGCGGCTTCTCTTCGCCGTTAGGATATCTTTGTGAAATCACTGCACCGATTCCTAGGCCTGACCCATCAACCGATAGACGAACCGGATACTGTGGGTTAAAACGAGCCACCTACCGGTTAGTTTGAACTAACTCTTTGATCTGGCAGAACGCCTGTTCACCAAGCCCATCCTACTCCCACGGCACGCCTTTACGCAATAACTTGTACAGGGGACCCAAAATTGTGGCTATAGAAGGCAAAAACTTGGACAAATTCTTTATAAATCCTAAGTATGACTGCAGATCCTTCACGTTATTCAGCTTGGGAGCTTCTAAAATTGCATGAGCCTTGTCCTCAGTTAAATACAAGCCACCTGCGTCAATCCTGAAGCTGAGATATTCCACTGAAGATTTACCTACCTCGCATTTCTTTGTGGACAAGGTCAACCCACAATCTCTGAGTATCTCCATTCTAGGTTTGTAAAGAGATGAGTCAAGTTTTAAAGTAAACTCCCTCAATACGCCAATGGTGGTGGTTTCTCCCTCATCAGCCATTTTGAATGCAAGTGTAGACTCCTTCCTTGGGATTGACGTCTCAGGTCTTCAATTTCGGGATGCACTTAGTAAGTTTGTAAACTTGAATACTTGCTAGTCTTGGTTTTGGTCAACACCATATTCGATAATGGTTGATCCCATCCTCATCGCCAATGCTAAACACTCGCCATTATGTTACCGTTCACCCTTCCTATCTTGTCACACAACACCTCCCAAGTCACACCTTTCACAGATCATCATACCGTTTCATATCCAAAACAATGTTACCAACCACACTACTGTTATATCCCACACAGAAAATAATATTTTGAATATAATAACAAGATACCTAGTGACCCTTGAGTCGCCGTATAGTCGAAGCGATGTGAGCCTTCACTATCGTTATGGACGTAACAACATGGCTGGGTCAGGAAGCGGACTGTTGTATGTAAATATCCTACTAGGAGCAAGAACATATATCAAATACTTTAAACTAACTTGTTCAACTTTATCGCATTGTACATCTCATCTAATTCCTACCCAGTAAACGATTATAAAGAGCCCATATAATTTGACGTCACCGAATCCAACCAATTGGGCCCATCCTGACATATTTGCCAATATGGGGGAGAGGTAGCGACCAATTCAATCCGAAAGAACTTCTCAATAAAAACTGAACAATATCTGGCCCGTATCCAGAATTTTCTTTCAGGGTGGGATCATTCATCTCAAGACTAAACAGCGGGGGGGAGGGAGACGGACAAATCTGACCTTCACGGAGAGAAAAATATATCAAAATTGTGTACAAAAATATATTGAAGTAGACCCATTCTTGCATTCACTAATAATTGATATATTTTTTTATGACTTTTAATAGAAAGTATACTAATTGTACATTTATTTTTTGTAAAAACTAATACATTTTCTATTAAAAGTCATAAAAAGTATATTAATTATTAGCGAACGCAAGCATGGGTGAACTTTTTTTTTTACCAAATTTTGACATATTTGTATCTCCGTGTGTAAAGGAACTCCTGAATATAGGCCAATTTAGGCGAATTATGCTGTAAATCAAGTGACTTTAGTGTTCAGTGCTGCCAAACGTGATAACTATAAAGTGATCGCACGGCGGCAGGTTTTAAACTACCCGAAAACAACGAAACACATTTAAGGAAATAATGTAATTAATTTACACTCTTGGAACTAAAAATGTGGTTTTCACAAAGTTTAGCCATCAATTTTCATTCAAGATAGTTTTATAAGTTTTTATCTTTTTATAATGTTTTTTATTTTTTGTTAAGATTTTTGGGTGGGGGCTTCAGCCCCCCCCCCCCCCCCAATCCCCTTTCCTTGATACGTGCCTGAACAATATTATATATGAATGTTTTGCTTTACATGGGGTACATCATGCATTTTATTTCATTACAACTCTGCTAGCACGTTTAAAACAACTATCTATTGAGTTATTACTGTTCAAATATAAGCATACCAGCTTTTATTTCTTCTCTGTACTCTTATTTATTTTATAACGAGTATGTATTACTAATTGAATTTTATCTAATAACTACCAAAATTAATTAATCATTTTAGAGATCACAAATACACGGACAACCATTATAAGTCTGTTAAACGCAACTGAAAATACAACCCACGCATACGCAACAAAACAATAGGCCAGAGACAGGACAACAACTACATATGTCTCATCATAGTCAAGAACTAAATAATGTCAACACTCCCACTTATTTAGATCTGTCTCTCAAACCAACCTTGCTTCGCAAGTAATTAAACTGATGCTTTGGCTGAGGCTTTGTAAGAACATCTGCAAGTTGTTCTTTGGATTCAATACACCCTATATCAATAGCACCACGTTCATAACATCCGTACAAAGTGGGAACGAACATCAATAGGCTTGGTTTTTCGGTGGTACTCAGGATTATTCGTCAATTTAATTGCTGATTGGTTATCTACGTACATTGGAACCTTATCATATTTCTAATCCAATTCACAAATAATTCTACATAGCCATATAACGTCCTTTGTTCCATTAGACAAAACAATGTACTCAGCTTCTGTTGTTGAAAGTGCGACTACTCTTTGCCGCTCAGAGGACCAAGAGATAGCACCCCCATTAAACAAAAATACAAATCCACTAGTTGATTTTCGTGTATCTACATTACCAGCATAATCTGCATCCATAAAACCTCTCAATGAAGCGTTATTCCCACTGTCTCCGTAAACAATCCCATAATCCATTGCCCCCCTTAAATAACGGAGGATCTTCTTAACAGCCTGCCAGTGATCATGCCTATAGTTAGTTAAAAACTGACTGGCTTGATTAACTGCATATTCAATATAAGGACGACTGACTTTTGCAGTGAAAAGAAGAGAACCAATTGCCTCACGATATGGCACATATTGCAGTTTCGTCTTTTCTTCTTCATCTCTTGAACTCTGCCATTGGCTTAAGTATAATCCAGGTTCAGCTGGAATAGTTGACGGCTTTGCATCTTCCATGCAAAATCTTCGTAGAATTTTGTGGATGTATGCACTCTGACTAATTTTTTATAGTGCGTTTTTCCCGATTTCGTTCAATTTCAAGACCGATGAAATGCTTAGCGTCACTAATTGTGATTTGAAAATAGAGAGCTAAGTGTACAGTTGCTCCTTTGACCTTGCCAGCAAACACGCAATGGTCACACTCAGTTTGTTGGAAAACAAATTTTTCTAAAAAGTTCATGAAATGAGAGCTCCAAGGGAAACAGTCTTTGTAGTGGCCGGACTCAATTGTCAGAGGCTGTCTTCCCTCGAGCTACCCTCAACACTACGTCCGTTCTTGGGTACAAGTCAAAGAAAATTCCTAGAGGCTGTACCGTGGCTACAAACATCTACGCCACCTAACCTCCACGACCTACAAAAGTACACACACTTAGCGCGTTTTACTGGGATACCAGTGCCGTGTTTACATCCTCCGCACACATCAACAAGCATGACTGTCCACCGCTCAAGTTAAACGAGAAGGAAGTCCCGGAGTGTGTGGTGATCCGAACCAGTTTACCAGAGTGGCGAGTGATGCGCAGGCGCTAGGACTCAGAGAAAAATGCACTCTATACGATTACGTGTTGCCCTACCCTCCCCCCCCCCCCCCCCCGAACAGTCGCTCTTTCAACGTTGTGCGCAGACGTCGAGGAGAGTCCAATGCTATCACTTGTGGAAAATGACATCATCGGACTTAAAATACCTCTCTCATGGAGATAGCACTCTTTGATGCCGATAGGAATTAGGAGCTATTTGCATTATCATGTAAGTCGTCGTAATTTTGTAGAAGTTTTTTTATATTCTTTTTGTTGGGAAACTAGGCAGCTTAAATCCAGTTAATAAAATGTAGAGCTTAAACCTTGATATACTTTGGATATATTTTTTATTTATTTTATTTAATTTCCATTAGACTTGTTTTGGAAACCAACGTAATGTGGTATTTAACTGTTTGGGATCCGAGTTCAGATCACCAATTCTTATTTATATATTATTTAATATTACCTTTGATAGCTATCTCACATTGTTAATTTTTGCTGTAGTAAGTCTAAGACTAGCTTGAGATGTTTAGTATCGTTGGTTATATTCAGTAGGTATTTTTTGAAATGTTAGGAATACACTGCTATTGTAGAGGATAGAATTGAATGCATTATTTAGTTTCACGACATAGCTACCCCTGCTTCACGGATTGATTATTGGAAATAATTTCGTATATGATCAACTACGAATCTTGGAGTATTGTTATGAACAAAACTTTACTAGTTTGATTTTAAAGTATGTTTTATAATCAAGGTTATGTCAGAAGTATACACTTTCAAGTCGGGCTTATTATGATAGTTGTCTTTTGAAAGGCTTAGTTCTTAAATGTAAGTGATAGGTTGTATTCATTCTTACTTATAATATTGCATAGTTTCCACTATAATTTGATATGTTTACATTGAGATTAAAAACGTTGTCTAACGATATAAATATGTCCTAATCAGATAAATGCGATTCATTCGCTTTCTATAAACAGTGTTTTGAATTGTTAAGAACTCGTATTACTAGTGCGCATGGTACACAATTACATAAAATTGTATTGTAATTTAAAATTAGACTTATCTATTCTTTGATAATAAATAGGCCTGAAGGCAATTAGAGATATCATGTTATTCGTTTGCATTCAAGTTTAGCAAACCCCTATTTTCCTCAATGTCTATTGTCAAATTATCTGTTTTACTATTTGTCCAGATAGCTAGGTCTGTATACTTGGGCTGGGCTTTTGAGTGTAGGCCAATTAAAGGTCCCTGGTGATCAACCATTATTTTATTTGTCTTGCAACGCCTCCTCTATTAAAGAGGGTTGAAGGCCAATATATACGTTTGGTAGAGTCATCTACTATCAGTACCACATCCCCTATGCCAACAATATATCCTTAAGTTGTCCACTGTGGACCAATAGAGCCAATTATTCTAGTCTGAACCTGCTCCTTAGATCTTTTATGAGCTTCTGTGGATATCTCCATCAATGGAGCAGAGTTATCATTTGCGTCTAGATCTGTTTCGCTGATAAAATTCCCGTGAAGAAAAGTGGCTGTTTTCAGCAGAAACAGCTCACTGGTATCTTACGTTATTATGTTATTGGTCGAGAGTTTATGACTGTTTCACAACACACACAAAACTGTGTATAATTCTTCATAATGTAAAAAATCCTGTCCAAGATTTTGACGCAGAGGTTCCTTGACCATTCTAATCATCCTCTTTGACCATTTTCCCTAACAGGTAGCTGTGGGTGGATTGAACCTCCACGATATTTATTTTTTGGTGGAGAAGGATAGTATTTATTTCCAGTCCAAGCCTCTTAGCACCTTGTTGGTGCCAACTAAGTTGGTACTTTTATCCGAATATACGGTGAATACCCTTCTTCAACGAGCTATGGAAATTCCTCAGAGCTCGGATGAATGTAGCAATAGACACTGGACAGAGATTTCACTATGTCCAGATCCACCGCATGGTACACTGCACAGGTGAATAAGACAATCCACGCCTTATCTTCAGATTTCAAGAACCGTTGTCCAGGCAGGGGCGGATTAAGGGTAATTTTTGCTACAAGTTGAAAATATTTTTGGTGAGGCTCTCCCCCCCCCCTATTTCCCCCAACACCAAAAGCCTCGTGGCAATGATGAAGTCAATCCCGGGTCTTTGTTGGCGTCTGCGATTTAAAGTAAATTCGATTAAGTTGTAAACCTATCATACCGTCCATTACACTAGGAAACGGTTTTATTAATAATTATTAAATTAATTATGGTGGTTTGACATTCGTTTTAATGATTTGCATGCCATAACAAAATAGATACAATAGTTATTATGTACATTAGAGAGCTTACACCCATTACTAGAGGCCTACTCATAACTTATAATATAAACACTCAAACTCAATGATGTAGAACTGTAACATAAAAAGTTTACTTTTAGTTTACCATTTTAATAAATTTATAAAAGAAGATTTTCGTAGCTTTAATCTTTGCAAAGTCTCTTAAATGCTAGCAATATCCAAATAAATCAAGAATATCGTTCTCAATAGACATTGTGGCCAGTCTACATAAACGTTCTTGGGAAATAGTAGATCTTAAATAAGTTTAATTAACTGGAGTTTAGAAAAACTTATTTCTCTAGTTGCAACAGAGATAGGTAATGTAATCAAAATTCGTAGTGATACGAAAACATTGGGGAAGATGTCCATTAAATTGTTCTTTGTGGTGTAGCTTAAAGCTTCTGCTGGAGAAATTCCAGAAGACAGCATTGATGGTAAAATCAGTAGTTCTTGGTACATTTATTGTCCATCAATGTCACATTTATCCCCATAGGTCAAAACATTCTGCAGGTTGATACAGTTTTTAATAAGTTCTTTGCTTTCGCAATTGTCTAGTTTGTGAATATAATACAAAAAGCTTAAACTTTTGGTATGACTTTCCATCTTCTCAAATCTTTGGTTGAGTGGTTCGATAGCTTTGTCTAAAACAACATAAAAGAATTCAAATTTAAAGGCTGTTCTTCGCGCAGCAAAAGGTTTGTCTTCACCTTCGTAATCAAATTGCCTTTTAATCTTCCTCTGCTGGATTCTCATTTCTCTCTGTTTGCTCTAACCGCATCTTCTTACAAGATTCATTCGTATTAACTCGTTATCTATCTTTATAGGTAACTTTCAATTTCATCCCAATCTTTGGCTTCTTCATCTTCCTCTCTATTAACCTCAAATTTACCGTAATCTTCTTGTAGCAACTAATCACTTCTAAAAAGTCGATCAGCTTTATAGTCCAGTATTTTATAGCAGGCAGCAACATATCTTTTCGTATATGGCTATCATTCAAGTCTACTTCCACCATGTTCGGTGCTCTCGTATATAATCTTCTCAGCTTTTTTCGTTCTTTTTTTTTAATTATTCCTTTTTCCTTCGCCTCGGTCCTATCACAGCCATCTAATGCTATGGAATGAGGTGTGGAACCAGTAATTACTGTTAGTTAAAAGAAAGAAACTATATTTTACATTATTTCAAATCAACACAGGCGGATAGCATTTCGGTAATTCAGATTAAAACTCACAAATCATCGGTGACATACCCGAGTGCAGTTATCTACAAAAAGGCATACAGTCTTGCCATCATTACATTAAACCCACTACATTTAACTGCACGGATAATATGCAATCTATAGCAATTTAAATTAATACTTAAAGGAAGAGGCAGTGGTGGCTCGTCTATTGGTGCAAATGAGCATGTGGACCCCCAAAGAGAAAATTAAAAGAAATTAAAAGATAACAAGTTAATTGAAGTAAAATATTAAACACATTTTCAGATTTTGCCAATTTATGGACGAACCTCCCCCCTCTCATCCTTTAAATACGCCCCTGTCAAGACGCGACTGTAGTATAAAATTCAAAATCATAAGCACACAGCGGCCGGTCTTGGCTCGATCGCATGTGCGAATGAGGAAACTGACCTTGAAAACAGTTGGTGCTAGTCAGTAACAAAAAATTGTTTTGGTCTTTCAAAAATTATTGATTGTATTCTGTTTAGCGGCGCATTTGAGCTAGCACTTTGAGGACATGAGGAAAGTGATTATTCATTAAATCCAGGTGTTTTCAGAGGTCTTATAAACTTCTCAGCAGAACTTTATTCATCTATAAAATACCATCTCACGAGTGCCACTGTTTTTAAAGGCATATCAAAAGAAATTCAAAAAGATTCATTATACTGTATGCTCACTGTTTGCCAGAACCACACAAAAAATGAAATCTCAAAAGCAAGTTTTGTTTCAGTAATAGCAGATGAAACTACTGACGTTTCATCCGCTTCCCAGTTGGTTGTAGTTTTTATATACATTTTAAGTAACGTACAACCAGTTGAGAGACTCTGGGGATACAATAATCCCCCTTATCATGATGCAGAATCTATCGCTGGATGTATTCATGCTAGTTTGTAAAAAGTTGTAGATAAAGCCGAGAAATTATTTTCCCGAAGCTACGATGGTGCAAACATGATGAGTGGTCAGCACGCTGGTGTTCAGGCTCTCATTCAACGCACCCACAAGAATGCACATTTTGTGCATTGCTACGCACAACAGCTCAGTTTGATTGTCAGCCAAGCAACCAGTCAGAATCAACAAGTTCGAGTATTTATTTCCAACGTAAGTGATATTACTAACTTTTTCAGTGCTATGTATGTGAGTGCAAATTGAAGGCATATTATAACCGTGTCTATAATAGGGGCAGTTCACGGCCATTTCACTCGTAACACTGACGCTACTCTCTTTTGTCTGTCATGGCGGCTGCGCGCTTCACTTGTTTCTCAGTTGTTTACACTACTTTCTGGCACACAACAAGACTTGTATCATACATATACTACAGTCCTCCCATCACAGTTAAATTATACTTTTTTTCTAAAACTGTGCAGTTCCTCCCGCACTCACTCATTTCACTTTTTAGTCAACATATCGAGGGTTTGGCCACCTTGTCCTTTGTGGCCTCAACAAAGGTGGTTCATGCATCCTTCCTCTAAGTTGCAAGGAGAGTGGCTGATGTGGGTGCTTGGTGTTAACTGGCTGTAAACAGGGTGCTTGCTGTTGCTGCTCCTTACACGGCCTTCCCCATTTTGGTGTTGCCTGTTGGTTTTGCCCACTGGTTGGTCCAAGTTCCCAGGACTTCTCTCGCTGTGGTATCATCTCATGGTGTTGTTCCAACAATGGGGGCTGGTCCTGGTCTGGTTCTTGTTGCACTGGTGTGTCCTCCCACCGGAATAGCTGTACCGGCATGTGCTGTTCTCTCGGAGAATATTGCTGCTTGCCTGTCTGGAGTGACTCTGAAGCCTGTCTGAGCTGGTCAACATGCCTTCTCTGTCTACGACCATCCTTGTTGGTTACTTCATACATCCATTCCCCTAAAGATTTTTCCACTGTACCCTGGGTCCCCTTGGGATGGTTGGCTGAATATTTTCGAATCCACACTGTATCTCCTAGGTGGAACTGACACTTAGGGTGTTTGTTTGTCTCTTGCTTTCCTTCCCTGTGTGATGTTTGGTCCGGATGAAGCATTTCTAGAACAGTTTGCAGTTTACGACCCATAAGTAATTCTTCCGGAGTCACTCTGGTGGTTGCGTGTGGGGTGATTCTGGCGTTAAAAAGAACACGTGCAAGACGTGTATGCCAATCTCCCTTGACATGCATTTTAGACCTTTTTTATAGTTTCTACTGCCCGTTCAGCCTGCCCATTATTTGAAGGGTGATATGGCGTTGTTTTCACATGTACGACTCCGTTTTTCCTCAAGAATGCAGAAAACTTGGCAGACACTAGCTATGTACCATTGTCTCTAACTAGTGTGTCTGGGATGCCATGTCTTGCGAAAATCTCTCACATGTTCTTGATAAGTGCTCTGGCTGTCATTGAGCTTATTGTGGTGGCTTCTATCCATTTGGAATATGCATCCACTACCAGGAGTAGTGTGTGTCCTTCTATTGGTCCGGATAAGTCAATGTGAATTCTGGACCACAGTTTGTTTGGGGTTTGTCCAAGGATTAGTTGTAGCCTTGATTGAATTATGTTTAACTTCTTGGCAGGTATTGCATCCTCGTACCGTTGCTTCTACTTCCTTGTCTATGTTTGGCCACCACATTGAACTACGTGATGCATACTTTGTATTTATGATTCCCTGGTGGGTATTATGAAGCAGCTGTAGAGCTGCTGGTCTTAAGGAGGTTGGCATGACGACTCGATATCTAATCGCACACCCCCTTGAAGTGTTCAGTTCCTGGCGTAATGTCCAAAACGGTGTTAGGTCTGACCCAGGATTACAATCTGGCCACCCAGTTTCAATCAATCTTTTAACTTTGCTCAATACAGTGTCTCTTTCCGTTTCGTACGCCACTTGGGATGAAGATATAGGTCCTTCACCTGATATATCTAGTAAGTAAACTCCCAATGGCTCTGGGTAAGCTTGCTTTTCAGTGGGTTCTGGTAGTCTGCTAAGAGCATCTGCATGCCCCGCTTTCTTTCCTGGTCGATACTGCAGGTCGTAGTCGTAGGCTGTACAGAATTAATGACCATTTGAGCATGTGAGGCGAAACCACTGCTGGAATGGGTTTGTCAGCAGCTAAAAGTCCTAAAAGTGGTTTGTGATCTGTCACTGCTGTAAATTTGTGACAAAGGAGATTTTGTCGAAACTTTGTCACCCCATAGACAAGGGCTAAGCCTTCTTTGTCTATTTGTGAATAGTTGCGCTCTGCTTTGGTGAGTGACCTAGACCAAATGATATTGGCACCTCAGTCCCATTTTCTATTATGTGGGCTAGTACCGCTCCAATTCCATAAGGGCTGGCATCACAGGTAAGGACAACAGGTTTGTTTGGGTCGTAGTGAACCAAGACCGGTGCTGATGTTAGGAGCCTTTTAGCTGCATCCATGACTTTCCTATGTTCCTGCGTCCAGTTCCACTCGCTGTGTTGGTCCAGTAGATGGTGGAGTGGTTCCAGGATAGTAGCTTTGTTGCGAAGAAAATGCTCATAAAAATTCAGCAAACCTATAAATGACTTTAACTGTGTTTTATTCACAGGTTCTGGGGCATTCTGAATAGCACTCACCTTTTCAGACATTGGGTGTAGGCTTGAAGCATCGATTTGATATCCCGAAAAGGTTGTTGCTGGGACTCCAAACTGACATTTTGCTATTTTGACTCGAAGGCCCGCATCACTTAATCGCTGAAGCACCTGACAGGAATACACACATTTCTTTCTTCATTTCTTCTCTTATTCAGTCACTTTCCACCTTTTTTCACTTACATACGGTAAAAAGTGAGTGAAAAAGAAAAGTGTGTTTATACCTGTCAAGGCATAACCTAACTATCCTTTCAGGATGGCTTCCTTCCATACCGCTTACTGTACACTATTTCTACACTCTCTTATTGTGCATTACAAGTCATTAGGAAATTATTCCATTTATATTATTAATAATATCTGTTTGTATCGCGCTGATAAAACATTTATAATAGTATTAAACCATTGCGTCAGCACAAAATAAATAGACTGAATGGATTAATAATTTTGCTTTAAAAACCTCGCCCTACACTACTAGCTGAAGGCTATATTGTGACTATTACTTAATACATCAACAACAATAGTGCACAGATGTGTACCACAACTTTTTAATCTGCTTTGGATAAACCTAACGAAACATTACATCCAAACTAACCTTTATAATATATTATGTTGGTCTGCGGTTCCACTTTGGTTTTTTAAACCTAATTAATTAATATCAGTTGAATTATCATCTGTTTAACTATCTATTGGTTCATCATCAAATATATAGTTGCAAACAATATACCTAAACACGCCTTTCCTTTAAGGGGTAGGAGCTGTTAAAAAAAGTTAAATCTGACCACTGCTTAAAATTAGTAGTCACACTTGAAAATTAGCTTAACAGCCAAGCAATTAGTAATTATTTAATTAGTGCTTGTTAAAATCAGTTCTGCAAGTTTCTGTCCAAGACAGCTCAACATAGGACAAGATGTGTGTCTTGATGTTGAATCAAGCTTGACGAACTGCCGAGGGTTAAACAAGGGTATTTGTTTGCGTGTTCATTCCTTCACTAATATTAGTAGGGAAACATACAAAATTTTACATCCATCATGTTAATTTTGTGTTGATAGTATTCTATTTCTTTTGTTGATACATTAAACAAAAATATTTATGTTCTGTTAATGCAAAATAAATACATATTTAATTGTTATTTTTCAATAAGAATATAGCGTATATTTGTCCGTGTTTGCAAAACATTAGTGTTTACTTTGGTAAACATTGTGTAAGTTTAGTTTTATGGAATCAATAAAAATAGTTCTTAACAGTCTTATTTTTATTTACATTTTCTTATTTAAATCAGTTGTGTTGAATTAAGAATTTAAAAGTGGAGTGAAGAAAATTATTAGTTATGGGTGCTATTTTCACTTAGACAGTTTTATAAAATATTATCTTTCAGTCAAAAGTGAAAGAGTTGATGGTTGTTTTACAGTGTTGTAAAATTATTAGGTTTTTCATAACAATTTGTTATACAATATTAAAAAAGTTTTTGGAAATCTATAAAGATTTTGTGCCTCCATTTAGTTAGTTGGTTATTTATAAAAAGAGCCAAAATCGGCTCGTGTACATATAAACACACTAATGTAGGCGTGGTTCATTCATTAACTTGTTACATACATTTAGGAACGTGAGATCGATTACAGGGTATAAATTATTTGTCCTCACCCGGCCAAATTATTTTAGATGCACTCATTCCAACGATAGTAAAATTATAAATAAACATAATAGTATGCAAAACACCTTTACAAAAGACAAAACAATAAGTACGGTATAATTTTACTTTATGTTAAAACTCCCTGTATTTCACATTTGTCTAAAAAAATGTGAAATTGAAATAGAATATAATAACAGCTGAGCCATTATTTGATTAAAAATAGTAAAAGTAATAATATAAATAAAATAATTATAAAAGTAGTGATAAAAAGTCATGCATATAAAATACCTATTGAGCCATTGAGACCGTAACTTTAACCTATGGAAGTACTGGTTACTTTTTAGATAGCAGCACATATACAAAAAAAAAGTTACAACAAATTTAACATTGACTTTACAGATCTTTTGTGAATAAATTGATCTGTGCTCTAGAGTATTGTGAATTGTGATCCGTGCTTATGAGCTAAAGATTAATATTCACTCATTTTTTAGGTTATGAAAGTATAGTTTAATTTGGAATTCACTATTTTGAAACTATGGCGAATGTTATAAGCAATAAGTTTCGACTATTAAGGTGCACATTAAAGCATCCTTTTAAAGTATTTTTCGCAAATTATTCTGACTCCGGCAAAAAAATATACAGAGCAGCAGTGTTAAATGAATTTAAATCGTCATTGGTACTAGAAGAAAAACATCCGGAAAAAAAACTTAAAAAGGATGAAATTCGTATTCGAGTGAAACATTGTAGTATAAATGATTCTGACGTTCTTATTTGTAACGGGCAGTATGATATTACTCCGAAGTTACCTTTTATTCCTGGTTATGAACTGTCTGGCGAAATTTTAGAGGTAGGCTCTGATGTTAACAAAGAAGAGTATGGAGTAGGCGATATCGTAGTCGCTCTGAATAAAGAAAAATTTCTGGTTTAGCAGAGCAGTGTGTGGTATCAGCCCAAGATGCATGGATAGTTCCTTCTAATGACACAAAGTTGTGGTGCGCTCTAGTAGATTCTTATTCCACGGCGCTGATAGGACTTACAAGAAGGGGCCATGTCAAACAGGGCGAACCTGTCCTAATAACTGCAGCGGCAGGTGGATCAGGTTTGGCCGCAATTGATATTGCTGCTAATGTTTATTGTGCAAAAGTAATAGCTGTTTGCGAAACAGAAGACAAGGCAGATGTTGTAAGAAAAAAAGGTGCTTGGGCAGCTTTAACCTTTAATCCTAATGATATTAAAAAAAAAAGTTAAAGAAGTAACAGGAGGTAAAGGAGTACGCTTATTGTTTGATTCTGTAGGAGATCCTTCCACTTTTGAGGAGATGGTGAAGTGTGTTGCTCATGAAGGGAAAGTTATTGTTGCAGGGGCGGCCGCAAGAAAAATCCCACAAATCAGAACTAAGATCTTGCTTCCCTCTGGATTCAGTCTTCTTGGAGTGTCGCTGAGAAATTATCGTATTTCAGCAAGTCAGGTTTACAGGCAAGTGGTGCAAGACACGATTGACATGTGTGAGCAAGGACTTGTTTCACCACATATATCAGAGTCTTTCTCTCTCACTCATGTGAACGATGCTATGAAATATATAGATGACCAAATATCAACTGGAAAGTAATCATAGAAATGGATGATTAGGCAAAAGTTAGCACCATAGGTTTACAATATGTGAAGCCACATTAATTAATTTGTGTCAAGAACGTTTACAGTTTCTTTTTTAAAAAAAAGGCCTTTGAACATTTGGCTTTTTTCCAATAGCCAACTCAAATCTTGCAAATGGGACATACATTTTTTATTCTCTTAAATACTTAACACAGATTGTAGACTTTTTAATGCACTAACATTAATCAAACCCTTACACATAGATTTATTTAACCCTTTTACATAAACTCAATTATTAACGTGTATATATATTTTGAAACAAAAGCTATAGATTTGCCATGAATTAAAAAACCCTAATACATTAAAACGTCTATCGATAATTATTATAGTTATTATAACTATATAAAAATATTTTGTTTTTCATAAAAAAATTAATCAACCATGTCTAATCTATCCTTTTAAGTATATTAAAATTCAATAAAAATAGAATTTTTGATGAATTTATACATTTAGACATTAACTTAACTAATTTACATGCAAAGTTGTCATAGCCTACATGTTTCTTTTGTAAAGAAAGGAGGCTGTGAATCAGATAGTTATAATTGATAAAAATATATTTGATGTGTTTAAATTACTATACATTTTGAATGGATTAATTAATACATTAAGAGATTACCTACTATAGTTATTTACATTCAAAGCTGTGTAATCAATTATTTAAACCAACCAATAAAAATATTTTAATGAGTTTTTTTTTTGTTTATGTAATAAATGATGTTGCAAGATTTTTTTTTTTTTTTAAGTTTATCAAAAGAAACTGTAAACATTCTCTACCCATTAATTTTAACACATTATATATATTCATCAGAGTACATTATACTATCATGTCAAATATTTGTTATAAAATGTGTTTATAAAGAAATTGTGTTCTAGATTTATATTGTACTTGTAAATTTATCTTACAAATGTATCTTTTCACAGTATGAGTGATGAGACATAGATAGCATTGTATACTGTATTTGTAAATTATAAGTATGATTATTTTTTACTGTAATATCGTGGTGCCTACACACAGTTAAAACAAATATAGACTTTCCAAACTCTATAGATGTTCATGATTTACGACAACTAATGGTACCTAGTGTGGATTTGTGTGCCACTATTCTTAACAACACCCCATCCTCCCTCCTATTGTCCACTACCCCTGGCCATATTTTATTATTGGTTAGTGATGTAACTTTGTTCTAAGCTGATTTGTTTTTGTGTTACTTAGAATATAAAATGAATTGATCATTATTGAACCATCATCAGATTAAACTTTAATAATATCTTTGGCCTTAGATTCTAACTTAAAGTTAGTATAAAAAGCAGCCTTGAAAAATATTTTAGGTAGACAAATGGTTACACCAAGTTATGTTTTTCCTCTCTGATAGCTGTTTAACTTAGGCATACACCAGTTTTGTTGTAAAATTCTGTTGTTTTTTTATGACATGTCTTACTACTCGTCCTGGCTCTAGCTTATTTACAATGAGGTAGGGATGAATAAGAAAATCTAGGCCTATACCTCCTACCCATATTTTGAATTAAAGTCATTTGACAATTAAAAAAACTTTACATAATTTCAACAATTGCATAAGTAGAGTCTGGATTTATATGCAAAATAATGTTCTTTTGTTACATATCTAACGGTAGTATGAGGAAATTATATACTTAGTAAGTCGCACCTTATTAGACCATTTGGCCAGAGTTCGATAAGGTATATAAATGCATATTCTGGGGGAAATAATTTTGTATGCATATTTTAAATTTTCAAGGCAAAAGCGCATATTTTACTCATATTTTTAAGATAAAAATGCATATTTTATTTGTAACTGTCATACTTGTCCCCTTCTTGTCATCGGCTAGGTGCATGTGTGTGTGTTCTGAAAATGGCATTGAGAAAAATATCTGGTACATCCATGACCGCTTCTCTAAATTACCTGAAAGTAACACAGTTGGAGGCTCGAAGTAATTCCTTGCAATATTCACTTTTTCTCATAGATCAAATTTCAGTTGCATTGTCTTCAGAAACTCATTTTGTTGCTAAAATTTCATTCGATAAGCCTGGTCAGGTATTAAATAAAAATCCTGGTTACAAAACAGTCTGTCAAATTAGCAAAAAGTTGTTTGGTAAAAAAACTTAAATACAAGAAGAATTCACCGAAGAAGAATAGCCTCTTTTTCCTTAACAACCTATATGAGTTTTATTAAAAGAAAAAATGTGTGAAAATGTAACATCTCATTTTCAACTAATTTTAAGCATACAAGGGGGTATTAAAAACTCTCAAGACTGGTTCTGTAAAATGGAAATAAATTATCTGATTTAAATTTGGCCACTATTTCTTCAAAGTAGTCACCTTATGCAGCGATACACTGATCCCAGTGCTTTTCCCACTTTTGGAAAGCTCCCTGGAAGTCCTTGTCTCTAAGCGTGCACAACACTGCCTGCGATCCACGCTTGATCTCATTCACAGTGTTGAACTGATGACGCTTGAGCTTTAACTTAATCTTCGGGAAGAGGAAGAAGTCTCAGGGGGCCAAATTTGGCAAGTACGGGGGGTAAAGAGCGATGATCATATTGTTGCGCCCTATAAACTCAGGCGCTTTCATTTAGGTGTGTGTGGGTGCATTGTCATGTTGGAGCATCCAAGTGCCCGTATACCACAGTTTTGGTCTTTTCCACCTAATGTCTTCCCTCAGATGTCTCAGAACATGACAGTAGACCTCAACGTTGACAAGCTGACCCTCTGGGATGGAATTCATAGTGCACAATCCCGCGAATGTCGAAGAAAATGATGAGCATGTACTTGGTTGTACTCCTGACCTGCATCGCCTTCTTCGGTCTTGAGTGATCTGAGGTTCTTCCACTACAAAGATTGTTGTTCGGTCTCCGGATCTTAACCCTAGATCCAGTTCTCTTTCTCAGTGATGATCCTTGACATGAAGGTTGGGTCATCCAGTGGAGTACTGACAGATGAAGGTCACAGCATGCAAATCCCCATCCCCATGCTGCGCTGTTTTCATCCTACAGAACCAGTCTTTAAACGTTTTGATACCGCTCATATATGCTATGTGAAGGCTTGATGAAAAAGGGATCTATATCTACCCTCCCTCTAACAAATACAGTAATTTTGTATAGGCTCACAACAGAAATTTTAAGTTAAACATTAAAAATAGGATAGAAGTGCAAGACCTACACACCAGAAAACTGTAGGCCTCAAAGTTCATAATTCAAAACAAAACACAATAATAATTATGCACTTTTCGGGGTACATTTGTTCCCTTTCTTCGGACGAAGAGAGTAAAACACCAGCTGGACTATGTCAGCATGGCTAGAGGTAGGAGGGGGAGGGAGGGTATCCTCTGGCTGTGAAACACTAGCCTAGCTATTAGAGCCAAACACACGTGTTCTGAGGAAGAAGACTTCAGCAAGAAATGTCAACTTTTCAAGGCTTTCACAGCCTGGGGATACCCTAACACATAGTCAACAATTAAATAAAAAATCCCTATCCAATCAAGAGTCTCTCAAGAAACAGCCTTCCAATGATATTTTGTCAACCACCGAGTATTATGAGGAACTAGACAAATTCAGATGTATCCTGAACACAGGTTACAATATCCTAACCCCATCACCTCTCACACAAAAATCTTCTTAAAAGTGCCCCAAGAATCACATTCAAGTGCCCTCCTAATCTCCGCAACATTCTAGTTCACGTGCAGTCCAGTGTACGTTGGCAGCCGACTATCACAGAAATGAATGATCTGATCGAATATTCGGGGCATTCACGAGAAGTGTGCGGGGTCCATAGAAGGTGAATATTCATGTAGGTTTCATGACAGAATTGAGTGAAGAATGTAGGTAAATATTCGGCCAAAACATTTGTCTACTTTCGCGAATAGTGTGGGACCGGCTTAATGTATAATGCAGATTTTGACTCATGCTATAATACAAGACCTCCATAATAGTTGCAATGCATTACATCTTCATAGGTTGGGAACTTACTCACCAATATATAAGCAAATTCATGCACCCTAATGGTCTCAACCTTAGATAACCATCCTTTTATTCCAAGAAGGCCTACTCACACCAGTAGTGTCATTTTTATGTAAACAATAATAAATAACTGAAAAATTCAATATAATACAAATACAACATTCTATCCATATACCAAGAGTCAAGAGACAAGTTTGAACAGGCAACAACATTATCTAAGTGATGATCTATCTCTAGTCATGATGCATAGTCCAGTTGGTGTTTTACTCTCTTCTGCTGAAGAAGGGGACTGATGTACCGTGAAAACTTCATAATTGTGTTTGTTGTTGTTTTTAATTGTGAACTTTTGAGGCCTACAGTTTTCTGCTAAGTGTGTAGGCCTTGCCCATCTATTCCTATTTTCATAGTTTAATTTAAAAGAGTCGTTTAGTGCCATTTTTCTCTTGACCACAAATTTTAAGATATTTGAGAATTTTGAATGAAGTTTCATAGTTTTCTTTACCCTCTTTCTTATTGGCATGACAAAGGGTGTTTGTAGGTGAGTGGTGAAAGGGAGTATAAGCTTAGACAGAAACTAGTTGTTCTAAACAACGATTTTATTATTGTATTTTATTGTATTTTAAGCTGTGTGGCCCAATGACAATAATTGATACGTTCTCAATGATCGAGGCAGTTTCCTTAAAGAGCAGATGTTTTCTTCCAGTGTTCTGAGAGACATTGCAAAAGTGGTGTGTTATTTAAATATATACCTCAGTTTTAGCTTATGTGGTGCTGACTGACAGTTTACAGCTGACTTCTGACAGTCAACATTTAGGTATATACCTAAATATTGACTGTTAGAAGTGACAACTGCTAAAGACATGTTTTTTGCAGATCATATGGTTCGGCGTAGGGATACATAATTTGGTCTGGTAGCTTTTCAAAGCCGTCAGCTGTGAGCTGTCAGTCAGCACCACATAAGCTAAAACTGAGGTATAGTTCACACAAAAATAGAGGTGAAAGATATCATCATAAACTTGTATGATTAAAAAAGTTATTTAGCAAAACATGTGTATATTAAATGATGCCGTTTTTAGATCAAAGTAAATGGTTATAGATATAACCTTCCTAAATAGAAAAGTCATATTTTAACACAAAAGAAAATTCTAAGATAATTGAGGATTGTTTTGGTGGTTTTGAAGCTTCTTTACTGAATAAATATAAGTTAATACTTAGAAATTATGAAAATATAAGTTCAGATTAAAGAATTTTTCCCAAAAATTATTTATTAATTTAATTTTAGCACCGCGTCTTACTACCCGTTCGGGTTATACGCTTAAGTACTAATTACACTAATGGATTAGGAATTGGGAAGGTTGAATTTAGAGGAAGTGAACCTGCATTTGCGTGGAGGGAGAGTGGAAAACCATTTAGGAAAAACCACCCACAGTTCACCCGACCGAGATTCGAACCTCGATCTCCCTGTCCTCGGTGGTCTGACTCAACACGACTGGCGCGTTAGCCAACTACGCCACCGAGGCGGGTCAAAAATTATTACTGATGATAAAATTTCATTATAACATAAGGACGCTAAATATTATTTATACTCTTGGAAAAACTATTTCCTTAAACAAAGTTTTCATAACATTTAAAATATTCCATTGACTTAATAACTAGACATTTACATGAGTCAAATAATCATTCATACCATATTAAAATTTGAGTACAATAATAGTTAAATACAAGAGTAAAAAATTAAAAAGTTTAAAACTTATTTAAAATAAGTTAAAACACAGTTAACACCATCAGTCAAAAGTTTTGTTTACAATGTGTATGAATTAGAAGTTTTAATATTTAATATTTAGCACCGCGTCTTACTACCTGTTCGGGTTATACGCTTAAGTACTAATTACGCTAATGGATTAGGAATTGGGAGGGTTGAATTTAGAGGAAGTGAACCCGCATTTACGTGGAGGGAGAGTGGAAAACCATTTAGGAAAAACCACCCCCAGTTCACCCGACCGAGATTCGAACCTCGATCTCCCCGTCCTCGGTGGTCGAGCTCAACACGACTAGCGCGTTAGCCAACTACGCCACCGAGGTGGGTGGGTAATTGGAAGTTAATTATATTTATGAAAAAGTTTAATCATGTCTAAGTCTTATCTGCATTAACGTCCCATTACTCCTTTAGGCGTTTCAGATTAGGTGGATAAATCTGGAGGCTTAATTGTCCGACATGTTTCGGTACTCATACACGTATCATATTCATAGAAACTGTAAACATTGAAATTAAAGAATCTAGTATGAAATATCAATAATAAGGTTAAATTGTGTAAATTAGAACAACTTAAAAGATTATATATGAAAATATTTAAACAAACAAACTTACATCATCGTAGGTTGAAACACGGAAGTGTTTGCATGACTAGAAGAGTCTGAACTCATATCTTCATAGTTTCTAAATAATAATATCTAAGTATTAACTTATATTTATTGATTTACTCCTTACTAAAGATTTATTTAGAATGTTTTCTAAAATGTTCTTGATTGAAATTCCTATAAGATATATCCCCGTGTGAGGATATTTCCTTTAAAGTGGGTGGCACTAATAACCAAATAATTGTGCTGAATATCCAAGTCAACTTTTAAACAACGATGGGTATCTAAATCCCTTCCTTATAAAATCAAGTGGTTCTTTTTTTCAAGTGAACTATAGTGAAAGAATATCAAATAATATAGGTGATGTAACTGAATGAAAAAAAAACTTATATATAATTGTTTATTACAGTTTATCAATATAATACATAATGCATACAAAAAGAAACTATTATGATACTACTCACATTCATCTAAACATACTTAAACACACATTCAATTTACTGTTTACTGCCTCTGTTTTACAATTTATACTGTACAGTTACAGAAAAATATATCAGTTTTAAAGCAAAAACATTCTTGGTCATTTTAACTAACGTGAGACGAAAAAGTATAGAAATATGTCTTCTGTGCAAAGCTTATCTAAGACAAGTTTGGTTGGATATGTAGTTATATATGATCTTAGGTCGACTAATATAGAAATAATAGGACAAACCTGGATATTTAACAGTGGTAGAGCATTGATGTTGTAAGCCAAATAACCTGATATTTATTAATATATCGCATAGAAGACCTTACTCAAACGTCACATCCTGCAAGTCCCTCGATTAAGGATATGTAAAACAATTGGCATGAAAAAGAAAAGTAAACAAAGTCAGACACATGGAAAAAGGTTTACATTAAACTAAAGATGAGATGCTCAGATGTTTCAGCATTTGAATGATTTGTAGAAACTATAAAATAAATATCTCAAATCCAAATACGAAGGCCTTGACTTGAAATTACAATTTTATAGAATTTTATAAAACCAGTAGAATTGTGTATATATATGTATATATATTTGCATAAATATGAAAAAACTAAATTTTAGTTGAGCTATCCAGAATTTCATGCCCTGGGTTATTCTTCACTCATATTTTAAGGCAGACGCCCGGATAGCTAAGTGATTAGAGAAATGGCGTACTAAGTCAAAGGTCCGTGGTTTGATTCCTGTGTCTAGGTGTAATTTTTCAATTTAAAGAATATGATATTTAGATGTGGTTATAACTGTAACTAACAAATATAATAGCTTGTTTAAATTCCATCAAAAAATAAAAGATAAACCCCAAAAATAACAACAAAATTTCATAGAACTAATTAATTTGTTTAATGAGTCTTCTTTGTTCTTTATAGTGTCTTGTTAAATATAGATTAATGCACACTAAGGAGGGATAGGAACAAATGAAAGGGAACAAACACAATATGGCCTCTACATGAAAAAAGGAAGAGAGTTAACACTTTACATTGCTGCCACTGGATTTATTTACGAGCTGCCTATAGATTATATATTCATATCCAATGTATATTTTTTATGTTTATCCTTTATTTAAATTATTCCTGTTATATGTTTATATTTATATGTCCTATCATTCTTTACCAATTTTCTCTATCCCACCATCTTACCCTTAAGTTTTTTTTTTATTTTAGGTAGGGGTGTGCGAAGGTAACTTTTTAAATAAGGGTTCCTATACAAAATCATAAAATTTTGTCCAGGACATTTCAAGGAATCTCTACAATTCCTCCAGGACAAATATATAAAGTAATCATTAGGGCTAGAATTTTTATGATTTTGCATATATTTTTTGGCAAACCTAGAATGTTGTTCTAGTGTATACAAATGTTTTCCATAAGAAACCAAGCTGATTTAATTAGCTTTATTAGGACATATTTTAACATATTTCCTTGTTTCTATGAAATATGACATATTTTCAGTAGTTTTAAGGCCTTTTTTTTTTAACCATGAGTAATTATATCAAATACTTTGGTATTTTTAATATAAAGGACATGTATGTATAATTTTTCTCAGAAGCAAGACTGAGAAGAAAAAAAGGGAGGGGGGGGGAATGCTCATGTTTAGAAACTCATTACACCCATCATAGCAAACGGTAGTGCCACCACGGCAATAAGAATACTTCCACGACTTCCCTGTTTTCTTATATATACAGCATATTTTTTATTTAAAGACTTTCAGCTTGGCACAGAAACTGTAAAAAAATTGAATTGTATTTAAAGAATTATTTTTCTCTTTTATAGACATGTTTTGGGGCAAAACATTTTTAGTTTGCCATAGAAACTGTAAAAAAAAATTAAGTGGTTTTTCTTGGTTATTCTTTGTTTTGTTTTTATAGAAAGAGTTAGTAAAATTGATTAGTAAAATATAGAATTTCTATTTGCACAGAAATATTCAAGAACTAAATTATATTTTTTAGATTATTTTTGTTTTGTTTCATAAACCTATTATTTTCTTAATTGATTTTGCAAGGAAATAAAAAAAAAAAATTAATGTAAATTTTAATGGTAATTTTTTCGTTCTAAAGGACATTTTTATGTTTTAAAGGGCTTTTTTTTGGTCATAAATGAATTTTCAAGCAATTTTTAAGGCATAAAAATCCTAGCCCTAATAATCTGGAAAAACACACATCATTACATATTTTCTTTTATTTAATACAGGTTCCCAACCCCCCTACATCTGTACCTTTCAAACCGTTTATTTTTTTAATGCATTCCATGACACGAGTTATTCAAATAATTTAAACATAACTTAAACTCACTTGCAAATTATTAGGTGAAATGTAGGTTTGCTCTTTCATATTGATGAGCACAGTCGTAATGTGTCTGCTTACTGGGCTAAGAGTCCCGGGTTCGATTCCTGGCCTGGCCAAAAAAATGTATCGTTGGTAAAATGTGGGTTTACCCTTCAATTAATAAATTAGCGGCCGGGGACTGGATGTTGTGCTTGTCCTAGACTTAAGTTAGATTATAAGGCATATGAAGCTACTGCGGGCCTAGCAAGCCGGTAGTGGAAAAATATATGGCTTCAATAAAAAAACTTGCCCAGACCAAAGGCTGCAAAAGTAATATGTAAGTAAAGGACTAAACATTGGCAGTAAGCAAGGACTATAGCACTACAAGGTTTGCATATGATATTATACCATGGAGCTACAATTGGCAGGTATTTTTATTTAAATGTTTGTGATACTGCCTATAAGATATTGCATTTCTTATCAGCATTTTATCTATGCTTACATCATGGCTGTTATTTAATTACTAGTCTGTGTTGAAATAATGTTTAGTAGCAGTTCTAAAATTACCATATTTGAAATATGAAAAAATTAAGTGAGATACATCAAAATCAGTTAATAGTTTATCGAAGTTGTATACATCCTTTCTAAATTTTTCGAAGATGTCAAGGTTATTGTAGTGTCGAAGCAAGGAGATTTGACCTTCGACTTCAACATTTGAAGCTGCTTCGCACAGACTAATTTTGGGTTTTTCTCTTTTGTAAGTTGTGTTGTGCACTTTACACTCTCTCCTGATAATTTCTATAGAATGAAACCTAGGTCAAGAGATTGTGCGGTAACACTCAACTTTGTTCAGCAGGCAGCCATTTCTTTTCATTACAAAGGACCATATTGTGTTTGTTTCTAAGCCTCTTTCCTGCACCTTTTTTCATATAAAACAAAATGTATCTGAATAAAGTGGTTTTCCTTAAAGTGCTATATTTTGTTCTTTGTAGTGTAGTAAATTTTATAAATAAACAATGAAATCCATATTCAGTGTCACAAAACCTATACCAAAAAAATTGTTTTGTGTGCGATGATAATTTTCTAAACAAATCAAAGTTTCATTTTATGTTGTTTAACTTTCAAGTTATTTTTAATTTTTACTAAAATTATACATTTTAAAAGATAAAGATTTGTAATCAAGAAAAATAGGATTCAACCCAACTTAACATTCTAACAATTTAAAGTCATGAATCGATATGAAAATTAATAAAACATCGAACATATTTGTTTGTGAAAATGTGCAAACATTTTGATTTCAAAGAGGTTCAAAAGCGGTGAAAGGTTTATGACATGCAATGATATATTGTAAGCATAAAAGTGTATTTTTTGTTAGACACAACTTTTAACATTGAAGCATTACTATATAAATACACGACTTAAATTCAAATGTACCATAAGAAATAAGAAATAATAACTTTCCAAGATAATCAAATATTTAATTTGAAAATGAAACACTTCAATAACGTCTTATATCATGGATACTGAAATATTTATTATATTATTTTGTGTTCTTAAATTCACAAACACCTATATAAGTTTCATTATAAACTTAATCTATTCTTTTAAAAAATCTATTCATTTAAAAAATAACTTTTAATAAAATGAATTAGTGCCTAATGGCTTGGAATTGTATAGTAAGACAGTGTAGAAACAATGTACAATAGTGTAAAATAATTAATAGTTAAGGAAGCCGACCTGAAAGGATAGTTAGGTTGGCTTCCTTTGAAACCAGAAGAATGGGGATGGCATCTTGCACGAGGGATGTACGTAAAGGAAAAGGAAGCAGCTGTAATGAATCAGAAGACTAATTCAGACATTTTTAAGTGATGTGTCCATTTGAGTATACTGTAAATTGATGTATAGGTTTTTTATTATCTTGATGCATGAAATATAATGATGTGTTCATAAACGCAATCACGATAGATACATACTAATTTGAATTTAATGTGCTACAATCTCTTATTTTACTAAATATGCGGACTATCCGCTGTTTTGGGTTACCGCAGCACTTGTCCCCTCCATTACCGTGGATAATCGGGAGTTAACTGTAGTTCCACAACATTCTTTCTTTGTGTTTTTAATGTGTCCCTTTATTTGAAAAAGGAATTTTTCAAAAATCCAAAACCATGTGGAAGTGTAAAGAAGTGTGTTTGTTTCTATCTAAGCCTAATCTAACAATCCTTTCAGGATGGATTCCTTCCCTATTAATTACTTTACATTATTGTACCGTGTTTCTACACTATCTTACTATACAATTCTTTTAATAGTATTTATTATTCTGAAATGTTTTGCAAAGTTTTTTTCTTTTTGATATTCAAAACTTTTTGATATGCATCTTCCCGTCAATTTGGGTTATTTGCAGATTAAGTTAAGGACATTATCTTCCAGAATACCTGAACAATATTCGAACCAAAATATTTATTTCCCATTGTGCTACTGCTCGTTTCTTACCCAGGATTTGAGATATTGTCTCTGAACATAATTTTCAATATTTTTATTACATTTTATATAACATCATACCAGTAAAGTAGGTCAGTGAATTTTAAAAATATATAATTTATGTATTTTGCCCCTCCCCTTTCTCCTTCCACCCTTATATTATCCCTAATGTTACTGGCATATCCATCTTTATAGTTTCACTACCAATCTGATGAGTTATTGATTATGTTGATTATGATTGTGCTGCACTCTCATGTAAAAACATTAAATATTTAAAACAATTTCATTGGTTCATTTGATTCAATGAAAAGATTTTTTATAAAACTCAAATTTTAAAAGTACATTCTAATTAGTGATAAAATCATTAGTTTTATTAATATTATGTATGAACGGGAATTACATTTTTGTACCAGGACAGGAACAGGATGATTAATGATTCAAAATATCAGGAATGGGAAATTATAAAAATGCTTTAGAATAATTCTAGATTAAGAAAATATATTGTTTAAAATTAATATAATACGGTACTTGTAAAAGCTTTTATATTTTTTAGTATAATTCAAATAATATAGATAGGGGCATGCAAATAGCATTTTTTAGTAAAACAAAAATAAGATTTTGAACAAATATTGAATGATACAAATCGAATAATTGATTTTAATACATTATTTTTAGTAGTTAATCTCTTTTGAAAATGGTGTTTTATTTTTAACTATTGAAAGAGTGCAAATCACGAAAAATATTTTTTACACTTCTAAATGTTCTCTATGTTTGAAACCTCTAAAATTTAAAATGTTCTTTATTTTAACACCTCTCAAGGGCTATCTAGGTTTGAAACACCTTAAATATTTTTAGGTCTAAAACCCCTTAAATATTCTTTATGTTTAAAATCCCTTAAGTATTATTTAGGTATGAAACTCCTTAGATGTTCCCTAGGTTTTTATCCTTTAAATATTCTCTATATTTGAAGGCCCTTGAAACATCTCTTTGTTTAAAACCCCTTCAATGTTCCCTAAATTGACACCCCTTAAAGTTCTTTGTTTAACAACCCTATAATCTCATCTCTTTGTGGGGACCTCTGGCTGGTGCTCATAAATAGTTGACCTTGGCAAGCTACTTTCTCACCTCTCATTGCTATGCCCCAAAAGATGGTAGAGTATAATATATTTCTATCCTTCTATAAATCTTTCAAGCTCTCTCACTTGCTGAACCTAACAAATAACTGTTGATAGGACAGAGCACACTGACTCGCGAGCTTCCCAACTTGTCTCACCAAAGGCAGTAAAATACCCCTCTTCCCCTCAAAGTTTGCTACAGAACAAAGAACAAAGAAGATGACTGTCTCCAATAGAGATTGGGCCAGTAGTACCTGCTGGAACAATAAGCGGGACTTATTTCCCGTCCCACCCAATTCTTTCTGGAATGGATAAATTCCTACATTTTACCTACCTTTTGGGATCCCGGCCACCCCTAATTAAAATCATTGAATTATATTAATTTCATTACTATGAAAATTTTAACATTGGTTTTCCATTAAAATTAGAATATGGCATGGTTAGCTTTGAAAGGTCAATTACGCTAGATCATTAAACAAAACAAAAATTGATTAATTTTTTTAATAAATATATAGTATGTCACTGTTTACAAGTTTTGTGGATTTAATTAAATATAATTTATAGAAGGGCAGTTATTATTTCTTAAGGAAAGACTTCTAAGTTGAATTAGAATTGCAATACAAAATGTTTTTCAAGAAAAATGTGAAAATAAATGTAAAAGTTTTAACCAGAATTTATAGACAGAAAAAGACTAATTTGAGTTGTTTCCAAATAATCAAAACTGTAGTCCTATGTTTTCTAACACTCCAGTCATAATACTTAGATTGAATGTAAAAATGATGCTATGTCTTCACCAAGAATTTACACTAACACTTGGACTTGAGATAAGATTGTAATAAAACACAATCTTTACTGTTACTTTACTGTCTCTTCAAGCATAAGATAAGAGATATAAGGGCATATTTGCAAATGTGTAGCAAACATGTTACATTTGCTCCCATAATATATTTTGTACTCCTGTTACTGTGTTTTATTTTATTTCACTCTTAGGAAAAAAATTCACACTATCTTAGAATTTACAAAAAGCGTTATAAATTTTAAAAGGAAAATATAATTAACATAAAATTATTTGAGACACACAGCCCTTTTGAATAAGCTTGCTATTCATTGACAGGAAATGATACACAATAAAAAACATTAATTGAAAAATATGCCTATCAATTAAATGATAAAATGTTAATTTTATAACTTAACATATTTATATTTACATATCCTCACAAAATCACATTTAGTAAAACAGACAAAACATCTTGTGAATGACCATCCCATTGAATTATAAATAATCGTATGATTTTGATTTTTAAAAAGGAATAATATTGAAGATATTCACAATTTATATTCAAAGACAAAAAATATTACAACCATCCGAAACATTATTTTACAGAGAAAAGCACTGTAATGAACAAGTTCATTACATTTGGAAGTAAAATATGTTGTCACCAAATGGCACTTTATAAGCAGTAGTTTAATTCTAAAGAAACATCTGGGTTTATCAAGTTCTTTTAAGTTGATTAATAATAAGATCTCCTTGGATTATTCTGAAAACATAAAATACAAATTAATATATTAGTTTCAAAAAAGGATTTCCATTTTAAAGAAAACTAAGAGTATAATGAACTTTGATTCTATCCTAATTCTAGCAGTGTTGGTAATATTGACGATACAAATTATCTAAAATTGGGGAAATACATAACATACCATATTATTTCAAAAATAAGGTATAGCCAAAGTTTTTATTTATTTTAAAGGAAACACCTATTCATATCAAACTTAATTTTGATTCCTCAACCTTTAGAATTTAATTAATCTTACAAGCACACACAATAAAAATGTTATTGATCTATATACTGCACTGTAATGTCTTTGATATTAAAGTCAACCAAAAGTGTAAATGGCGACAAAAACAAACTTTAATAAAAGTCACGTTTGATTAGTGCAAGATTGCTCACACACAATGGTCACTATACCTAGTCATCCTTTTCTTCTCAAATGCTATGTTAAAAAGTCATAGTCAGTAAAATGTTGATTAACTTAATAGTACATGACAATCGTTTTTTTCAATTAAAGCACTCATTTCCATCTAGAGGTGTGTTACCACAGTGGGGGTGGGAAAATGGGAATTTGTTAGCAATAAAAAATATAATAGGGTGAAATTTTACTAATTTATTACATGCCATGAAAAAAAAATTACATCATAAACAAAAACAAACTAAACAAAATTTTAAAAAAATTATTTAAATTTAAATATTATAATGTTGGGTCCCCTGTCTTTCCACCAACTTCCCATTGTAAGTTTATTTTTTAAACCTATTTTAATGAAAAAACACGAGCTAGACATATACAGGTCCGTCTATCTATTTGGTCCCACAAGTAGTGCTGGCGGAGAAAAAGCCAGCACAATAAACCCCTCACTTCCTTTCCTAGGTAGCCAAGATCCTCAATATCTACCTATTGGTTAATTAGCAATTTCAGGCAATGTTCCCCCTAATTGATTCTAAACCCTTGACAAGCTAAAAATAAAGAACTTGAATTCTGACAATGACTGTACAAAAATGGAAAATACTTATATTATATTTTCTTATTTTAGTACGAAAGGACCAAATTGAATTATTAAATATTTTTTGTGATTAAAATTAATTACTACTTTGGCAGAAATAATAGTGTGATAGATTTAGGATCTATAAATGTTAATATCTTATTACAGGTAGTATGTATATATATTTGATAAATTTATTTTGGTTATTAATGTTTTTGTGATGTTGATTTGTGTATTAGTGGGCGTGGCTTTTGTAACTTTATTAGAGCGTCAAGTTCTTGGTTACATTAAAATTCGTAAAGGTCCTAATAGGGTTGGTTATATAGGTATTCCACAATCTTTTTCTGATACTATTAAATTATTTATAAAGGAATCTTCTATACCTATGATATCGAATTATTTACCTTTTTATTTTTCACCTATTTTTAATTTATTTTTGTCTTTATTAGTTTGATTGGTTATCCCTTATTTAATTAATTTTTTCTTTTAATTTGGGATTATTATTTATTTTATGTTGTTTAAGAATAAGTGTTTATACAATTATGATTGCTGGTTGGTCGTCTAATTCTAATTATTCATTGTTAGGAGGTTTACGAGCTGTTGCTCAAACTATTTTTTATTATTATTATTATTATTTAGCACCGCGTCTTACTACCCATTCAGGTTATACGCTTAAGTACTAATTACACTAATGAATTAGGAATTGAGAAGGTTGAATTTAGAGGAAGTGAACCCGCATTTGCGTGGAGGGAGAGTGGAAAAACCGTTTAGGAACCCCCCCCCCCCCCAGTTCACCCGACCGAGATTCGAACCTCGATCTCCCCGTCCTCGGCGGTCTGGCTCAACACGACTGGCGCGTTAGCCAACTACGCCACCCTGGCGGGTTATATTTCTTATGAAGTTAGTTTGGCTATAATTATATTATGTTTTGTTTTATTAATTGGTAGATTTAATTTATTAAATTTATATAGCTACTAGTTTTATATTTGATTTATTTTAATTATACTTCCTATTAGTTTGGTTTGGATTTCATCTTGTTTATCGGAAACAAATCGAACTCCATTTGATTTTTCTGAAAGTGAATCTGAATTGGTTTCAGGTTTTAATGTCGAGTACGGTGGTGGTGGTTTTGCTTTAATTTTTTTAGCCGAATATACTAGAATTTTTTGTTTATGTGCATATTATTTTGTGTAGTTTTATTAGGTTCTGATATTTTATCTATTAAGTTTTATTTGAAATTGTCTATATTATCATTTTTTTTATATTTGGGTTCGAGGAACTGTACCCCAATTTCGTTATGATAAGTTAATGTATTTATCTTGGATGGTTTTTCTTCCTTTTTCTTTAAATTATATTATTTTTATTTTAGGTTTATTTTTTGTCATTAGTATTTTAGTGAATTAAATTTAGTAAAATTAATAGAAGAATCTAACTTCTTATTTATGATTTCAAGACATATGTTTAACTTAAAACTTATTAATTATTGATTTGAATTATTTGAAAGATTTTTCCCATAATTTGAATGTAAGAGGATCGATTAGAAAATATGAAAAATAAGCTATGTTATAATCTGTCCAATAATAATATAAGGGTCTTCTAATGGCCGTGCCCGATTCATGTTAGTTGGATTATGATGTTGATTATTAATCAAAATGATAATTGATTGATTGGGTAAAATATTATTCTTATTTAAAAAAAAATTTTTATTTAAAATGGTAATTATGTATAATAAATAAAATTGAGATTAAATAAACTAATTCAAGTACCCCCTAATTTATTTGGAATAGATCGTAGGATGCATATGCAAATAAAAATATCATTCAGGTTGAATATGGATTGGGTTACAAATGGTTTGCAGGTGTAAAATTATCAGGATCCCCTAAAATATAAGGTTCTATTAGGGTTATAATAATAAGCATAGTACTAACTACAATGAAACCTATAATATCTTTAAAGGTGAAATAAGGGTGGAAAGGCATTTTATCGATGTCTTTACTTATTCCTAATGGGTTATTAGATCCTGTTTGGTGAAGGACTAAAAGGTGAATTAATACAGCCCCTAGAACGATATGGTAGAATAAAATGCAATGTGAAAAATCGATTTAAAGTAGCATTATCTACTGCAAATCCTTCTCATACTCATTGTACACGATCAATCCCTAAGAAAGGGATACCTGATTACTATTCTGAGGAAGATGCTCCAATAGCATCGAAATATTGAAGTGTGTGTAAATATGTGTCAGTGTTGTTACTTTTATTTGTGCTCTACCATTTTCCTAATATTCTATCATTTTATTTATCACTAAATGTTTTTGCTTAATGCACTTTTTCATACATAATAATCTGATAAAAGATTAGTAATTACAGTAGCCCTCAAATGATATTGCCCTCAGTAAAACATAACCTTTAAAGCTGTTGCTATAACTTGGAAAAGAATTAACACTCCAATTAACCAAGTGTATGTGAAAGTATATGAACTATAATATAATCCCCGCCCAATATGAAGATAAATTGTAATAAAGAATAATGAAGCCCCATTGGCATGAATAATATGTAGAAGTCACCCAAAATTACATCTTGGCAGATGTGTACAATTCTATTAAATGCCGATTCAATATGGGTAATATAATGTATAGCTAGAAATAATCCAGTAATAATTTATACAATTAAACATATACCAAGAAGTGAACCAAAATTTCACCAGATTGAAATATTTGAAGGGATAGGGAGATCTACAATAGCTGAATTTATAATTTTGAATAGTGGGTGATTAGTTCGCAATGGTTTATTCATTAGTTTTTAGTTCATAAAGGGCCTAAGTGGATATTAGTAGTTTTATTAATTGCAATTATTGTTAATAATAAGTATATCACTATTATTATTGTTAATAGTCTATTGGGTAAGTTATAGAATTTTATTAATATCATATCTATTTCATTTATGTTTCTTAGTGATTCTATATCTTTATTAATATACATATTATTGTTAGTTTGATAATGAGTATGAATATGGTAGATAAGATTATTGATATAATTAAAATATTAATTGATATCGAGAATATTTCATTTGAGGCAATTCTTCTAACGTAGATGAATAATACTAGTATTCCCCCTAAGAATACTAGGAATAATAAATAAGATATTCAGAAGGTTGATGTAATTGACCCCATTATTAAACAAATCAAAACTGTTTGATGGATAATATTTAACCCAATTGCCAAAGGGTGGTTTATTAATATTTATAGTGTAGCTGTTATAATTGTTATTAAAATAATAGTAAAGTTGATTCAGATAATAGTTTAATTAGATTATTAATTTGGGAATTAATGATAAGGTTTATATTTGGCCCTTTTATCTGAGTTCTAAAGGTTTAACCCTATAATTGATTTACAAGACATGTATTTTTTTTATTATTATTAGAACTATTGATAGTAAATTTATGTTTAATTCATTCAGTATATATAATTATTTGTGGGATGTTTTTATTTTCTTCCAAGAGTAAACATTTATTGGTAGTTTTATTGAAACTTGCGTTCATAATTTTGATTTGATTTTATATATTATATATATTTATTAATTGTTTTAATTATAATTTTTATTTTATAATAGTTTTTTTAACATTAGGTGTTTGTGAAGGTTCATTAGGCTTATCGACTTTAGTTTCAATAATTCGTACTCATGGTAATGATTACTTTCAAACTTTTAGTATTTTGCAATGTTAAAGTTTATTTTATTTTTAATTCCTTTAAGTTTAGTGAGAAATATTTGGTGGTTGGTTCAAATAATAGTATTAGTGGTTACTTTAATAATCTTTCTCGTTAATGTTAAGTGGAGTATTTGGTGTCATTTAAGTTATTTTATAGGGTGTGATATTATTTCTTATATGTTGATTTTATCGAGATTTTGGATTTGTTTTTTAATAATTATAGCTAGTCAATCAGTTATGACGAGTATTATAATTATAATATATTTTTGATAATAGTTATTAATTTGATAATGATATTGTTCTGTACATTTTCTTGTTCTAATTTACTTTCTTTTTATTTGTTTTTTGAATCTAGATCAATCCCAACATTATTGTTGATTTTAGGTTGACGATATCAACCTGAGCGTTTACAAGCTAGGATTTACTTATTATTTTATACTTTATTTGCTTCATTTCCTTTGTTGTTGTCTACTATTTATTTATATTCTTATAGAGGTTCACTTTCTTTTATTTTATGATTTTAATGTTGTTTATTTTATTTTTTATTTGGGAATGATTATAGCATTTTTAGTTAAAATACCTATATTCTAAGTTCATTTGTGGTTGTTACCTAAAGCCCATGTTAAGGCACCAGTGTCAGGTTCTATAATTTTAGCTGAGTTCTTCTTAATTTAGGCAGGTATGGTTTGATTCGCGTTTATACTCTTATAATTAGCTAGAGTTTGATTTTTAATTATATTTGAATTAGAATTAGTTTATTAGGTGGATTTTTAGTTAGTTTAATATGTTTATGTCAAGTTGATTTAAAATCATTAATTGCATATTCTTCTGTAGCTCACATGGGAATTGTTTTAGGGGGTTTAATAACCTTGAGATATTGGAGTTTTATAGGTTCATTAATTTTAATATTAGCTCATGGTTTATGTCCTTTTGGTATTTTTTGTCTATCTAATATTGTCTATGAACGATCAGGTAGACGCAGTTTAATAATCAATAATGGTTTAATGAATTTTATACCAATAATGGTGCTTTGGTGATTTTTGTTATGTTCAATTATCCCTATACATTCATCCCTACACATTATATTTTGCATCCAATGTCCTTTTCCTGTGTTTGTCCTTTATCTTATACCTTTTTACCTTTTACATGTTCCTATCTACGTGTCCTATCATTCTTCACAATTTTCCATTTTCTCCCTTTGGTTTTTTGGTTTCCTCTTTTAGGAAGTTGCGTTGTGAGTTTCACACTCCTCCCTGACGAGTTCCGATAGAATGAAACCTAGGTCGGGGATTGGGCGGTGACGATCGATTTTCTTTAAGGGTAAGAATAACCTCTTTGGCCAATGGCAGCAATGTAAAGGGTGAACTGTGCTCTTCTTTTCATTGTAAAAGCCATTTTGTGTTCGTTCCTTTTATATGTTTCTATCCACCTTTCCTATACCTTCTTCCAAATATAATACAATTACCTCATAAAGCGTAAAGAGGTAAAGAGTTATATTATTTGAAGAAATTCTGTGAAGTGTAATAAAAAATATTAGCGAGCCTTCTCATTCTTCATTAAATAAATACTAGGCTAAGACTTCAAGTGATAAGTTATTGTAGTTTTATAAGAGACTTAGTTAGCTGTTTAAGAGTAGTGCAGCTAAGATAGATTTTTTTTTAATCAGGATAGCTTTTTATTTGTCATTAGGCCCTATGGATATGATGATTTTGAAGGGTTTCATGCAACCCCGTTGGAAAACAATTAAAGGTATAAGCCATTTCATAACAAATGTGACTTATATGTAATAATGGTGTTAAAAAGGTTTATGACTGGGTTTTTTTCTGTGTAATACAAACCATTCCAATTTTTCATATTTATAATGTTAATAATAAGACTACTAATAACTTAGGAACATGCAAAATTTGCATTTACGATAAAGCAAATTTTTAAACAAATTCTTATGTTTTCACACATATAACACGAATTTAAGGTTTTTTCTAAATAAATACAAATTCTGTGTAATTTGGGTAAATATCCAATCCAATATAATTTTCAACGTGGTAATTAACACCGGTGATAGTGCTATGTCAGGGGTCCGTTTGTAAGGATAGTATCCATTTTTGCTGATTTTAAAGATATAAAAGGGATCACAAGCTTTACAAGTACTTTCATGGATTTAGGTTGTTTTTAGGTTAACATTAAAAATCATGATTTCTACTTTTACACATTTCAATACTTAAATTTCTATGGAATGATTCTTTGTTTTCAACTTTCAAAAAATGTCATGGTAGGTCCAAGCAAGGACATTACATTGCTACAAGCAGACATTTTTGGCAAAATGATATCTTCTTTATTTTTATTCCCTTCTCCTTATTTGATAGTTGTTTAGTCTTGTTGTAGATAATTAAAACCAGTTGGGTAGTAAGAATTAACAGTATCTTTATTTTAATCATCACTCTGGTGAGTAAACATAATATTCGTCATGGCGGCCGACTTTGTATCATGTGTAATGGGGGTTGACTTTTTATCATGTGTAGTGTGTTCTTATTTCTGTTAAAAAAAAGCCATAATTTGTTTTATTTATTTCGAGTTTATTTGTAATTCTAGTTTTGATTTTCAGTTTTTAAATAGTTTTAATGTGTTCATTAAAATATTTACAAGATTGTTCGTGAGGTGAAGGTTTTAGAAGTTAGCATGTGTCGAAACGGTCGAGTCCAAGTTTCCCATAGAGGTGGGAGGGTAGGTTAGTAGACACGTAAGATTTTCCACACCAAACAATTTTTTTATTTTTTTTTAATAATGGTTTAATTCGTGCTAATCTCTTTCGTCCGACAAAATAAAGATTACGGATTAAGTTGTGCTTTTCAAGTAGGCCTAACTAAGTAGTTTTTGGATTCAAAATATTATTCTCTGTTTATGAGGTGAAATATTCGACCATCAAATCCAGTAAAACACCAAATCCTCGAATCTCAAATACTTGTTAGGATTCGGTGGATTCGAGGATTCGAAGATTCTAGTGGCCCATTTTTATAAATAAAACATTAAACTGGTTACATTATACTTTGTTGGGCAAATCCATATATAAATAGATTATCTTCCGGAAATCAAACCAGAATCCTCAAGACCAGTGGTTGGCAACCTTCTAGAGCCCCAACCAATACATAAACTTATCAAAGGTTCTGTGATCACATATCTTTTTCTTCTCTGTTTTTTTTCTCTACACATCTTAAAGATATTCTTTAAATACAACCTTTTCCAAACTACCTATGGTCCCACCATTCCAGAAACAAATATAGAATAAATAAAATGTACATTTATAAATTATTTAATTTTCTTATAACTTTATCGGTTACAAAAGAACAAGGTTATTTTGGTCACACACTAATATCATTTGGAAGTACTTTATAAGTTATGAGTTTAGAAAAGTCAAAGGTATATTTTAATGACGGTTCCTACTAAATCGACTAGAAATTGCCGCAAGATCGACCCATTGTTGACCCTTGCTCTAGACTTTAATCTATTCTGTAAATTTTAATGATTTTAATATCTGAGATGAGAGGAGGATGGAAGGGCAAAGCTTACACACTTAGCAGAAAACTGTAGGCTGCAAAGTTCACAATTAAAACATAATAAATACAACACAATAATTTTCAAAAATTACATAATTATGTGTTTGATTGTGATATGGTTGAGAATTTTATCTGGTAAGTGTATAGGTCTTGCCCTTCTATCCTACTTTCAATGTTTAATCTAATAAAACTGTTTGGTGCCATTTTTCCTTTGTTAATATCTAAAATGAAGTTCCTTATAAAATTAACAAAACTCACCAAAGGATTTGGCCGAAACCTGTAAGCCAGCATCATTCTTTTCCTGTACGCATCATATTCATCATCACCCTTCAACACATCGTCTGGCCGGTCCAATCCCAAACCTTGATTGTCTGGGCGTGTAGATGCTCTGTGTGCAAAATTAAAACATTAAGGCTCTTTACCAACAAAGTGTTCAATTATTTCATTAGTTAGAATCTGATATGATTTATAACTGTCGGGTTATGTTGAAAATTAATTAATTATTGATCCAAGTAAAAAAAACTAGGTACAAAAATAAAATATGGTGTTTGACATTATAACTTAGATTTTACAAATTTGTGAAAACCACTATTCTGTTCAAGATGAGAACAAGACTAAAAATTATAATTTGAGTGTATAGCTAAATCTGGTTTAACCTCTTTTTAATCAAGAAAAAAAATAATAACATATGCAATTATTTCTTATTTGATGTATGGTTGTTAAAACCTTTGATTATTATTAACACATCTCAACTAAGGTGTGTAAACTTAGGCCTTATGTAAAACAAAATATTGATGTGTGTGACGCTTCAAAAACAATTCCAGCGTTGACAAATGTGAAGATTCGCCAGTAAACAAGCAAACAAATAGCTAAAATTTGTCATGTTCTATACAGTAAAATTTAATGTTCCTTAACCAAAATCTGTAATAAATGAATTGTATTTTGTGATATTAACTTGAATTATCACCTTACAGTCAATGCTAAAAATATTTGCAATATATAACATTGTATTAATGATATTTGGTGCATAAAACAATACAAATATGATAGGGGTGTGCAGTCCACTTTTTAATAAGTCACTCTAATAGAATAGAATATGAAATATTCTCGAAGCTAAATCAAAGTTTAAATATATATTTTTGTTAGTTTTTTTATGCTTAAAAATATTACATTGTGGCTAATTTTATAACTTTATTCACTAAAAAGTAAAATTACTGGAAAAATGTCTTGTTGCACAATTTTTTTGTAATGTTTAGTCCTATTCTGATAAATCAACTTACCATCACAACTTACAATTCAATTACTTTAGATTTGTTCCAAATTAATATACATTTTTAATGTATATAACAGCTCATAATAGCAATAATTGGCCCTAAATTGAGAATTTTAGCTGTCAATATTTTTATGATGAATTTTTTAAGTGAAGTTGAAGTTGACATTTGTTTTAAAACCAGGTTAAAGATTCGAAGCTTTGGACACCTGTAAAATATGCATATTATAATGTTTTTTGGCAACATAAAACAACAAGTAATAGTCATGCTTTGATTTGGCTTCAGAAATATTCAATAAAATTTGATTGAGTCGACTTTGCTTTGAATTAAAAGAATTGGACTTGGCATCTTCTTTATGAATATTATCTTTACTTTCTCGCTATCTTACACGTAGAGAAATATTTGTGATTGTCAAAAAAATCGAACTTGGGATTTTGATGAATTTTGACGTTTCATGACCAACCCGAATATAAAAAAAGTGGTTTTTAAATTTCTGTCCATCTCTCTGTCTCTCCATTTGTCCGTCTGTCGGTCTGTCTATACCTCAGACTAGAGCCTAAACTATTTTATCGATTGGGCTAAAACTTGGTATTTAGGGTTTTTATAGGGTTGTCCCGAAGGTTTTTTGGAATCTAGCCCTAAAATTAAGGGTAGTTTACTGAAGTGCAAAAAGAGAAAAAATCAATTTTCTCAAAATCGGCTCTAACGATTTTGATTAAATTTCATTTCTAGGCATTGTTCAATATTATAAACAAAATGGCTCTCATTTTTTTGGCAAAATGACTTTAAGGGTTCTGGTCTGATGCGTACATTCTCATTTTTTATTACATCTCCGAAACTATTTGAGATATGAAATTACTTATCATTGCAAATTGTAGGTTTATTTATAATACAAATATTTTATTTGAAGCATATTTTAATAAAACCAATAATTTTCAAGCTAAACGCAAATATAAATATTTTTTTAACTCTTCTAAAACTTAATTATTGAGACCGTAAAAAAAACTCTATATAACCCGAGATGTTGATAAATGTTGACGTCTCATGACTCCCCGAAAACTAAAAAGTGGTTTTTGCAATGCCGTCTGTCTGTGTGTCTGTTAACCCTAAAATTAAGAGTAGTTTAATAAAGGGTGAGAAGAGGAAAAATTGATTTTCTCAAAATAGGCTCTTAACGATTTTGATTAAAATTCGTATCTATGCATTGGTTAAGATTATAAACAAATGGCTATTTTCATTTTCCCATGAAGATGACTTTTAGGGTGATTTACAGAAGCGGAAATTTCCTTTTCCCCGCAGCTATTTAAGATATTAAATAACATATCATGCAAAATTGTAGTACTATTAAAAATAAAAAACTTTTATTGAAATATACTTTATAAAACCAATAGTTTCAGAGATATTGGCAAATATATTAATACAATTTTGTGAGCTTTAGTTGTAGAGAGATAATACTTATGTTTACCGAATAATTCTTTAATTCCAAAGAGTAAGTAGATAAGTAAATCTTTCAAAAAATTGATGTTCTTTTTTCTTTAACCTCTTAGGGGAAATGTTTGTACAGCAATGATCTATCTCTATCCTTTTAGACTCAATAGTCAATATTTACCTTTTTTATTGGTCTAAATTTATTAATAAGGAATTTAATAAAAAATGCGATAACCATAAGATGTGCAACCCCTAGTTAAAATGTCAAAAATTTTAACCAGAAGTTGAAATTTTAATAAAAAGTATTGACTCTTGAGGACTCAATATTAATTTTTTTTTTTTTGTCCAAATATACTAGTGAAAACTTTAATTCTTTAAAATCATAAAATTTAAATCCGGGAGTCAAAAAATGTTTAACGTAAGTATAATGAAATTTTTGCTATGGTTTGCTAGTGTATATTATTTTGTTTCACATATATTATGAGTTTTGAGTAAATATCTCCATTTTCAAACAATAGAGTGAGAAAGTCAGTGCGGAGTTCCGTTCCATTTATTTTACTTTCCAACAGGTCACCATTCTAAGACTGATGGTGGTCAAAATGTATAAAAATTTCACAATTCAGGTCAAATAAGCCAATTCAAAGTTTCAAAGCTTAAACACCCTTAATATATTTCAATGTATAGGAAAAAGATTAGTAATATATATCTATTAGGAAAACTTATTTTCGCTTTGTGAGGATGTTTCTATCCACCTTTCATGTACCTTCTTCTAAATATAATAAAAATTAGGGCTGGGCTGATCCCGATAATTCCTTTTGCAGATATTGCCAATGCCGATATTTTGTTGCCAATATTGCCAATAACAATTTCCTGGGGTTTTTTTTCAATATTACAAAAGTGCACAGTTACAATATTATAAAACAAGAGTTGTCTTGATTTGCCACTTTTATACTTTTCATGATAACCACCAAAACATAAAAAAATGCCACAAAAGGCATTTCTAAGTATTCTTTTATTGAAGCAGAAAAAAAACAATCCCACCCTGTTAAAAGTTTTATCTTGTTGCTATTTGCTATAGTATTAATTCTCAATTAAATGAACAATATATTAATTCTCAGTTAAACGACAAAATAACTAAACAACTATTTACATCAGTGGTAAATTGATACATCAACATTACGCTTGAACGCGCTCTAAGAACTGATATCGACGAGCACTCAGTAATCGGAATGCAGCCAATGTCACGTACCATGAAGAAAAGAAAAACACACGATTACTGAACGCAGTTCTGTGCAACTAGCCCCTAGAGTACGCAATAGCACAATAATGATACGTTATCTTTGATGTATTCGTTGTTTTTGCTGTGTGAATAAGTTACGGTTTCGTAAATAAAGTGTAGTTTAGTTAACTAATCCAACAGAAAAAATAGGGGTATATAAAATATAAATAACTCAAATCCACAATGAAAATTATTTAAATAAAAATCAAAATGCTGTGTGTATAACTTTGTTATTTGAGGAAATCTCTATCTCTAATATATTTATCATATATTTCATAATTTTATGTATGAAAAAAGTGCATTGAGCAAAAACATTTAATGATAAATAAAATGATAGAATATTAGGATAATGGTAGAGCACAAATAAAAGTAACAACACTGACATATTTACACACACTTCAATATTTCGATGCTATTGTAGCATCTTCCTCAGGAAGTAGTAATTAGACTGGACAGGATGTTGTCTTCAGTGATGCCTCAGTTAAGAAGATGGGAACTGGCACATCAATGGATCACAAAATCTAGAAAACCACCTAGCCTAAATATTCGCTAATCTCAACCCAGAAACTACACCAGCACCACCTACCATCCATAGAGGAATAGAGAATCATTCAGAGAATTTCATCTCCACCAGAGAAGTTTTCATCCTTACCAATCAAGTTGGCATCACTGTAGACAACATCCTGTCCAGTCTAATTACTACTTCCTGAGGAAGATGCTACAATAGCATCGAAATATTGAAGTGTGTGTAAATATGTGTCAGTGTTGTTACTTTTATTTGTGCTCTACCATTTTCCTAATATTCTATCATTTTATTTATCACTAAATATTTCATAATTTGAAATAGGCCTTAATTGGTTTATTTTGTTTAGAATGATAGTTTTGCTGTTCATTATAAAATAAAATATCTAACGCAAAGTTAAAGAATTTGTGTTTACACGCAAGAGACTGTGTTTAAATAGTTTTGTTTGAAATATGAATTCTATTTTCATGACTTGAGAATTTAAATATAGTCTATCTATAGCCTAGATTTTGAATTACCGGCTTAAAATATTGGTGTGATAAAAAACCGACTATCCTTGGCCAATTGTGCCAATATCAGCCGATAAATGGTTATTGGTTATTGGTTATTGGTTAAAAACCTCTTTGCTTTTTGAGGTACATTTTGTTTTATAAGGAAGAAGGTACATGAAAGATGGATAAAACAACATATAAAAGGGAACAAACATAATATGGCTTTTAAAATTAAAATAAAAACACAGATCACACTTTACATTGCTGCAATTGGAAAAAAGAGGTATTTAATGTCCACCTCTTGAAGAAAATCTATTGTTTCAATTCAAGTTGTGTTGCCAGTTTCACACTCTCTCCTGAAATACAGGTTCATTCATAATTCCGTGAAACATTTTTATAAATTATCATTCATAAAATACGCAATTGTTAGTTGTAAATCTTCCACAGAAAGACCTACAACTATTCAAATTTTTGTAAGGGAAACCGCCCGGGTGTAGTTACCATAGTTTGCTACTAGGAGGCAGTAGAAGCAAAAATGGCGCTGAGCCAGCAAGAGAAGGCATTCAGTGTGTACGAGAAAACCATGTCCGTTGTATTGGTGCAGTGACAATTTAGAGCAGAATACCTGTGTACGACGGTATCAAGAAGTGTTATGATAATAAAATGAATTATGGCTTGGAAGTGTTATGAGAAATTTCGGGATGAAGACTGCCTGTCCACAGCTCTTCAGCCCCCGCAAGTCCACTAAACATCCAAGTTCAGAACTTGACAGGAAAAAACCAACAGTTTGGTGAATTCACCAAAAACGATCGAAGGTCAACAAAGGTCACGATGATGAAGCGTTAATGTAGTGGCATCACTGGGTTTAGCACCATATGACTATCATGTGGGGATTTGTGAAAGATAAGGTATTTGTGCCTGCAAATCTCCAAGAATTTTGAAACAGTATTGTGAAGAATTTTTTAAAAAAACTTGGAGTATTACCTTTATTTTAATGTAATTAAAAATATTATCTGTTGTGTAATTTATGAATATCACATTTTTTAAATGTTTCACAGAATTATGAATAGCCCTGTATTTAAACTTCAATTTGGTTTCAGAAATATTTCATACATTATATTAGGCTTTATATCTATAAAAAAAAATGGGCTTTGCGCGGCTTATACTATATGAAACACACACCGAATTTAATTTTTTTAAAAACTAGGACTCACTTATTGACAGGATCTACAATCCCTGACCCATCAGAGCCAAGTCCCTGACCCTCTGTCCAGCCGAGCTTTTGTAACATTTGGAAGCCGATGTTGTCCTCTTTCAACTTGAATTCTTTATAATCTGATAAGTCTGGAGTTCGGCCATCTTTTAACGCAGTATACTGAAAGCAAAATATTAACTTTCATTTAAGAGAGATTATTGCTGTTGTTTGTGACACAAAAATTACTAAAGGCTAATATGTCAGCGCTCTTTACAAAATTGTATAGATATAAGAAAATACTTAGTTTAGTCTGGGCTATCTTGCTAAACTTCATATTAAGAAAATTATGAAACAGTATCAGAATTCAAGTGTTTTTTCCTTGAATTTCATGTCACATCAAATTCCCTGGCTTTCCCATATTTTTCCTGTTTTTCAGGTAAGCTTTATAAGCCCTGCCATTTTCATTCATTTACCAATAAACTTAATGTTAATTCACATTATATGAAATACAAGTTGACATTTAGTTATGATTTTTTAAAGCAGCTAAAGTGAAAAAAGAAAGAATTGAAAGGGGGTTGTAGGGATGGGGGGAAATTTCCATGTGGGAAAGTTAACCTCTTGTTCTTATGTTTCTTAAAATTCAGAATTGAGATTTGAAGGTTAAATGGAGGAACAAAGTAGGCTTTGTAGTGAGAGAAGAGTGCCAGGCAGAGGTGGAAGGTCTAAATCAGTGTTTCACAAACTTTTTAAGTATAAGGTTCACTCAACAAGCCTAAAATTTTTGTTGAACACTGTTTTGTATATGCACAACTGCAGCAGAAAATGGATTACAAACCCAGTCCAAAGGATGAAGGGTAAACAGAACTAAGAAAGTACCGTATTGGTCCAAAAATAAGCCGCAATTTTTTCCAAGAAACAGCTCTCATAAAACTCTAATGCGGCCTATAATTGCACTCTTAGATAATAGACATTCAATTTTGTACCTATAAGATACGCATGTTGCTAAATCGATATATATTGAAGTTAATAGCCACCGCTTTTTAAAAATAGATTAATCTTGATATTTGGCAAAATTATTTTAAGATATATGAACCATGACAGTTGGTAAAGTTATTTAAAAATAGATGAACCATGACAGTTGGAAAAGTTATTTTAAAATAGATGAAGAATGACCATCTTATTTGTGGTGTACAATATTTGAGCCATAATGGCTGCCAGTATAAAATTAGTTTCTTCAGCACATTTTATCGGCAACATATCCTTTTGGTAAAGGGAGCTTAAATATTTCGAGTTAAATTTGGTTTCAGTATGTTGGTCAAAATTTATTCTATTGTGAGAACAGTAATTTAGCGTGTGTGATGAATAATTTTTCGTTCCTCTCAAAGTGTCTAATTGTTAGCTTATTTTTTTCACTGATCACATTTTAAGTGTGTCATTATTTTTTAATTTCCAAGTGATCTCATTTTTGGTATGAAGAACTATGAAAAGGCAGAGTGTTAACGTTAAAATAATACTAAGAGTCTCTCCAGAAAGTGACCACTGGTAGTGGCAGAGGTAGGAGGATGAGAATGTAGGAGAAAAGTAGGGTGTGGAGGCTTGAAAATAAAGAGGAAAGAGAACTATATTTAAGAAAGGCTAAAAGCTTAATGCCCAAGGATGAGATGCAAAGTGTGGAGAAGGAATGGAAAAAGTTTAAGAAAAGTTTGGCCGGAACTGTGGAAAATGTATTCAGGAGTTTTAAGAAAATGAATTAGGAAACAGAGGAAGTGTATAGGTAAAAGAAGAGAAGAGCTAAGCATGTGGCACAGGAAGCCAGGAAGTCTTGGATGCAAAAATGGACAGAGATGGTAGAAAGAAATGTGGAAAGAAATAAGAAGATATTATGATGGATGAATTATGATTATGAAGATTGGAGAAGAAGAAAAAGAATTATGGAGGAGATATTCTGAGAAGATGTTCTACCCTGAAGAGGAGGGAGATGAAAGTTAAGCAGAGGAGCATGAAGAATTAGCAGAAGCGTAGGGAGGAAGTCCCACATGGAAAGAGGTAAAAGATGCATTAAAGAGGATGAAACAGGAAAAAGCACCAGGTGGGGATGAACTTGCTGTGGAAATGGTAAGAGCTGTAGAAAGTAGGGGGGAAATACAGTGGTTATACAGGATGCTGAGAGACTGGAAGAAGGTAACTATAGTACACATATCATACATTTAAGAAAGGAGACAGGAATAATTATATAGGTGAATACCACTGATGTGCCAATGTAAAAGAAAATAAGAAAGAAACTGTAAAGATAATGGAGAGAGGAACAGCACAAATTTAGGGAAAATAGGTCTACAATAAGCTTGAGCCTCACTGATAAAAATAAGGTATGAATTTGAGAAGATCTTGGTAATGGTCTTTATGGATGTGGAAAAGGCTTATTTTAGTGTAGATATAAATAAAGCCTGGAAAGCAATGTAGGAGGATAGAGCGGAAAGAAGAATTAAATGAGAGTAAAGCGTATGTATGAGGATGAGTTGTGTTAAGACAGAGGCGTGGTCAAAATGATTCCAAATAAAAAAATGGATTGGAGCAGGAGAGTCTTCTCTCACCACTACTCTTTTTCATAGTAATGGAAACGGTCATGAATAAAGTGACAAGGAAACTCGGGGAGGAAAGATTGAAGGTCATGATGTTGCTAATCACTCGATGGTATGCGGAAAGAAGGAAGAGCAAGTACTGCGACAACTATAGGAATGGAAGAGAAAGTACAAGAATAGTTACAGGATTGGAATTTAGAATGATGAAGAATGAAGTAATGGTAATGACAAGGAAGAGGATAAGGCCTAGTAAAGTTATAAAGTTGGGTGGAGTAGAGAGCACTGAGAAAGGTAAAGTGTAAAATATCTGATAAGCATAACTGAGACGAGTGTGGGAGTAACGGGAATTTTATAAGAAGAGGCCAGTAGAGGGAGTTGTTTCATATATGTTTAAGAGACCTGCTATTTATGATTAGTCTCCTTGAAGTGGAAGGAAATGCTGTATAGTGTGTACTTTGTACCCATAGTCACATCTGCAGTCAAAACATGGACATTTAATGAGATAGACAAGGAAAGTGGAGGCCAAGATAATGGGGTTTGTGAGGATCATGCTAGCTGTCAAAAGGATAAATAGAATTATAAATAAAATTGTCCATGAAAGAGGATAGAGGGAGTACATGGGATAGTAGAGGAGGCAAGGCTCAAATGGTACAGTCATGAAATGAGGATGTAAAAGTAAATAATACCAAAGAAAAATTATAGAGATAAAGTATGTAGTAGGGCTGTGGAGTCAGAGTCGGAGTTGGGAGCAATTTTGGGTGGAGTAGGCATTGGTAAAAATGTACAGACTCAGATTTCAAAATAAAAACTTATAATATTATATTGGTAGTTATATTATTTTTATTTTATACTTGTTTTTTTATTCCTTAGACAAATTTATTCAAATAAAAATTCAAAATGCCAAAGAAGGTTCCCATGAGGTAATCTGAATTAAGAATTTTACTGTAGTAAATTTCTTATTACTAATTAAAATACTTTAGATATTTCTGACAGTAGAAAAATAGAGTTGGAGTCAAGTCAAAGGCTTGGCGTACCGACTCTACAGTTCTGGTATGTAGGGAAAATACCACAAGCGAAACCCAAAAAATGTATGGGAAGAGCAGATAACAGCAAGTGTGAGTGAGAGGAAAAGAATGGAAGCAAATAAAGGAGGAAGAATGGTGGAAAGAAATATGAAGATGGATTTTACTAAAGTGACCTGGCTACAAGCTAGATCAGTTGTTAATGTTGATGTTGTTGATGTTGTTGATGTTGATGATTATGATTAAAGTAAAATTAAGATACAGATTCGACACATCTCTTATAATGTAACTTAGTAAATAGGCGGGCGGGCAACTATTATATATAAATAGTAAATATTTAATCCGGCACTACCTAAACTCAAACCTAAGGTTCTCTAAATGTGAACAAATTAAACATGGGACAAGTAACAGTTTAGTATTTAGGTGAATAATGATCAAACTTCCTGGGTTGGTGGGAAGAAATGATCAATTGTCCACACAAACCTTTTCCATGAACCTCTCAAGCTCGTCGGGTGGTAGAAAGTCCCCGATGTGGTGTTTTCCCTCAGCCTTCTTGGTGAGCTCGTCGGCCCAGAGTTCTGTGGCCTCCATCTCAGCATGACGCAGCCGGTGTTCCCAAGTTCCTCCCTCTGTCTCCTCGTCACTGTCGTATTCATACTTGAATTTGCCAGCTCGCTGCAGTTGCTCCAACTCCTGCTTCTTACGCATCATGTCCTGATACAGCAGGTTGATCTGCAATCCCAAAACAAAGATAGGAGAGTCAGGCGACTTTGTCGGTAGGGATGTGTAGATCTTCAAAAGCTTTGACTTAAATATTTGTCGACTTTGAATAAGGTTCAAAAATAAATTCCTGCTTTGAGACTAAGAAGTAATCTCATTGGATAAATACTACAATACATTTAAATTATAATTTAGTACAAATTTGCCATCGCTCACAGATATGTATTTAAATATTGTTGAAAAATAACACCTGACATGGATCAGGTTCAATTTGTGTGTCCAGTAGGGGTCTGTAATACATGAATTTCAAGCTTGAGCCTTAAAAACAGAGGTTCACAATCAAAAGATTTATAGGCTCATCTAGCGCTAGTCGTGTTGAGCTCAACCGCCGAGGACGGGGAGATCGAGGTTTTAAATCTCGGTCGGCTGAACTGGGGGTGGTTTTTCCTAAATGGTTTTCCACTCTCCCTCCACGCAAATGCGGTTCACTTCCTCTAACTTCAACCCTCCCAATTCCTAATCCATTAGCGTAATTAGTACTTAAGCGTATAACCCGAACGGGTAGTAAGACACGGTGCTAAATATTATTATTATTATTATTATTATTATTATTTATAGGCTCATCTAATTCAAGCATGTTGTGTCAGGCTATTTTTATATCCTTTATTTTGTGTCTAGTGATGGATTACTAAATTTTTGCTCTTCTTTCTACTTGTGTGTTTTTGTATATGAAGTTTGGTAACCATAAAATGCTTTTTCATATAATTAGATGTATATTATTCTTTTAATAAAATATTGGAACTTTAAAAATCTAAATACAGTAGAGACCCAATTTTCCGAGGTTAAAGGGACAAAGGCAACTTTAGGTAACCAAAATATCAGAGAATATGGAACATTATAATACATTAAACAAAATTTGAATGCACTAAGCCCTAGCAACTTTTAAAACTAATAACTAATCAATAACTTAAAGCCGTAATGTTCATTGGCAGGTAACTGACTAGACTAAATAGGTCAACAGACAATCATATTTTACAGCAACACAGCATATGGAAATGATGACTCACTGAATAATTCACTGTGCTAATCATACTATACAGCTGAACTAGTTTAGTTTTATTCTGTAAATAGAAAAATGACACCTGGACAAGGGAATCACTATCCTGGAGTGGTCCCATGCCCAGGGTCATTCTTCACTCATATTTTAAGGCAGGGCAGGACTAGTTTAGTGTATATCATTTCATAGACAATTCTCATTTTCTTAATACAAAATCACCTATTTTCTTCTAAGTTTTCCAGAAGGAATTCCCACGTTACAAGACTTTTTGAGTGATAGACAGGATCGGCAACCTTGAGCCCAAATTGATTTACAATCTATCAAAGTCCTGTGATCACCCAATTTCCTACTCAAATTTGTTTAGGTTTTTCTATCCGAACCTTATATATTTACTCTCAAATTAAATATATCCTCAAATACTATGTCCCTCCTATCTAGAAAGAAATATAGAAAAAATAACTACTGCTTGGTGGCCGCATAGTCTAATGACTACTCTTGCAGTAAACTAGACTGCCAATGACGGAATTGAAGTTTGAATACTCAGTCGGGTATACTGAGTTGGTTTTGCCAAATGGTTTTCCACTCTCTCTCAGCAAATTGCGGTAAACTTTCTATAAATTTAACCTTACTAATTCCCCAAAAACAATTAGCAAAATTAATACTTGTAAGCATAGCATATAGCCTGAAACAGTAGTAAGACCTAGAGTTAAAAAAAGAATAAATAATTAAGTTAAACTATTTATGTTAATTAAAAAAATGATAAAATTGCATTGTAACTATAAAATAATATTAAAGAAAGAAACAAAGGTATTTTTGAATACTTGCTAATCACCAAACACAAAGTGCTTTCAGTTTAGCATCATTTGGAATTGTGATGATTTTCATTTCCAATCAAGAAGAATTGAGATGATTAAAGACAGAAAGATTTTCATGAGAATTTTCAACAGAAGGAAAAAATTTATTTAAATAAATCTTGAAACTGGAACTAGTTTTTCAAACCTAATGAATCTATGGATAAACTCGCTTTTAGATGTTTCATTACCCAATCTTTTGGATGAAATAAAGTTTTTGAAAAAGACCTTTTATCAAGGAAGAATGCAAAATATTAAGGCTGTCAAACTTGATTCCTCAATACCCTCAATTCTTACTGGTATCGAAAGAATCGAGAATCATCTTAATATTACGATTCTCGCTACTTCTATTCTTAGCTCTCAATAAAACTGGCAACTAAACAAAATGGCAACATTCAGAATAGGTAATGATCGACTAATTTCTCATATTAGTTTAGTTGCCGTTTCACTTAAATGCAGCCAAATTGTAAATATACCGTACTGGCCTAAACATAATATGACCCTAACATTTTGAGGTGTTCTACATGAAAAATTATATAATGCTCTATGAATAGAGACTGTCAGAAATAAATGAATTGATTCTAAACAAACAATTGATATACATATAATAGTAGACTATGGATGGCAGCTTTCCGTAATATATCGATATATCTATCAATGTGTATATCGAAAGCTATAGATATTTTCGATCAAACTAAGATGGCTGCTCTCCTGTAAATATATTCTTCGTCGCTTTTCAATTTTTAATGTTTTATTTAGCTCTTTGAATAAGATAGGTTTAATAAAATTAGAGCAAAAAAGGTTATATTTATGTTATTTTAATTCATTTGATTTAGAGGTAGTCCAATATATTAAAATATCCATATATTCTATGTATCAATATAGTCGTTATCATAACTCCATCACTAATTTCTGTCGAACTAAGCGTGCATAGAATCAGTTATGGCGGACTGACTTTTAATTTTTGTAACATATGAAATGGTTCTTATTTTGGTTATAAAATCTGCAATTTATTGTTTTAATTTTGAGTTTATTTGAATTTTTTGTTTTGATTTTCAGTTTTGAAGATTTTAGTGTGTTTGGTAAATATCTATAAGATTGTGAGATTAAAGTTTCAAGAGACCATGTGTTGTAATGGTCAATTCCAAGTTTCGCATTCAGGGGGAGTAGGGTTAGCAGGCACTTAGATTTTCTATACAATAACAATTATTATTAAATATCTAAAAAAATTGTTTTTGACTGTTTTTACAAACTAATTTCTTTAATTTACAAATAATATGCAGTATTAATTCTGCTCTTAAGTATTTTAAGTTGCTTACCAGTAGGGTACTTAAGTTTTCTTTCCAATGTCATTAATTCAAAACAGTGCACTTTCATTTAACATCCTATTTGGTGAATTGAATTAGGCTTTATTTTATAGGTAATAATACATGTTTACTATAATGTAATTCCTAATTATTTTATTATTTTGATTATATGATTTAATGCATGGTAAAAATTATAGTAATTTTGTTTGTTAAAATTAAAAATATTTTTTTATTACTATGAACGTTTTTAGTATGTTATGAAGTTGAATACCTACAAAAAAATGTATATGAGGTTGGATGCTTGGAAAAATAATGAAAAAGGAAATGTTCAAGAATCGAGAATTGAAAAATCGAGGTTGAACTTAAGAATAAGAATCAAGAATTGAAATTGAGAAAAACGGGTATCATGACATCTCAACAAAATCTACCAGTCATACTGGATCCTCTAGTTATGGGATCAAATCAATTTATTCAAGAAAACATTTTAGTTGTGGAAGCAGCCCTTAGAATCGCTGAAGGACTTTACCTTTATTTAACCGACAAACATCTATGTGAAAAAGTAGTTCTTCATACTGACAGTCCAATTTTCTAGAAAACCTGCTAAGAAATCTTCATTTTTAATGCCTAGGTGCTGTTAACAACTCTCTAAACTACCTTCATGATAGTCTCCATGGTTAATAATTTTCCGCAAAGAGGTTGAAAATGATTTATTTATACAATGAAACTCCAAAAATTATGAAAATTGTTAATACCGTATATTTGACATATCATTAAAGAAAGCATGTCAATTCACAAGCACCATCAATTTATGATTTGGCAAATTTTTCTCCAGCATATTATTATTGAATTTAGCAAAAATATCTGCTCTAGTAGATGTCTCAGTTATTATGATTATTTATGAATTCCCCTTTACTTAAAAAATCATTCAAGTTCTTTTTTTTAAAAGTGATTCGTTGTTGAGCTGTGCCAACTTTACAATTTGAGTCATCCATCCGTAAGCTATTAGGAAATAGAAAGGATTTTACATCTGTCTTAGGTTGCTTGATCTGTGACCATAAACTAGAAAAGACATATCACAGTACACTCAGATAGTTGGACAGAAACAATAACAGTGAATATCTTCTTTATTTTGAATTAGCAAACAATGTTATAGCTGCTTCATTTAAGGCCTACTTAATGGTCTCGCTAATGTTGTTATTATTATTATTATTAGCACTGCGTCTTACTACCCGTTCGGGTTATACGCACTTACGCTAATGTGTAATGGTAGAGTGATTGTGAGATGAAATGGAGGACCTACAGTTTAACGTGGAATCCGAACCACGGTGGAGGCCTGGCATTCCTCACATTCACAAGTTGTGATTAATACACATCTTGTCAGAGGTGAAGGAAGGGTTTGGTAATCAGATAAATCTGTGCCGGGACCGAGTATTGAACCCCGGACGCCAGCTCATAAGTCCGACACCTTACCCCTAGACCACCAGGTCACCCGTCTCGCTAATGGTGAAAGGTCTTTTTTCTTCTTATTGAGAACATGTGAAACTTTGACTAAAGCTTTAGTTAGCAACAAACTACTCCACTAAAAGCCAAAGATTACCTATGAAAAGGGACACTGTTTAAAAATGTTGGACTACCTATGAAAAGGGACAAGTTTACAGCACTAACAAAGCTAAGCTTGGATAAAGATATTAGATCTGCTGTCAATCTCAGAGTCTAAACTTGCCTTTGCATGAATATTACTTGAATCCACACTTCGTTTTCTAATTAGACACTTCACCATTGAAACCGGAATACACTAAAATTACCAATTTTGACCATGATGGTTATTTTGGTCATTCCTAGAAATTATGTGGAAGTATATGATATATTTGCAAGTTTATAAAATGTAAAGATAGATTTTTAGCTATGATATAGTTTTCTTTCACAGGGTAGCTACAAAACATATTTTATAAAATTCCCTGACTTCTCCATGTTTTCCAGGCAACATTTTTCAATTTTCCCTGACTACTTTTTTCCAGTTTTAATGGTGGATGATGACTTGTTTTATTTATTATTGATCATATATTTAAAAAGCTTGTATCTACTAAACACAAACAGTTTTATCAGTTATTTTATTTAGGTATTATTAACTTTTGTTTTTGTGTTTAGTTGCAAAATTAATGGGATTTTTAGACATATTTTTTAATTCCCTGACTTTTCCTTATTTTTAATTAAATTCCCTGACATTTCCCTGTTTTCCCAGTCATTCAAAAATTCCCTGACTTTTCCAGGTTTTCCCTGTTTTCCCTGTCTGTAGCCACCATGTTTCAGGACGTGCGAGACTTGAAAATATCTCAAAAATTCAACAAAAAAAAATCTTGATCTCATCTAGAAAGTTAAAAAAATGAATCTCTAAAATTCGAGAAATAAAAAAAAAGCAAATAATGGCCCTAAGAAATTATAAAACCAAAACCAGAAATTGATTATTTCCAAAAATACCTTAGTAACCCAAAAATATGCCACATCCTCCCCACACACACACCCACACACACACACAAAAACAGCCTTCATTAGGAAATGTTTTGGTTATAAATACTGGTTTTCAATACCAAACTTTGACAATATAAGCTGTTACACTACAAAATTAAATTATAAATTGTGTTCATTGTAACTACCTATCACTATTTTATTAATTGCATTTAAAATATGCATTAGGTATCTCAAGTGTTTGAATGAACTATATATATGACAATCTAAATCAAGCAACAGCTCAAATATCAAAAGAAACTCTATAAACTATGTATTTACTTTAATAAACATAATCTAATTTTTTTTAGTTTCAAAGGATGTTTTATCGTCTCTTGTCTTGATACTTTTTTATAGTCTTGCCTCGAATTGAAAAAAATGGTTTTCGCATATCCCTAGTTTTCTTACATGACCGAATGAAAATTGACGTGCGATCGATCAGTTACAGATTTCATCACCAAGCTCTTCTTTAAACATGTGTATTGTACTGAACATCAACAAAGCAGTCACATCTGTAGACAAGCTGACTAAACATCAAGCTGGTCTAGTCTGGTTTGCTAGCAACAGGAGGTCAAGGTTCTGAACCTGCCTATGTATATTAAGATTTATTCTCTTTTTTTTTTTACATCCATCCATGTTTACACCCTGTGCCTGGGTCAGTTTTTTATTCAAGCCATAAATATTTTCCAGTACAGGCTTGCTAGGCCTGTCGTAGTTTAATATGCCTTATAATCTAACTTAAGACTAGGACAGGTCCAGTATCCAGTCCTTAGCCTTAATTCATCACTGTAAACCCACATTTCACCAATGAGTAATTTTTCGGCCATGCTGAGAATTGAACTCGAGAGTTTTAGCTCAGTAGACAAGACACGTTACTGACTGAGCTAAGGTGTTGGATTTATTTATCATGTATTATTATGTTTATATAAAAAGCTTTCTTATTACTCTGAGACACATGAATTTTGGGTACACTGCTTTACAATTACCCCCCATTAATGTAATTGGATGTCAGAAGGGGTCGTATCCGTCCCGGCGTCCTTGGTTCAGATCCTGAGTCAGCTAATATATGACCAGGTCACCCTGTATTCATGTGCATTAGTTGATAACTCAGCGCTATATTTAAATATTTAATTATGTTTTGTTTTGGCACTAGGTAGTTTCATGTTCCCTACCAACAACTATACTGGGTATAGTTTAAATAAAAGATAGATTAATATTTAGTGTTAATTTACTCCATAATTTGATTTTAGCATTTGAAGAACAAATATAAAAAATAAAAGTCCAGATGGTGTGACTCTTTCATCTAAAACCCCTTGACTGTGCAAGTGTTTAACACATGTCCGATCTGTTTGCTTATGTGATCGTGAGTGTTTCTCCAATGGCCACCCTCGCAGGGGTCCAAGGGAAACTACACTTCTCTTGGATGACTGCCCTTGTTAGAAAGAAATCATCCAAGGTCACTTTCACTATTTTAGAAAAACTGCAACATGACAACAAAATCTTTTAGGAATAGTCCTAATCGCAATTGTTAGTATATTAAGTGAGGATTGTAAATTCTAAAAAAAAATAAGTATTGTAGCCTTGTTTTTGAATGTTAGGACAGGTAAATTGTTCACTGTAACTGTGGATTCACACTTTCGCTGAAAAACTAGCGCAGAAGAGAAACTTAGTTAAGTGACGAGCTCTAAGTCAATCAAGATTTTCGCCTTATCGCCGTGAGCTGTTCCACTAAAGTTCAACTCACCTCATCTCTACTTTATCCACTCTCCTTGAGATGTTTGGTATAGGAGAACCAATCAAATCCCAGAACCAACCATCTCAAATTAGTGCACATACACATTTGACAACGCAAGCGATCTACAGCCAGAAGCAAGCAGAAAGCTTTGTTGGCAGTTGTGAGGAGATTTGAAATAACCCGTTAATGTAAAGTGTGTGTATCGATGTATGGGAGTGTGCCACAACACAGAATTATAATTTGAAAACATCCATCAGGAGAATGATCTAAAATAAATGTGTATCCACAAGAAAATGAAATATATTGATAATCAGCTGTTTTAAGTTAATGTTGCAATGCATCATGGGTCAACATAAAGCGTGTGAATTGCTTTGCTACTGAGCCAGATTCTGCTTTTTATTTTCGGTGAACATGTGAACCCATAAATCCTGCTAAATTTAAGTCCAACTAAAATATGATGCAGTGGATGAAAGAAGAAAAACTTTACCTTGAAATGATCCTCAGCTTTCTTCCAATCTTCCTCAGAAAGCATGTTAGTCCCAAACGCTTTGACTGCATACTGCACTAGAGCCGGGTCAGTGCGGGTCACTTTGCTGAGCAGAGGGATTCCTGATTCATTAACTGCTAACATTACCAGAGAAACAAGTGCTCAGTAAGAATGTACAAGTGAAATGAACAATATGATCAAATTAAATTATAATGTATTAGTTTTTGGTTTTAACAAAACTTAAGCCATTTAAAACACAAATTTAAACCATTATAAACATTTATAGGTTCAATAGTACTTATATTAGACAACATTTTATGAGAATTAAACATTATATCACGCTTAAAAACCACTTAAAATTTAATTACAGTTATTGTATAATTTATTTTTAAAAAATTAATTTTGAATAATTGCAGCCTTAGTTTAGATTTTATCACATTAATTGAGTGAAAGAAAAATATCTAAGTGATATTTCTTATTGTCAAATACTAGGACTTTGTGATTACTCTGATTTCAAGCTTCGAGCCGAGCTCATCATTTAAGCTCAAGAACAAGATCGAAAGTTTTGTAGGTTCATCAATTTTGAGCTTCCACTTGATGTTCATAAAAATAATTTTTAAAACACAATGGTAAAAATAAACTATCTACATTTAAATAATATCAGCATTTCCACCTATAAATCATTTGTTAACAAATTGTTAAAATTAATATCAATTTTCACATTAATAACATAATAGAGCTTTAAAATTGCTTTTGACCGGTAAATTTATTCGATATTGTTAGTGTAATTTTAATGTCCTTAAAGACATGAGTGTTGAAAACATTTTAATTATGTTTTCTTTTACATTTTTATTTGAGTATTGTTCTTATTTAAAACAAAAAAATGTATACTCTAAACATTTTCAAATTATGAATATTCTCAAATTCAGAAGCATGTGAAACACTCAATTCGAGTTTGACCCGAATGAAAAAACCCGAACTCGAAGACCCCTGACAAACACAGCAAAGCCTAGCTCACAGTCATATTTGCAAACTAGGTGAAACAGACTGCCAGACGGTCAAGCCACCTTATTTAAATAGATTACCCAACCCAGAAAAATATATATCAAATTGTAATATTGATAATACCTGGTAATGGTACATCACCAGGGGGAAGAATTGTTACTATGCCAGGGGCTCCTATGCCCGCTGCAATAACATCAACCTTGGTGTCCTCTGGGGCCCAGCGACTGCGGCGCTTCTTTCTTCTGCGTATCGTTCCCTCATCGCTGTCTTCCCCTGAGGGTTTGCCTGGATACAGTTTTGTACAAGATTAAGCTTAGGGGAGATAATTTTTCATAAGCTAACAAACCTCATTCATTGTATGAAATTGCGTGACTAAAAGTAAATACTATAAATTTTTAATAAATATTCAACTAAATTTGACAGCCGACGTAACATAAATATAACCAACAAAGATGACTTAGCTGTGCAGTTGATCTCTAAAAATTCATATTAAAAATTTAGTTGGACAGTTTAGGTAAACAATAATCAATATTGCCATCAACCTGCAACCATAAGCCTGCAGATTAAATGTCAAGCTCATCTAATCTGGTTTGCCAACTAAACCAGGGTTTGAATTCTATCTAGGTGTAATGAAGATGGTTTTCTCTAAATGTTTTTCCTCTATCCCTCCACATATAGGTAGGTACAGTTACTCTTAAATTTTAACTTCCCTAGCCTTACCCGTGTATTTTGTATAGAACCGCATCTTACTACCCATTCGGGTTGTCTGCTTATGTACTAATAGCTAATGGGTTAGGAATGAGTAAGATTGAATTTCAAGGAAAATTACCCGCACTTGCGTGGGGAGAGTGGGCAACCATTTAGGGAAAACCACCCTCAGTATATCCGACCAGACCATAGTCCACCGAAGCAGGTATTTTGTGTAATTAAATGTGTATAATCTGAGCAAGTAGTAAGACACAGAGAAAAAAATTAATGGCACTAAAGAATAAAAATTATATATGAAAATTCTTGAATACCCTCGCTTTGTCTCGAGTTGTCATCCTCCTCTGCTTCTCTTTTTATTTGGTCCACTGCGGGCTCTTTGAGGCCCTCCTCTTCTTTTGGTTCTGGATCTTTATCCTTAGGAGGTTCTTGCTTGATAGTTATATCTGTACTACTTGGGGTGTAGTTACTTATATCTTGGCGAAACTGCTCCACTAGGCCCCGGTACTCCCGATACGCCGGGCTATTCTTGTCGTGGAGGAACCTACCACAAATAGGTGTCAGTCAATCACAGAGCTGAAGAAGTATTGCCATAGCAACCACAAAGAGCAAATCAAATTACATTTTAAGATTAAACCACAAAATAAGAGCATATTTTTCACCGTCTTGGATTGCTTTTCCTGGTAATACTTTATTTGGAATAAACTGTGTGCTAAATCTCTATTGAAAATATAATAAACCAGCATCAATTATTGTCCAACCCCTTAAACCCCCTATCTCAGTTGGTAGTGAGCCTGCCTACTAAGCTCCCGGACGTCAATCCGTCATTGTGAAATATGGTTTTCCCCTTTTACAGTGACGACTCAAGAGATGAGGGATGGGTGTTGTGATTTTTCTTGATTTTAATTAATAAGTTGTGTGCTGATACAATCAGTCAGGTGAGTAAGTGCATATTAAATGCCTCAAACAAAACAAAAATATATATAGATTTGTTTATTTCTCAAAGTTTGGCTGGTGGAAGACTTGTAGAGTACAAATAACAAAATCATATCGTTGGATACAGTCAGCTTACTTAGGAGACTAGAAGAGACCACACTGTACAAAGCATTAAGACTCAATTTTATTTTAACCACCATTGAAAAGGCAGTCAGTGTTTATATCCTAGTCACTTAACAGGGGTGTTTTTACACATGTGATTTATCACCATTGTTTTTCCATCTTCCCTCCATACAAATACAGGCACATTTAATCTCTAAAACTACCTTCTTTATCCCATTCCTTATGTTACACACAATTTTACCAAAAAAAATAATGAGATCATAAGCTACTTAAAATCATACTCTTGTCTAGGGAAGAAGCTTGCTGTATCCAGGGAAAAAAATTATATGATGATTTAATCATTATTAATATTTTACTCTCGACACAAACACAATCAAATTAATCATGTCCCCCAAATTCCTTAGCAGAAAAACATAAATTATTAAGACCCTCTTCATAATATAACTGTATCTAATTAAAAATTTATTATAGCTGTTATTTTCTTAATACAAGTAGTTTTGTAAACTAAACTGGTTCAACCCCAGGACCATTGACTTGCTCAAACCACTATATTTGGGGTCTTTTACTTGCATAACTATTAAACTTACCATATTTGCTATGAATCAAATAAACAATACAGAGTCTAAAGTTTTATTTGAGTGACCAAGTGTTTGGTTTCTCAATATGAAATATGATTAACTCTACAGGAAACAATAGTTTGTAAAAAAATAAGCATGTGCAATCTGCATGATTGGTGCAGCAATTAACATGCAAGTATAAATGTAAGTTGACTTATGATGCTTACAAACAAATGATTATCAACATAATTAATTTTCTAGTGGATAAACAGATATTTTAGATTATTGTTACAATGAATATTTTCAAATTATTGTGTTAAGTAGAGAAACAAATAAACCCAAAAGGATAACGACACACACATTTACCATTTAGCAAATTACTTCAAATTGTTTCACCACAACAGTAGATGCAGTTGTTTGCTTGTATCTCACTTTGTATGCATATGCACACTATTGAGTGTTGGGTTTGAAATGTGATTGGTTCTCCCAAGCAGATGTTGTTGCCCAGAAAAAAGGGAAGTTACACTAATTTCTTGTCGTGATGAACAGACGAGGCAGATCACACTGATGTCCTGTGAATGGTTCATAGGTCGTCGCATGACGTTTCTGTTTTGAACTTGTTTGGGGCAAACCTGTCAAATTGCATTGCATATTTTCTACTGAAAGATGCGGTGGAGGAATTGAGGGGTGCGAGTAAAAACTGCCTGTCTGCGAGGTTTTAACCCTAAGCTTAAGACACGAGCAAAATTCCCCTTTTAAACATTTCTCAAATGATTTTATCGAACAAAAATATTTTTGTCAGTCCTCTATCTAAAAATATAATCAGGGCTCCTAAACCTGTTTTTAAACAACTAACACTATTGACTATTTTGATAACTGGTTTCAGTGTAGTGGAATAAGTGATCCTAAGAGGCTTTTCCTTCTTTAACATGTTGTATTGTTGTAGACAAAACTCAACTTGACATATAAATTTGAAAATAATTTTGAATAATCAACAACTTATACTTTAGAACAGCCTTTCCCAAACTTTCCGAATTGCAGACTTGTCTTTCGGCCAATTTCTTCTCGTGATTCACCAACTTTGTATAGTGGCTTATATTTGATTAAAAATTATTAAAAAGTAATTGTATGGATTAACACCATAAAAAACATGTGTCCCTTGACCCCCACACTTGACATTCCTTTCTCAGAGATGCATGCCACACTATCGGTATAAGCATTTTTTGCAGTTCTGCACAGAGTGGAATTGTGATAAGCTGACACGTCCGTAAGTGAATTCTAGTATTCTCCTGTTTTATCAACTTGTTTCTACAGATGACAAAAATGTCCCATTTGACGTTACACCTTAAACTTTACTCCACACAACACAGATGCCTTGACTAAATAAAACATTTAGGAACACTCAGTAATATGACAATTTGAGGCGGGTCCTGAGATTAGCTCTGTCTTTGCCCTAATGATCTCATTGTTTCTACGGGCCTATAAACACCAATAATAATAACTATGTCTTTAGATGTTTCCTGTACAAAAAAAAGACATGCCAACTTCTGAAAAATAAATCACATGGTTCACTGCCGTAGGCTTAAATTGTCTTGAGTTCAGGCTTCGACTCTTCTGTGGTACAAATACTTGCGACTTTCATGTTTGTCACTTCCCATGACCTCATTTCGAGAAAGTTTTCAATCCTCCTGAAAGTCAAACTGACCTTGGCCTTCATGGTGGTAGAACCCCCTTTGGACCTCGCCATAATCATACTGTCCCATGATTGTTGTTGCCTCCGCGATAATTAGTGCACACATAATTAACCATGGTAAATTTTACTAAGTTTTCTATGGACCAACATTTATTTTTCATGGCCCAGTACCGGCTCACGACCAATCATTTAGACAGTGCTGCTTAAGACTAGTAAAGAAAGAGATTAAAATGCTACTGACTTCCTACTGATCTATAGAACCTGAATATTCTATCCTAAATTGTTTTTCATATGTTTTCATGTTCCATACATTCATTCAGTACATTAGTAAGACATATGAAGCTCACAGGTAATGCTGGGGGAAAAAAACAGTATGTACATATCTATTACAGTAAAACCTTGGATTGCGAGTAACTTGGTCTGTGAGTGTTTTGTAAGACGAGCAAAAATTTTCAATAAATTTTAACTTGATAAACGAGCGATATCTTGCAATACGAGTAGTACTACGGTTACGCTTTGTCTGCCGAGCAGTGTCATTGGATAGGTTCTTTGTTAAAGTCGCACAAAAAGAAAAATATTCCAGTGAGCCAACATATAGCAGTGATTCTGTTAGTGACAGTGAAAGTCGACCTAAACTATAACCCACCTCCTCCTCTCCTATCTCTCGTCTACCTCACACTAGCCACGATTAAATTTAATTAATAAATTTGATTACAGTACATTTACATTTAAATAACGAAAATAAAAAAGCTATTAATCATTTTTAGATTAAATATTTTTGGCTTGGGGGACGAATCATCTGAGTTTCCATTATTTCTTATGGAGGAAATTCGCTTTGATATACGAGTGCTTCGTATTACAAACACGTTTACGAAACGAATTATGCTCGCAATCCAAGGTTTTACTGTACATGTTTGTCTATACCACATTTTAATTTACACCAAACATAAAAAGACAAAAAGGTGAAAATAATTAAAATGTGCAATTCACCAACAAAATGAGAATTTAAATGTAGGTTACCTTGACCTGAAGCCTACCATGCAAAGTTTTTATTTCTGTACAAGAGTGGATTTAAAAGTTAATATTGGTTCATAATTAGCTCATTTCGATATTATTAATCATATATGAATAGTAAATTTAGGGATTCATAATTTTTTATGTACAAATAAAATCAAGAATAAAGGAAAACTAATTATGGAAAGTATGAACGTTATTGATACTTTAATTATATCAGGTGACACTATCAAAAATAGAAATGTGACAAGTTCCAACATAGTATGGTAGTTTTTTAGGAAAATTATATATTTAAAAATCAACCAAACTAACCAGCAAAGAAGTCTCAAAAGGTATTTGTGTATAAATCTCAACCACTATAGCACAAAAGAAAAATATGAATTAAATGCAAATTACAACATAAAAAGAATTAAGTAAAGTTAAAGCTTATAATAAAAAAAAACACATACAAAAATCAAAACATTATGAGTATTTAAATTTCAGACACAACATTCAAATAATAAACAGTTTCGTTATTTTTGAAATTCGAGTGTATGCTAAAATGACATAAAAGAATTTGAAGGCTTTTGGGGCAGCAAATATATTGCAAATATAAGATGGACAGAATAATTTACAAATAAATATACAATGACCACCTTAATGTTTAAATACTCTTTTAGAAGTAAAAAATATGTACACCAATTTTATATTAATGTTATTTTAGGTCACGCTGCCATAGTCCAGTCTGTGTTTTACTTTCTTCTGCTGAAGAAGGGGACTGATGTACCCCAAAAATTATATAATTATGTGTTTTGTTGTGTTTTAGTTGTGAACTTTGAGGTCTACAGTTTTATGGTGTCTAGCTAGGCCTTGCCCTTCTATACTCCTCTCAACGTTTAATTTAAATAAAAAATATCGCAACGCTGTTCTGTTTTTCATTCAGTAGAGATTTTGTAATTAAAGTTTCCAAATTGCATAAATTCACTAGACATGAATTTAAATGAAAAGGATTTAAATTTATTTGCTACCTAATAGTTATCAGTCACGGTAAAAATTATTACTTTCCTCTCTTTTTGCTACATTAGCTACAAAATGTAATTAAAATCAGTAAAAGTATCTATTCAATTATTAATCGATGCTACGAATATTTAAACTATAGACTTCCCTAATTCTCTGATTAGCCACTCCACACATGAAGTGCTGATTTGTCTAGCACATCAGGGGCGTACCATATTGTAGGATCGTCTGGATTTCTCAGCTTGATAATATCCTCAATATCATCCCCACACTGTGCCACGGTGCGTGCCAAGTGTTTCCTGGACTCATCTTGTGGTGGCGCTGGCGGTAGTCGCACCGGGACTTCCCCTGCCGCTGCTGAACAAACTAGTAAACTCTCGTCAAACACCTAGCAAAAAAGCCGGCAACAAAAAACACTATTTCCATCAACGTAAAAACAGGACTGATCTAGTTACCTCCTATGTTCCCAAGTGGAGGGGCAGAGCTTCCTGAGCCTAGTTGTTGTTGAGGAGATGTGGATTCTGGCGGAGGCGGGCCTGATCGTTGATGCATCAGTAATGGTGGAGGTTGTCGCAGGTTTGGTGGAGGGGTGGGAATATTATGTGGAACCATAGGTGCTGGTGGAGGAATTGACAAGGAAGGAGGCATGACAGAGCACAAAGTTTGGGGCCCCATGGAAGACATGGGGGATGGTGGTGGTATTTGACGGGGTGGTATTGAGTTTGAAGAGTGAACCATGGATCTTGGAGGAAGCGAATGAGGCACCATAGGGTTAGGAGAAAATTGCCGTGGTCCCATTGAGTTTGGTTGCATAGGGTGAGGTCCCATGGAGTTAGGTGGTATTGGGTGGGGTCCCATTGAATTGGGTGGCATTGGGTGGGGTCCCATAGAATTGGGTGGCATTGGCAGAGGACCAATTGAATTGGGTGGCATTGAGTGAGGCCCCATTGAATTAGGTGGCATTGGGCAAGCTCCCAATGAATTTGGTGGCATTGGGCGAGGACCCATTGAATTGGGTGGCATTGGGTGAGGACCTATTGAGTTGGGTTGCATTGGGCGAGGCCCCATCGAATTAGATTGCATTGGCCGAGGACCCATTGAATTAGGTGGCATTGGTCGAGGCCCCATCGAATTAGGTGGCATTTGGTGAGGTCCCATTGAGTTGGGCATCATAGAATGAAGGTTGATTGAATTGGGTGCTATTGAATGAGGCCGCATAGAATGAGGGTCTAGTGAATTGGGCGGCATCGGCCGAGGGCCAACTGAATTAGGGGGCATTGTGTGAGGGCCCATAGAATTTGGAGGCATCGAGTGAGGCCCCATTGAGTTGGGAAGCAATGGGTGGGATCCCATTGAGTTGGGTTGCATTTGATGGGGCCCCATTGTGTTGGGGGGCATTGAAGGATGCCCCATTGAGTTGGGAGGCATCAAGTGAGGTCTCATTGAATTGGGAGGCATCATATGTGGTCTCATAGAATTACTGGGTGTTGGCTGAGGTGCCATAGAATTTGGATGCATGGGATGTGGGCCCATAGGATTGGGGGGAAAGGAATGAGGAACCATAGAGTTTGGTGGTAAACGGTGACGGGGTATAGAATTATGCATGAAAGGTTGAGGTCCCATGGAAGACGGGTGAGGGGGGCGGTGGTGGGGTCCCATCGAAGACGGATGAGGAATGGGCTGATGATGCATAGAGGGTGGGGCAGAATATGGAATAAAGTGAGGCTGTGTAGTAATAGAGAGGAGGGGTACAATGCCACCCCGGGGTTCAAATTGTTGCACGGAGGTCATTGTGGCTGGAGGCAGGGCAGTGGAAGTGGGCTTGGTGTTCTCCTTGGTTGCCTCAGGAGTGGATCCTCTTGATGGGGAATATGGTGATGAGGGCCTAGGTTCCGGTTCTGGTTCAGGTTCTAGTTCCGATTCAGATTTAATTTCTGATTCAAGGGGTTCGCTGCCTGGCCATGACAGGCTGTTCTGGTGTTCTTCAGAAGGCTCTGAATGGAACCAGTGTGTGGTGCCAAGTTCGGAGCTGTTTTGACGATCTTCAATCTTGGCGGATGTTTTATCTTCTTTCTCGTCATTGGCCTTGACGGTGTTGTTTGACTGCTCGGGTATTTTCTCATCAGACTCGCTCCATGTTCCCCAATCAGTGTCTAGAGAAAAAAAAAACACTAAATCACTATTTATTTCAATAATATTTGTTTTGAATTACTGAAGCAGGCATAAATCAAACTATTTAAGTGCTATTTGCTAATAAGATGACTCAGCCAATTCGAGAATTACAGCTAGTAAAAAAATGCCAATATATTTACATAACTAAGATACATCTTTTAAATCAAACGCACAATATCTTATTTAAATATTAATAATTGTATCCTCACCAGATTCATTATTTTTGTTGGATTTAACAGGTGAAGGAACCTTGTCATCACTGATAGATTTAATGTCATTATCATCGTTGGCATTTACAGTTGGAATTGGATCTTTCTGTTCTTTCTTCTTAACTTTGGTTTCTAAAAGATAAAAGGCTGTAGTCAATAAGTTTCAAGTCCCACAGAAAAATGAACACTATAGGCTAGCATGAATAAGGAGACCACAAATATTATTTATTTGATTTGCAAAATGATGTTTATATATTAAACATTACATTTTTTAGACCCAAGGATTAATAATAATAAAATAAACACATTACTTACACTACAACCAACACAACAAACGAGAGAATAGTCGATATCATCATCCCGTCATGGCAAGTTTAATCTTCTATAGTATCTAATTAACCACAATAATATTTTACTATTTTTTTCTTTGTATAAAATACTAAATAGCCTGATGCATCTGTATCACCAATGATGCATGCTAGTGCAAACGATTAGTTGATCTATCTCAAATCTATTATAGAAAAAGTATAACTTTCTGAATTGGCTTTTACTTATAAAAACTAAATCTTGAAGAGGTGTACCTTCTGGGGCAACACACCCCTTTTGGGCCAATATGGTTTTTCATAAAGGGGAATATTAATGATTAGAGACCTTGATTTGAATATAAAATTATTGGATTTAGTTAAATAAAAGTTTTAATTTGGTACATAGAGTCGGCAAATAATTTGTGATGTTGAAAATGATAACAAATTAACTCAGAATAATTATGTGTTTTCTTGATTAATTTTCTTAAATAATGTTTATTTTTATTCATCTGGTCACATTATGGCCAGCATAACAGCCAGTTCAAAAAGTATTTTACCAATGGTCTTTGGTTGAGAGAAATTAATATCTTAAGACAGAAAATTGTTATTTGTTATTGGATTATAAGTAAATTATAACGGTGATGATGGTAATATTGTATTAACTAGAAACTTAAGTCAACAAACGCAGGAAAACGTTTGATATTGAAAAAAATAGGTGTAGTTTTTACACCATCAATTTATATTTAAATCAAGAAATTGACCATAAATCATATTTTGATTTTAAAGGACAAGAAGTAATAATATTTAGCACCGCGTCTTACTACCCGTTCGGGTTATACGCTTAAGTACTAATTACGCTAATGGATTAGGAATTGGGAGGGTTGAATTTAGAGGAAGTGAACCCGCATTTGCGTGGAGGGAGAGTGGAAAACCATTTAGGAAAAACCACCCCCAGTTCACCCGACCGAGATTCGAACCTCGATCTCCCCGTCCTCGGCGGTCGAGCTCAACACGACTAGCGCATTAGCCAACTACGCCACCGAGGCGGGTAGACAAGAAGTAGATTTTGTAAAACGAGGTAATTTATTTTATTTATTTATTTATGTAATTTTGCGTTTGAAATACGAATTTTAAAATGCCACAAAAAACTTTAATCATGTCTTGATAGTCATTTTAATGTGCTGATTAAAAGTTTGTAAATACATATCTCACAAAATGTTGGCGTCTTCACTAATTGTATAAGGAAGTTAGGGCCTGATAATTAAATAAGTAAAATAGGATCAATGACATTAATATATTAAAAATTGCAGATTTGTATGGGGTTAGCTAGTGTTTGAAAACCATAACAAATCCCTTTCCCCTTGTCAACAACAGTGTCCATACCCCCCTCCCCCCCCCCCCCCCCCCGAGTGAGCAGTTTAACCCCACTTTGGCGCCCCTCTGACATAAATTTGTGAAACATCCATGCGACCTAATACCTGGAACAATAATAACTTGACACAAGAATGAACTCATATGCAAGTAGTAAATAACTGTAGGCAAATGAATATGGAATAAAACCATGGTCCTTTAGACTTGATGTTAACCTCCATAAGACCCGCACTCTTTGGTGTAACATTCACAAAATAATTTTCAGACACTATTACAGCTTAACCAGTTTAAAGTTAACCCACTGTTTGGAATTAAATATATAAATTAGAACTGATTAACTTGAAATGGCAATGAGGAAGAAACATACCCTTTCCTCCAGATATTTTTTTGAACTGGTTTAAAAAGCTACCATCATTAGAGAAGATATTCATAGTATGTTTCGAAGATGGAACAGTGGACACCTCTTGGTGAGACTTTTCTCGTTTCCAGCGCTGATCATTGCTAGAACTGAAACAAATATCAATCAATTTTTATTTCTGTTTCCTGATAAGATAGTATTTAATGATATTTGTGGTGATTGTGTAAAAATTTGTAGGTGAGAATTTACAAACATCAAAAGGTTATGGCGGCCTTAAGACTGGCCCGCCATGTGTCACTTTATAACCAGTTATCAGAATAATAGGTTCACGAGTTTTACAACAATCCAATAAGTTTGTTTTCGCAGTGATCATTATAAATAATGATTTATATATATAATAATAATAAAAGGAAGTGTTTGTCTTTTAGACTATTTTCAACCAATTTTTGAAGAAAATATGTTTTATCCGGTTTAGAATTAAGTTTCGGAGATACGGACACCATGGGGGAGGGGTGAGGGTTGCTTATATAATTCTTATACCTCAGTGGGTCACGGGCAACGCCGTGCGGGATTGCTAGTATTAATTAAAAGTACTAAGACCAGAAATGTTGCACAAAATATTGGGGTGATGTAGACAGTGAATTTCCCAACCCTAGGAATTTTTTTAGCAGCGCGCCTTACTACCCATTTGGGTTATATGCTTATGTACTAGTTATCCTAATGGGTTAGAATGAGAAAGCGTAAATTTAGAGGAAATTTACCTCCATTTGCATGGAGAGTGAACCATAGGAAAAACTTCCCTCAGTACATCCGACTAATAATGAATCACAATCTCTGTGTCTGTCATCGGCAGTCTAGTCTATATTGCAAGAGAAGCATCTTAGACCATGCATCCAACTAAGTGGGTTCTCTAGGCGTTTTGAAATTAGAAAAATTTTACCAGGTAACGAGGGCAAAGTTGAAAACATCTGGGGGGGAGGGGGGGGGCAGGGAGTTCTCCCTCGAAAAAATGGAAAAATTTGAGAGGCAATAATTGGGCCTTGATTCAAGGTTTTAGGCAACTGTATTTTTATTTAAAGTTATTTGTTAATGATGGACTTTTCAAGTTACCGTACAAGAATTATTGGTTTTGACATTCACCATCATTGGGTGTAGGAAAACAAACAAGTCTTGGCTTGTAAAAATCCCAGAATTTGTCAAGTGATCAACTTAAAACATAACCTAACCATCTTAAGGATACTAGTGTCTAGTAGGCTAGAAGTAGTAGCTTTAAAACTAGCAGGCAGTGACAGTGGCGCTACTAGCCAACTTGATTAACTAAACTTTCTATACAATCTACAACAGAAGGTTTGAAGAGTTATGAATTTGGGAACTTTTGAAGAATCGAGATAGACAGTCAGGAAAATTTAAAATTTGTCTGTACAAGTCTGTGGTAAAGAACTTTCATGGTTGAAAGTATTGTGGTACACAGTAATTTTAGAATTTCTCAACTCAAGATCTTGACTCTCCACAAAATTATCAACTTTCAAACTTCATCCCAACATTGGCGGGGGTGGGGGGGGTGGACACCCCCCTGGCCACCCAGTGTGACACCCATGACTAATAGATAGGTACTAGTAGCTAATTTGTTTTTGTTTTTGCAGTATCTTACTATGTTTCAAGGCTACCTGTATTTAAGTACACTAATGGGTTAGGTATAAGGAAGGTAGAATGTAGAAGAAATCATTACTCTCATTGGTGTGGAGGGAGATAGAGAAACTTGTTTGGAAAAACTACCCTTAGTACTGTAATACACTCGGCCAGGATTCTAATCTCGACCTCCTCATTAACAGCAACCCAATCTATTACAAGAGTGACATCTTAGACCATAGCCATTTAGTTAAATAGATTCATATATGAACCTAGTTATTACAAGGTTGAGCTATTTTTGGTAGTTTTCCAAACTTAAATGAAGAAAGAATTTGAAGGATTGCCTGGTAGTCTAATGAATAAAGATAAGTCCAAAGTTAGTTGTAAAACCTAATACCTTGTTCAAGTTTTGTTTTTTTCTAAATATTACTCAAGATTGGTTACATTTTGTGACATAATTCATTCCTATTATTAGGTTGTGACAATTTTGTTTTCATTCCCAAAGACACCATTATAAAATGAAACATTTTAGTTCAATAACAATTGAAAATAGAAAAGGTAAGTTGAGTACTATAAAGTATACAACTCCATTAATAGAGTCGCAGGGAATGCCAATCAAAAAAATATGACATAAGTACCTTAAACTGTAGCCCAATTCTAGTTAAATAAAGTCTTTATAAACACCTCAAAACCACCTCCAACAACCACATTTAAACTTTAAAATAAATAACAATTTTAGTTTGTCCTAATCTCTTGCACATTTTCCAGTGATATGACATGAAAGTCAACTGTCAAACTGTTAAACCAGTTCAGAGATATTAGAAAAAACCACCAGAAATCAATATGATGTATATATATTAAAATATTGTAGTTTATATTGTTTACGTGTTTTCATGCAGTTTTTTTTTATTCTGTACTCATGCTATATGTTGGAGGATATTTGTAATAAAATGTTGATTGTCACACATTTGATGGAAATATTTAATTAGGCCCTCCTATAATGTTAACAACTCAAAACACTATATGAGGTAAAATACTTTAAAAGTCAATAAATGCATAGTAGAACCAATGTTTTCCCTTCACATCTAGAGCTAAACAGGCACTGATGTTTTAAGGTGGAGGTATAAATACCTCGCCTGCAGTTTTTACTTTGTTGCCAATATTGCAACAAAGAATAAACAGGTCAGGATGAGGTTAAACTGAACATATATTAAAAGCTACATAAACCTCTGTGGTCTAGTGGTCATATTTCCTGTATACAGATTCAGAAGTCCTATGTTCAATCCTCGACACTTCCAAAATTTATCTGTGCAGCAGTGGGTCTGGAACAAGATCAAACTCGGCCTCATGTGGACAAATGAGGAGCTTCTTGAATAAAGAAGTAGCAGCTTCAGTTTAGAAGACTAAGATTAACATCCGGAGGGATTGTTGTACTGACCACATGACACCTTCTATTTGCAAAGGTTGGCACTACCATCGCCAACGGTGGCGGCCGCTCGGCTGGTATAGCTCGCTTGCAGGGTCACACCATGGAGTTTTAAGCTTAATCTATACCTTAATTACCCACTAAACTTAACCTAACCTTTTTAACCTTTCATGAATTAATATTTATAAGATAAACAATTTAATGTTTATAGAATAATATGCCATCTAGGTGTAAAGGACTATGGGTCAAAGTACTTACGTCTATTTGATATTTGCAAGTTGTTTTAAGTTTTTCAAAAATAAAAGTTTCCAAATAATTAACTTTTCATTCAATATAATCTGATTCTTTGTATCCTTGTGAGTGTAACAGTAGAGTTATACTATTTATTATTTGATATTTTAAACATAAAAAGTATCTATACCTATGAAATGTTTCTTGTTTGCCATTGCAAACTGGCTTTTTAAAAACATTGCATGGCTTATTAACAATTCTTGCTAAGGAGCTAAGGAGCAAGACAATTAAAAGAAAGTGCAAAATCATTTGTCCGGAAACAAGAGAGGCCCTACTGTGAAGCTATACCACAGTAAAAATTACGACGTTAAGAAAAGTGCGTAGAGCGGGAATATGCAGAGGGGGCGGGATTCTTTAATTCTTTTGATGTCATATTGGGTCATTCCATCAAATGTTGTTGAACTTATGGATTTTTTAATTTTTAAGTTGTTAAATAGTTTATTGTTACATATTCAAACAAGTCAATGTTGACAAATGATCATTGTTGACTGTGAAATCACTGCTGTTCAACACTCGTTTGATCAACTAGGGTCACTCAGTGGTGTTTTAACTTGAATTAGACTCACATCTGTATCATGTTCTGAATTATATTTTTTCTTATTCTTATTTAATTTTTTGTTTTTTCCAAGAATTCTGTCTAGTTTTTGTTACTTTTATCTAACTTAATGTTTTTCTAAGTGAAATACAGTAGGTAGGCCTATGTAATTTTATTTTTAGTTAGATAGGTTCTAGATTTTTCTATTTGCAAAGAGCTTTTGTTTTACTAACTAGTTAAATGGTACCCGAGTTATGAATAAGAAATAAATAAATTGATGGATTTGAATGAATTTATTTTTATTTACCAAGTCCAAAACAATCTCTATATGCTAAAAATAGCTCCATCCTAGTTTACATAAGACCACAAAGTTTTGAAAGAATTACTTTACTCAAAGTAACTAGATAGGCCCCTAACATATAATATGTTTCTACCATTATATTTATAATATGAGTGAAAGAATTACTATAAAAATTCACTCTTTACTATCTATTTATTTTTTCAAATTTTGTTTTGACTAGATAATAATTAGATTAATAAATTAGCTAGCCTTACAACATTTCTTAAATAATTATTTTTCTAAAATCATGATTAGGCTGTGTGTTAGTTTAAAGTTGGAAAATATTACTGTACTTTCATGCTAATGTGAGTCACATGGAACATGGAAATTTTTATGTTTTTTTACCATCCATGATATACACCAATAAAAGTGAATTTCGAATGATTACAAAATTAATATTGTAAAATTATATACAAGTTAGAAAATAAAAAAATCTTAACTTGATCATAGAAGAACTTTAATATTTTGAATGTAGCCTAGAATTAATGATTAAAAGAATGTCACAACATGGCACCAAAAGTATTTAAATACCTTTGCAATAGGCTAGTTAAGACTTTTATTATCATAAAATATTCCAATCAAACAAAACCTAACATTCCAGGCATCAACAACATATTGTTCATGATTTTCTGGGATTTTGAAATATATTGCATTTAGGGTCTAGCCCACTCAATTTTTAAACTAACTTATCTATCACACAATTATTTTATATTTATTAACTTTGTTATCAATGAAAATTTGCTAAATTGTTGTGAGTATGGATGGTAAGAAAAATTTCATTTTTCATATGTCATACAAATAATCAGGGCTGTGGAGTCAATAAACCAAGCTTTCAACTCAGACTCCTCCATTTTTCTATTACCCAACTCCTTCATAAACAACTAAGTATATTAATTTGAAATAACATATTTACTGCAATAAAATGCTCCAATACAGATGACTACATGGGAAGATTCTTTGACATTGTGACTGTATATTTAAATAAATGTGTCAATCCAAATTACAAATATTGGTCTTAAAGCATATAAAAGGTCATAGTGTGTTTTATATATTCCATTGTTATGATTCAATGTTAAGATATTTTATTCACTTTATTACATATACAATCATATTTAGAATCGAATGACACAGAGATTTAGATGTTTTTAACACTTTTAATAAATACTACATCCAAACCACACATCGCCAAATCACTTTTGAAATTGAAATGTTGGTGATGACGTGCACACTGCACACTGGATAGATGACATCATCCCATGATAGTGTGCATTACACTCCTGATCCCACACAGTGCGCACTAAAATGGCTATCACATCATATTATGATGTGTACTAGCCCCGTTTAATTATTACATTGAATAGTTTATTTTGTATATAAATTATAAATTTAATTTACTAACACTTAAAGGTTAGGTTAAGCTTGGTTGGATAGGTGTTATAATGATGAAAGGTTAGGTTAAGCTTGGTTGGATAGGTGTTATAATGATGAAAGGTTAGGTTAAGCTTGGTTGGATAGGTGTTATAATGATGAAAGGTTAGGTTAAGCTTGGTTGGATAGGTGTTATAATGATGAAAGGTTAGGTTAAGCTTGGTTGGATAGGTGTTATAATGATGAAAGGTTAGGTTAAGCTTGGTTGGATAGGTGTTATAATGATGAAAGTTCTGGTTAATCTGGGTTGGATAAGTGTTATGATCATTAATATAAACTAGGCCTAGTTGTCGTATTATTTCTATTATGTCATCAATATTATGTTTAAGAGGTTTTACACTCCTAGAATTTAGTTGCTATGGATACTTGTGATCACATACATCGAGACAAATCACTTTAAGTTAGTGTACTATAAAGTAAAGATAATTATGGTCATTGTAGACAATTTTTAAGCCTTCATAAAGATGGTTAAATCTGTTGGGGTTTAGTGTAATGTGTCAAAGTTGTTCTAGAAAGGCCGAAAGATACCCCCGTCACTTAGGTAAGAGGAACTTTTTCTTATTTATGTAATTTTTAAGTTTTTTCTTTAATTTTTGTTCAAATCAATTTTTTTTAATAATGTATGGCTGATATTAATACTTTGGATATTTTAATAAATAAATGGTAAAGAATGGGATGAATAAAAAATACTATACGGTAACAAAATAAACCTTTAGTTAAAATAGGCCGTTTCACTCTCAAACTGCAGTACAGGTTCTTTATGGACTATTACCATCTCTTTCCAACCCATTGGTTTCTCCTTTAGCGCTGTCCTTTTTCTACCAAGCAGAGTTGCCATTTTGTATCTTAAATTTGAACATTGTAATTTCTATGAAATAAGCATAGCATAATAAAGAACATTCAATTATGAATCTTGTGAAATCAATTTTAACCACCATAGATGTTTTTAAATCACTATTTTTTTCAAAATGTGAAAATATGCATTGTGTCAAAGTTTCATGAGGTTCCAAACATATCAAGTCATAAGTCTCGTTCCAATTGTGTGGGAAAGCCAGTAATTTTATGGTGTATTTTATAATAGTTATGAACAACATCAGCAAAGTCTGAAAGGAATACCTATCTTTTACACAAAGTTAAGAAAAAATTAAAGTGTATTATACCTCCTGAAATACTTAAAGTAAAACATGAAAAAGTTGTCTTGTTAGAAACTTTTTTTCTTTTAATTTTGCATAGGTATATTATGTTTACGAAATGATAAGAAAAGCTCAAATTTAATTTTGAAAAAAACTATGGGCCAATAACAACCCCATTTATGTGTTGTACTTAGCGTTTTGAAGTTGAAGAGGGTGTAGTTCACTTTAAGCTCTGTCCGGTCTTAAAGAGCAGCGTAATGTTATACAGTTGTAGCGTTGAGAACTGAAGCGTTAGTTCATCCCATCCACATCAAAATTGATAATATTGGTTTCAAAAAATACAAGGTTCAGTCACTTATACGTTCCTTATACTCGTCTTTGTTTGTAACTATAGATTAATCAACAAAGTTGTATTGTACTTGCCAAAACAATGTTAAAAATGTGAGAATACATTTTATACGCAACTTCAAATTTTATCATACTATGCTTTTGAATTAAGAAACCAGCTACCCACAGAGGTGGGTGGCTGAGCAGTCTAAGGTTTTCCACTCGCATTTACACTTTTCCACCGTTTGTAACCAGGCCCTGGTTCAAATCCTGGTTAATTCAATGGCATTAGTTAAACACTTTAGCACAGTCGGTAGCATGTGAGCCAACTGATATAGGGGTCTGGGTTACATTCCTGGGATGGTCTGAGATTTATCTTTGGTAAATTGTCGGAGAGGGGACTGGATTTTGTGTTTTCTTAGTATTAGGGCAGTTTGTAAGTCATGTGTTGATATAATCACCATATTTGAAAAGTACATCTACCAAATACAAAATAATTATCTGAGGTTAATTTTAACAAGTTATTTTCCATAGTTCCAGGAAAATACTGGTGCACATACTCTTAGCCACTTTTCTCGTCCTTTACTCCGTTATCAAAACACAGTCTTCAGGCATAGCACTCTGTGTAAACATAAATATAACCCTGCTGAGCTTCGCACCAATGAATCCTACTGATGACAGTCCTCTTGGAAAAGCAAAGAACATTTGTTTGAAATTTATCCAAGCCTCTTTCTAGTTGTGAGCCATTATTCTTGTGTTAAGGGTTATGGTCATTATTTTGGCGTGGGCCTACAAAGTGCTAAGAGTGTTTGGTGGTTTAGTCGTCATTTTTATCAAATGTTTGATCATATTATATTTTAATTTTTTCCTTATATTTTTAATTATAATATATTTTATGTTATATGGGATAGTAATATTATATATTATTTATTATTGATTCCTAGTGTTTGGAATTAGTTTTTTAAACTATTTATCATGGAAACAGTAACAAGAAAAGTGCATAGCATAGCTATACTGAAACCAAATAACGTTAAATAGTAATGAACGTTTTCAATTATTTTACTAAGACAATGAATGTCACCAAAGCAGTTAGGGAAACATGTAAAGCTACGAAATGTTCCAAAAGAACTATTCACGCATTAAGAGAGGAACAAAAATGTGGTCCTTTGTGGACTCCTTCAAAAAAAAAAAAAAAAAAAAAAAAGAAAAGAAAAGGGAAACAAAAAAATTCAAGAACGAACACATACGACGATATGGTATCATACAAAGTGGTGTTTGTCATCTTGTCCATTCCTTGTTGTTCGACAACTTGCCCCCTACTTTAAGTATTATTTTAGCGAAGGTGAATGCAGACGACACATTGCCAAATTTCTCACAAACAACCTTGTAAAGATTTTTGTAGATGTGTTTTTATGTATGAACGGAGGGGTAACAAGAGTGCTTTCATTGAAAGGGATGATATTATTAGGTAGCATCATAAGTATTTGAAGGATATTAAGAAGTTCAGAGCTGAAGGTAGACCTATTATTTATACAGATGAATCATGGGTAAATGTTGGACATAGCGTTTCCAAGGAGTGGAAAGATACTACCATTCAGAGTTCTCAGCAAGCATTTCTTGAGGGGTTAAGCACGGGACTGAAGCCACCACGGGCTTGCAGACGATGGTTCACACTGGAAATGACAATGGCTTTGTTAAAGGTGCTGAGCTCACGTTTTTGTGGAAGTAAAACACAGCAGATGCCCATGACGAAATGGATGGTGACATTTATGAAACATTGTGTTCAGAACAATTACTACCTAATACACCTGAAGGAGCTATTATCAATTATGATAATACAGCCTATCACAGCAGAAGGTGTGAAGCAATCCCGACCACATCATGGCGTAAAGCTTAAATAGCTGAGTGGCTTATCCAAAAGAACAGTGATGTTGATGACGAAATAATAAAACGGGAAATTGACGTATTTGGTTTCGCAACACAAACACAAATTTGAAAAATACAAAGTGTATGAGATGGCGAAGGTGGTGTATCGATAAGTTATTCGTTTGCCTCCATATCATTGTGAACTTACCCCTATGAGGTAGTGTGGGCTCAAGTAAAAACATTTATTAAAATAAACAATGCTAGTTTTAGGGTTAAAGATATGAGGTCCTTAATATCTGCCACGTATGAAAAGGTTTCTGTAGAAAACTGCCTGGTTTAATTATGTAAATCACGCCAAAAAAATTGAAAATGACATGTGGAAAGCAGACAAGCTGCAAGATGACAAGGCACAATTTTAATAAGATTAACTTTATCATCTTCATCGTCCCCTGTGTCACCTCCTCCACCCATAAGTCCACCTACTCACTCTCAAAACTTTGAGCTACCTGGGCCATCCACTAAACACTACTTCACAATTGATGTAGCCACACCCTTGTGTGTGGACAGCGATGAAGCATAAAGGTATTTTTAGGTTTAAACTAATATTTTATTTACTTTATAGAAAAGGCTTAAATGTGCTTTGGATTGTTTTTAGAACTCCACCTCCCTCCCTCCCCCGCCACCCTTTATAATTTCCGGTATTTTAATTTATAAAACTATTGTATATTAATTTGTTATTATTATTATTGAGGTTTAGATTTTACTACAGTAAAGATGAATTAGGCAATTGTTTATAAAAGTGTACACACATTAACATGCAAACAGGGAATATTTTTGTAGCTTACAAACTTATGTACTTGTGAAGACCATCTATGAAAGGATTCGATCTCCAACCTATTCATCGCAGGTGACAGTGTAGAGTGTATATTAAAAGCGGCATTAATATGACAACCCAAACGTCAAATTGATTGACATAGCATGTATAAAGTTTGTATAATTTTCTAAGTTTGAATTTAAAAGTTGTCCATCTGTTTCTAGCAGGTGAGATTTGGCAACTGTGCGCTCCATAAGACCTGTACTGCAGAGTAAGAGTGGAACAGACTATAGTTACCATATGTCTATATTGATATAGACCTAATTGTTATAATATTTTAAGTTTTTATTTTTAAGCCGGAGTTTGTACATTCTTATCTACTCCACATCTACGGCAAAAATTAAAGAATCCAAGAATCCTACCCTATTAATGTAGTTACTTTACATTACTATTTCCCCCTTAGCCAATAGGCTATTATTAAATCAAATTTGGATGTAAATCCCCATCAACCCAAGGTTATCTCTCGTATTTAGATTTACTGCTCTTATATATTTTTGTCACATGCAATGTGTCTTGACAATATAATTATTTATTTCTTAAGTTAAAATTATAATTTTTCCTAGCTTTAAGCCTAGGCACAAAATTGTAAGTTTAATTTTAAGAATGCACTTCTTGAAATAATATATATATTTAATTATTAAAGAATAACTTACTTCACCCAGTAAAGTCTTTTGTTGTTCCGATGCTGTTGTGCAGTAGATTTTGGTTTTGACGACCCTGATGAGGTCCCTTGTATTTTTTTCAAAGCTTCGTCTGTTTCTTTCTTTTTTGTTGCAGTTTTGTTTGTATTTCTCTTTTCTTTTGTTCAATGAGTTCTTCTTGTTTCGACATTTGGGCAAACCTTTCATTTCTTGTTGTTTTTAAAGAAAAGGGATCACTGCCTTTAATTCCCCGATACGCCATTTTAACAAAATGTCTATTGATAAACGAATATGTTTTGTTTTAAATATTCAGTTAAGCCAACAAAAAAAATTGCTTACAAAAATATTAGTAAAAATAACACCTACTTAAAACGTTAGTATCTAGAAATTGTGGTCAAGATCCGTCTCATCGGATAGGGATTTCTTTAAATATCACTTCCTAAACTGGGTTTATATTCATGCATAATGCATAACTAATAGTAAATAGTGCATATCGTTAAGTGAAAAAGCTATAAGAAAAGTACAACGGCTTATAATGAAACTTGGTGTAAGAGTCTTACTTAAATCAATGGTATTATATTCATAGGAAAAGGCCTAAACACTTTTCAACAATAGAAAATGTCTCTAAAAATACTTCTATGAAGGGTTATTTCAAAAACCACGTTAATTAATCTATATGTTTTGAAACTTTAATTTAACTTCATACAAGTTTTGTCTGTATTATTAATTCAAATTATATTTTTATTTGGTTCTGATTGTATTAGTGTCATGAAATTTAAAGTAGACCCACTTATCAATAACAAAGTATAAAATGTAATATGTTCCTTTATTTTCAATCACGTATATGATAGGCGAGTTTTCGCGGTTGACCTGGTATCGATGTTTACGACCAGAATGTTTTCACAATTGACCTAGTTGGTATCAATGCTAACGAAATGTTTATGACCAAGTTGATAAGAGCTCGGTTTGGTGACACTTTCCTTGACCAAACTAAAGAGTATGGTTCTGACCTATGAACCGAGAATTTGTGCGTCAATGTCAAAATAGAATCACTTCTTATGTTATATTCAAACAAGTAGGTCTACACCTTCGTAGTCAACGTGTTTTTAATTTTTGTAAATTAAAATGGACAGCAATTACTAGCTAGAAATAAATTACAGTAAGTAGGTAGGCGTAGTACTTGAAAACCATTTAGTTATGGATAACTATTATGATCTAGGCCTATTTAATATTACATACGTAACTCATATTTTCTTAGGGCTATTTTTGGAAAGATATGTTTAGCTTGACATGCTGTGTAAATAATAGGAAAAAAGCACAAATCTAACCAAGAATAAAATTTAAAAGCTCATTTTCCGTCGATTTGCAGTACATGTAGTAGTAGGATAACCACCATTTTTTTTAAAAGAAAAACATCTCAAAGTCGTTTTCTCACTCCTCCTTGGTTATAACCACTTGGTCGAAAACACTCGATACCGAGACGTAACCAAGTAAATCGTGAACACTCGCCTACACATATTCATTGACGCTAAAACAAAGAAAATTCGTGAAACAAAAACAAGTATGTCATTTTAAACATGAACACAAAAGATAATTATTTTCGTCATCTTGTATACTGGCATTAAAATGACTATAAATCTTCTCTAATTTTCATTGGTTGATACGTCTCAAGTTCAATGATTATCTATAGTACACTCCATTTATAACGTATAAGCAGAGACGTACTAAAGGGTTGACGAAACCGACCCTTACCGAGGGCGCACGCCCATGGGGGTACAAAGATCACCCCGAAATCTGTCTTAAGTTATTTGTGTAAGGTCATGACATAAAAACTCTGCTCAGACAGATACCGGTTAGTCACTCTTCAATCAATCATTTATGTAGTGAGCAAGTTCGGACCTACCACCAGTTCAATGTACAGTGTTTTACACTGTATTAAGTATAGTAAAACATTTTAAAACAACATTGAACCTAAAAAGCCATCTTCTGTTGCGTTTAGAAAGCTGACAAAAGAGAGAGAAAGATACCGCATATTTATCTGGAAGGCTTAATGATTGACTGTGCCCCAAACAAAGAGGAAAATGAGTTCCTTGCAGAGGAATCTGAAAGAAAAAGTTATGGTAGTGATTGTAATACAGATCATGACGAATCTGATTGACCTCATTCAACGAAAAGAGAAGCGGGCAACTGTCAAAGTCATGAAGCTCACGTTAGTAATTCTTTAACAGAATTTAGAGGAGAAAAATCAATGACTTTACAAGTTTAAGATTTTGCCGCGGCTTCATTTACTTATTATTATTATTATTATTATTATTATTATTATTATTATTATTATTATTATTATTATTATTATTATTATTATTTATTATTATTATTATTATTATTATTATTATTATTATTATATTATTATTATTATTATTATTATTATTATTATTATTATTATTATTATTATTATTATTATTATTATTATTATTATTATTATTATTATTATTATTAGCACCGCGTCTTACTACCCGTTCGGGTTATACGCACTTACGCTAAATGTGCAATGGTAGGGTGATTGTGAGATGAAATGAAATGAAATGAAATGGAGGACCTACAGTTTAACGTGGAATCCGAACCACGGTAGAGGCCTGGCATTCCTCACATTCACAAGTTGTGATTAATACACATCTTGTCAGAGGTGAAGGAAGGGTTTGGCAAACAGATAAATCTGTGCCGGGACCGAGGATTGAACCCCGGACCCTCAGCACAGAAGTCTGACACCTTACCCCTAGACCACCAGGTCACCGACTTCTTTTACTTATTATTCTTCATATATATATGAAGAATAATATATATATATATATATATATATATATATACAGAAACAAGGAGATGTGATACAGTCATAGGTGTCACTTATTAATCCATGACTGACGAAGAACAATATTTAAATTAATCAAACGGCAAGTAAAATCAAATACAACCAAAGGTGATTGCTTATGATGATAGTGTAAAATGGCCAGGAAATCCCGAAATTACCGAAAGTGTTCGTTTGCAGCTTGTGGCCCATAGCCATGAAACAGTCAATTTACCGTAATTTAAATTTCCTACCTCAAATGAATGAAGACCTCTTAATACCAAATGGTTTGGCAGATTCTAAAAAACGGGGAATGTGTGAAAAGACAATGGATGGTTTATAGTCAATTTAAATACACACTTTTTTGTTTACCGTGTTTAATTTCTTCCAAGAACCCAAAACTAACACAATTTTCTGACTTTGACAAAGGTTTTTAGGGCTGAAAAGACTTAAATCCCTCCATCCAAATGCATGAAAATTAATCTTATCACAGATATTTCTATATGATATGAAACAACTTTTAAAGGAGATTAATCAAAAATTTGTAGAACTTTGAATGCTGAAATACAAAAAAGTCCAGTGCATCCCAAACTAGTCGTTACATCTTGGGCTATTACTTATCTGACCACTTGATGTTGCCTGGTTGTCCTTGGAAGATTGTTGCAAACCAAACTTCTCCTTGTGTTTTGCAAACGTGATGTCCACACAAAGTCCATAGGCCGTACACCCTTACCACTGTCCAGTTGATTGGTTTGGTTGTTGGACGTCCCCTCTGGCAAAGAAAAATTGCCCCATTGCTGCTACCCAGGCCAGTGGTGTCTAGCTTCCCAAGTTTGCAGTTTAAAGGGCACCTCTCAAGGATGCGGCTTTGTCTGTTCAGGTTACTCGCACCATGGAAATGTACACCCGGACACTTTCTCCATGAGTTGTTGCGCTAACGTCCCGCGCTATGGTTGAATGAGTCTCTCTTGAGGACCGGGCATTGTCTAGCCAGGTTACTCACGCTCTGGAAATATCCCCCAGGACAATGTCTGCCTTAGTTGTTGCTCTGACGTCCCGTACTGTAGTTGAATGTGTCTGATTGATGGTTGACTATCATCAAAGCCACTTTTTTCTTTTTAAGTCTAATATTACCTGAGGCCGTGACGAGTAAAGCTATGATACCATGAACCAGCATAAACCAATAATTCACAACACACTGACTCGATTGCTTATCTTTGTTTGTATAGTAAATGTTGCAATATAAATAAAGCTTTAGAAACATTTTGATAAATTATTTATCTGATTATTAATGATGGTGTCTGGTGAGACATTCGGCATTTCAGTAATAACAAACAGCATCAGTAACGATACAAGTGTTTTATATCTAAAATAATTATTGCACCAGTAACCAGTCTGTCTCTTTGACCTCAGTCTAACTTTGCCCACAAGCGAGTAGTATCATTAATACCCCGGTGCCTCGCGAGTCCCAGCTGATCTCGCGTCAGTCGCGGCCAGTCCGCGAACTACCAAACTGTGCCCAACAACTACGTAGCGACTGTCAAGACCGAAAGGGCTTGGATGGGATCGCAACGGAACTGTTACATCAGGTAAATCAATGTATGTTATTAGTAAATGAAATGAATGTGTTAATAAAAGGTTTGAACAGAATAACTAAGTTCGAGACTCGTAGCTTGTTTCTTTAAATAAGTCGAAGTAGGCCAAAAAAGTAATATTCCCGAAAAGTCTATAACATAAATGATCGTTTGAACCTAGGACCATAAAATAACGTTTGCCATTCAAACATATTTAATAAATTTGTTAGCTACCTTATGTTATTAGCGTTATCAAACTTTCACTATAATTATAGTTTTTGAAACCAATATACAAGCAAATAGCCAACTTTAAATATATTGTGACAGCAGAATGTATACAACACGGATGATTGCAACAAATTTTAATATACCAACAATTGTATTCGTATTTTTACAATATTAGCTTTGAAAGTTAATTGTATATATCATTTAATGAAAATGGGTTTTTTCACCTAAGTGTGATATACTTCATTATTTCCAAACTATAACAGTTTTATATACCAGACACATGTTTTTACACAAGAACATTGAAAGAAATAATTATATCTGTCCCCTCAAAATCAAGATGACAAATTTGAGCGTCACAAGCTCATGTTTATCCAGTATAGTATAGATATCACTGCGCCCATGTGACTAATTGTGAAGATTTGAAGTTTAAAATTTAAGAGTAAGTATACATTAACATGTCAGATATAAACAGAATAAATATTAGATTATAAAATAAAACTCCATGGCCTGAGCCCGCAAGCGAGCTATAGGCCACTGACTCATCTGCCCTCATCGTTAGCGATGATAGTAGCAACATTTGTAGTTAGAGGGTGCTATGTGGTCGGCACAACGAACTCTCTAGGGGTAATCTCAGTTTTATAGACCATTGCTGCTACTTATTTATTCAAGTATCTCCTCATTTGTCCTCATGAATATGAGTTTGACCCAGTTTCAGATCCATAGTTTCACAGAAAGATTCTGGAATCGCTGTGTTTCTAAATAGTAAAAACTGGTTATGGTTTCATTAATCAGTTAAAAAGATAGGCTTAAGATTTGTTTATTGGTTCATGTAAATAATTTGACTAAGGTTTGAGATGAAAACTCAACTTTTATAGCCTCTAAAGTTGTAAGGCATACATGTTTATGGTTAACACCTAATTATATTATAGTTTGGCCCTTACTATAACTTAATCCACAAATTAGAAATAATAAAACCTAAGATAAAGAAGTAAATGTTTCAGCTTGGTTTGTATTAGCCTATATTATAATGGGTGTGGAGACCGGAAGAATGGATATTCCTATAAATTTCTCCAAAACTAGGGCGACATTTTTTGATAAGGACGAATCAGGAAATGATTGTCAGCTTAAAATACAGTCGAACTTGGTTATAGCGCCATCGAAGGGGCCAAACAAATGTTGACGTTACGTCAGAGTGACGTTATAAAAGAGGTGCCAACAGAACACTTTTAATAGCATGTATTAGTCCTCTATTAATTTTGACCTTGAAGCGCCCACGGTTCCCGCAACCCTCTCCCTGACTTTGTTTTGCCATTCAGTCTATTATTAGACCAGTGCACTGTGTGACTAGTACACTCCCAGCTTGCTATAAAATAGAGCTCTGTAGGAATTGACCATTTTACTAAGGTTTTTTTTTTACATATACGTACATTTAAATACAATTTAAAGTAAAATATCCAATAAATTTTTGACGTTACAACCGAGTGGTAGTGACGCTAAAACAGAGGTTTTTATAACGTTAATAGATGACAGTTTGACCGTACTGTGGATAAATGACGCTACGCCCGAATTGAGGGAATAACCGTGGCCGTTATAACCAAGTTCGACTGTATGTGGATTATTGTAAAGAATTAAGTAGTATTGAAAGAGGCAAAGATGGCAGTACCTTTATAAAAGTGTCCTAACATCAACATCGTTGTATGGATGTGAAGCGTGGGTTTGTCAGGAGAAACACAAGAGCAAGGGGAATGCGGTTGGAATAAAATATCCAAGAAATGTATTTGTAAAAACCCGTATGGACAGGCTCACTAACGAATAGGTGTTAAAGGAGTGCGGTTTGAAAGGAGATCCAATCATTCAATGTGAAAGAGGCATCGAACGTTGGTTTGGGCATATAGAGAGGATAAATGTGGATCAAGTGACAAAGCCAATACATTATAGAAGATTGTGTGAGTCAAAAGAAAGGGATAGACCATATAAGACGTGGTTAAATGTTGTAGACGAATATGTGAAATAGAAAAATGTGTTTTAAGAATACAATAATAAAATAGCATGTATTACTCAGTGTTTGGATTTTTTAAAGCGCCACATTTTACTACCTATTCAGGTTATACGCTTATGTACTTATTACGTTAATGGATTTAGGTATGAGGAAGGCTGTATTTATAGGAAGTGTACTTGCATTTGCGTGGAGGAATAGTGGAAAACAGTTTAATACTTTGCACTAGAGTGACGCCTTAGACCAAGGGTCGGCAACCTTTATGGTAAATCTGCATAATAAATTAATATACAACTATTATGAAGTCCCGCTTCGGTGGCCATATAGTCTAAGTCACTACTCTCGCAGTAGACTAGACTGCCGATGACAAGGAGATCGAGGTTCGAGTCTCAGTCGAGTGTACTGAGAGTGGTTTTTCCAAAATTATTTTTCACTCTCCCCCACGCAAATGGGGATACACTTCCTTTCAAATATAACCTTCATAATCCCTTAAAACTATACCTCAGTTTTAGCTTATGTGGTGCTGACTGACAGTTCACAGCTGACTTCTGACAGTCAACATTTAGGTATATACCTAAATGTTGACTGTCAGAAGTGACAACTGCTAAAGACATGTTTTTTGCAGATCATATGGTTCGGCGTAGGTATACATAATTTGGTCCGGTAGCTTTTCAAAGCCGTCAGAAGTCAGCTGTGAGCTGTCAGTCAGCACCACATAAGCTAAAACTGAGGTATAATAGCGTAATTAATACATAAGCGTATAACCCGAAAGGTTAATTAGACACAGAGCTAAACAAAATTATTATATATAAGAAACGTGGATACTTCTGAATACTTGCTGGTCGCCAAAGGCAGTGTGGTCCCATTTCAACATCACTTTGGAATCTAATGATTAATTATTATTATTGATTCTCACTTTCAGTGTAGCAAAATCGAGATGCTTGGAGATAGAATTAACACCCTGAGATTGATTTTAAACATTACGAGGATAAAATTAGTTTCAAAATAAATCTTGCAACTGGTTTTAGATTTATGGGGGTAGGGAAGGTAAAATGTAGAGTAAATGTACCCATATTTTCATTATGTGAGAGTGGGAAACAGTTTAGGGAAAACCAACCTCGATACAGTCCAATTTTTATAGGAAGAACCTTATCTGAATATGAGAAAAGTTACCAGATCTACTTTCATATATTCATACGTCAGGCTATTTGATATGCGAGAAATGAAATTGTCGCTCTTGATAAAAACTTTGAATACCTATTTATAGATAATAGTGATAAAACATTGTCATTGTTTCTACACAACTGGCCGGATTTGCACCGCGACATCTTTGTCACCGGAAAACCAGCTTAGATTAAAGGAGCTTTACGTTTAATTCGCGTTTCTTTGCTCCGGGTGTTTAAAATGTAATATTAGTAAGACTGTGATCACGTCATTCTCGTGTTGGACTGGCTTGCCGCTGACGGGGAGGTTAGGATTAGAATCCTGGCAGGGTGTATTGAGGGTGTTTTTAACCATAAGCTCAGTCGGTAGTGTGTCTGTATACTGAGCTAAAGGTCTAGGGCTCGATTCCTGGCATGGCCGAGAAATTGATCATTTATTTAATGTGGGTTTCCGCTTTCGCAGTGATGAATTAACGGCTGGGGTTTGGGTGTTGTGTCTGTTCTAGATTTAAGTTAGTTTATAAGTCGTGTGCTGATATAATCAGTCGATTCAGAAAGTGCACGTTAAATACCTCGGGAAAAAAATTGATTGATGTTTATAAAACTTTAACGGGTACTAGCGAAACAGCTATAATGATGATAATTATAAATACCTGCTTCAATGGCCCCATGGTCTAAGGCGTCATTCTCTCAATAGACAAGACTGCTGATGACAAGGAGATCACGGGGTTCGAATCCCGGTCAGGTGTACCGAGATGTTTTTCCTAAATGGTTTCCCACTCTCCCTACACAAAAATGTTGGTACACTTCCTATGAGTTCAACCTTTCTCATCCCTAACTCATTGGCGTAGTTTGTATATAGGCGTATAACCCGAGCGGTTAGTAAGACACGGTGCTAAAACAGTATAATAACAATAATGCCGCACTGACAAAGTTCGACTTTGACCTTGAATGAGGGTGGTTTTCTTCTCTTTGGACGAATGTTAAGAATACCATTAAAATTCACCTTCCTCGACTGAAATTATTTTAAGTTGTGGATAGTCTAAACGGGTCACGTAGCACTAAAATAAAATTAATTTTGAAACTCACTTGCCAAAAGAAAAATTGTCATAAAGTTTGACCGAGGAAACTGTCATTGAACGCTTCTCACTAACCTTGTAAGTTGTAAGTTGTAACTGTCAAATATCGGACATTCTGTAATACCTTTTCCTCCAGTGGACTATTTCTATTTCGGGAACAAGTTTCGAGAGAATTGGGTGATCTGCTTTGGAGAGAGGAACAAAGGACTGGTATAGTCGTGGTCAACTTGTTTAGCCAGACAAGTTAACGGAATTGCAAAAATTTAAGTTATTTGAACAAAACTACAAACAAAATATAACTGAATGTGTTTTATAATAATATACTTTAACACGTATTAAATGTACGCGAGTGTTAAATGTTTCAAATATGTTTTAATTTCAAGATTAGAAAAAACTTTAATGTGCTTAGAGATGCGAAGTTGACTGCAACTAGAAATATTTACTGATGTTTGAGTTTGACACAATATTATTTACAATCGTTTGGAAGTGGTTAGGTTGCAAGCACGAAGCAATTTTTTTCCCAATGTTTTTAGTAAAAACTAGAATAAAAACGGCGTCGCCCGAATACTTTTATTTGGTTGAATAATGATCATTTCAACCCACTGTTGCATTGCATTGTTTTTAACTGTGACATTTAATTGGAAGTGTGCGAGCAGTTCATCGTTACTCGGTGTAAATACCCGGGCGAACTATCCACGGGCCAGTTTAAACTCCCGATCCATGAAAGGCGATTCAAGAAAATTTTGCGAAGAGATTTCTTCTGATCTCTTACGAGAAATCCACGCTTCGGCCTATAACAGTCGTTATATGTCCATAGACAAACCGAAAGAAGAGCCTAAACACTCCCCCAACTCTCAGGAAGGGGGTGTAGGGCAAAATGGCCCTAGCGACGAGGCTACGAGGATATACAAGGACACCGTGCAGGCGTCCAACGAAATGCCCTCATTCGCGGTGAGTCAAGATTTCCATAGAATAATCAGCAATGAACCAGCTTGGGCCTTAGGAACGCTCCATAAAAGGGGTGTGCCAATATTGAAGTCTTTAAACCTAAGTTTGACGGAAGGGATGACTCAAGGACAAAAGGTGATGACCACGGTGGAAAGTGGAGATGCATTTAAGCAGGCTAGGTCGAATCCAATTGAAACGGGTAATGCTTACAAAACATTGTTGACCACAATTCCACAAAACAGACAGCGAAACAAAAGGACTGCGCCGAGACCGTGGGTTTGTGATACTAGGATTCGTTGGATCGACCTAGGTGATAACTACTTCCCACGCTATTTAAGATCAGTTGAGTGTGTCTCCAAGACATGTTGGTATGGCAAGTATTCCTGTAAACCTAGGGCATTCACTGTTAAACTACTCCGACGCCAAAATGAATTTTGCGTCCCAAAAGACGGGCAATTGAAGCCTGTAAAACTAACAGTGACTTCCCTTCCAAACGAGCTACAAGAACTCTGGGTATGGGAAGAAAGAGCCGTTTCCTTTTGTTGCGAATGTGTAGAAAATGACAACTAAGGTATTCAACTTCTGCCTATCTAAATAAATATGTATTTCTAATGATATAATGACTATGCTTATCAACATTAAATAATTAAACTTATCATGACCTAATATCATTGCAGTGTTGGACAAATCAAGATTGTTTTTTCTTAATATATGGTGAGTGACAAAGTTTTCCAACATTAAACAATTAGGCTACACTTAAAGTGAAGTAATATCATTGGTAGTGTTGGGTGGACTTAGCCTGACTTTTATTGTTAGATTATTTTGTGTAGGCTTACTCGAACACAATAAACCCTGTGAATAAATTTTTGTTCAAATTTGTAACTAGAATGTAGCTTAATTGATTAGGCCCTGGTTACTAATTACTTGATGATTCAAAATGAAACTAGCTCATCCTTATTGAAAGTGTAAAGGGCTTGTCATGGTATCAATTCATATTGTAATGGTTTGTTTTTTCTACACTGTTGGCCTCTTTTCACCAGTTTAAGAGTGGAGATTTATTATAAAACTCCCTTAAACATATATTTTTTATAATATATCATCATTAAGGGCTCTTAGTAGGCTTAGGTACTAGTACTTCATGTCCACATTTGGGTGCACAGCCTATAGTGCATGGCCATACATATGACCTGGCCATCAAAACAAAATACCAGAAGGTATTATATGGGTGACACTAAGTCGCTCATATTTGCGACCAAGATAGTGGCTTTCGCAAGGTTGTTGCATAGTATGTCCATCTTAATTTAAAACAAGGCTATGCATGCTGGGGTCCACATTTCAAGGCTGGCCTCGGGCTTAATTTAGGAGTCGAAGATGTGTCTATACTAAATTTTATTAATTTAAGGAAAATATCTTTATTTTTTCAAAAAAGTAAAAATTAACTTAAATTGTTTTTCTAACACTTTCAGTGAAGCCAAGGTTTAGTTTGTTCGTAGCTCATTGCAGGTGTCTTAGTAAATAATAGGCCTGCTTGAAATAGAAAAAAAAAATATGGCTACATAGTCAGTAGCACTATCAATGACATAGGCCTACTGTAAAAGAAAAATAGCTTAAACAAAAAAAGTAAAAGTTTTATTTCTTAGTAAAATAGATGAGTTTATTTTGAAGACAAATCTTTCCATTAACACGTTGAGCCTCAGCTGGAATGATAAAATTTGCTCCTCGGACCAAATTAACTTTTTGGCCTTAATCAACTAGTAACAAAACCCACATTCTTGGAAAAATAGTTAAAAAATTTTTTTTTTTGTATAGGGTTCAAAAATAATTTTTTTTTTAGTGTGTGCCATAAACCGACTGTCGTCAGGCCGGATATTCTCATGCTGTCCTTAGCTCATTGGTAGCCCCATTGGGACACAAAAAAGTTTCTCGGACCAAGGGTGCCGTATGTTCTCTGAGCCTAACGCTGTCCTGCTCAACAGTCACACCTACATGAATGTGATACTCTAGGCTGTAGGAAAGAGATCAGAAACAAAATTACGTCGTGTGGTTTGTGTGAAAAGTTCACTTAACCACAATGGGGATCAACATATTAAAGATGCCTCACTTCATTATTTTTATGGAGGACAGTTTTGGAGACAGTGAATAATTTTATTTGTTTTACATAAGAAAATAAATATAATGAATGGATATAAATTAGGCTTTTATTATGCTTTTGTGATTGTGTCAATTCAATACTTTTGAAACTAATAAATTAATTTATGAATTAAATAGCCAAAGCTATTATTATTTATGCTTTTTAGTGAGGATTACTCCATCTATATATCATATTCTGAAAATTGAAAAATGACACCTGGACACAGGAATTGAACCCGGGGCTTAGTACACCAATGCTCTAACCACTGAGCTATCCAGGAATTGTCCCATGCCCAGGCTCATTATTCACTCATATTTTTAAGGCAGAGTCTATGATGGACGTGTGGAAATCGTCGGCTACAAATGTGTGATTTTCTTAAGATCACAAGCTAGCAGATAACGCAGCCACCTTCGACTCGGTAGGTGGCTTAATGCTGCCACTTGTACAATTATTATCATTGTAAGGGATTGCATATTTAAGAATCAAATAGCCAGAGCTTTAGTCTTTTTAGTGAGGATTACTCCATCTGGATATCATATTCTGAAAATAGCATGGATAAAAATAGCTTTGGCCATTTGTTTCTTAAATATGCAATCCCCTACAATTATAATAATTGTACAAGTGGCAGCATTAAGCCAACTACCGAGTTGAAGGTGGCTGTATTATCTGATAGCTCTTGATCTTAATAAAGTCACACATTTGTAGCCGACAATTTCCACCCGTCCATCATGGACTCTGCCTTAAAATACGAGTGAAGAATGACCCTGGGCACAGGACGATTCCTGGATAGCTGAGTGGTTAGAGCATTTGCGTACTAAGCCAAAGGTCCCGGGTTCGATTCCCATATCCAGGTGTCATTTTTCAATTTTCAAGAAATACATTTATATTTAGATATTGTTTGATGAGCTGGTAACGACCATTGTAATTTACAAAAAGAAAAAAAAATAGTACCTATTAGACTGAAATTAATATCATGATGTATTAAATTTTGGTGAGATTTTTCAACAGAAAAGTTCAAATAAAATTTCCTCCAAATTGAAGAAATTAATCAAATTTTATTTTTTATTTTTCTGAAACATCAACTTCAATTTAAAGGGATCCTTTCATTGGTAAAAAATGTTTAGCGATTTAAAAGAAGACCCCATAACTATTAAGACCATTGGTGGTGCATCAATGACAGATGCTGAGGCAAGTGCCTCTGATGTTAAATATCTCAATAATTTACTGTGAAAGAACTCACTAAGTTTGATTATCTAATGATCCTGGTGGTCTAGGGGTAAGGTGTCGGACTTCTGTGCTGAGGGTCCGGGGTTCAATCCTCGGTCCCGGCACAGATTTATCTGTTTGCCAAACCCTTACTTCACCTCTGACAAGACTTGTATTAATCACAATTTGTGAATGTGAGGAATGCCAGGCCTCCACTGGGGGGGTTGGATCCCACGTTAAACGGTATGTCCTCCATTTCATCTCACCATCACCCTTCCATTACACATTAGTGTAAGTGCATATAACCCGAATGGGTAGTAAGACACGGTGTTAATAATAATTTAATGATCCTGTTCAACAGTAGTCAGCTTTCTTAGCTTAGGAGTCATTGTCTTTTCCTCAGCAATTTTTTGATCGATACGCCTTGAGAAGATATTCAGAGAGGGTTTCCTTAATTTTATCACATCTTTCCCATCCTTTATATCCCTTCCTTTACCCTTTATCACCCACTCCTCCCCTTTTTACAAGTGTTGTGACCACAACACCTTGACCCTTCTGTGTAAGGCAATGATTCCCAACCTTTTTTGATGAGATGAACCTTTAAAATATTTCATAGAATCTTGGGGAACCCGTAGCTTGCTGATATATATTAGGTTTGATGGGAATAAATTACAAAATTTACGGGTGGGTCTAAATCGGTAGGGTTGATTAGTAATTAACTCATACTTTTGACTAAAATATTTCAAGAGGATTTATTGGGCTATTTCTTTTTACAAATTACTGTTCATTAGTACTTGAACTTTGCTTGGAAATATTCTTACTAACCTCACTTTTAGCATTAATACTGGCTTTCTTCTCTTCATTTTCTTTGGATACACAAGTTCTCTTAACATATTTCCACACTGTCCAAAAAAGAAAAAAAAAACGCACAAGCTTTTGCAAATTCTTGCAGAACTCTGACCGCAGACTTGCCCAGTATTCCGCAGAACTCTGGTGGGAATCATTAGTATAAGGGTAAGCTTTCATTTCGCAAATAGCCAATTGGAACAAGTAAAGCACAAATATTATCTTCAGGAACATTAATCAAAATCTAATGATAATAAAACACATCTGATGAATTTCTTATTTTTGTGAGCCTTTGAGTTGATATCGAGACAGTAGCTCAAACTTTAATCAATTTGGAAAAATAATGTATAATCTTCTCAATATTACCGACACAACGCTCCCATTTTCATCACTACTTCTTCTTTCCATCCAGGGTCCCAATTTACACAACTCTTCTCCAAGGTTATCCTCACATAGGTTACTTATTGTAGGGCCTATTGTGTACAACAATATCTAATTACTAAGCCTAAAGGTTCTTTGAAAAACTTACAGTTTGAATCCCAACTAAGTGAACACCGACAACAGAGTTTGTTTTGATTTTAACTCTTCATTTGCTTACCACTTGTTAGACCTATTAATTTATTATGTTTTTAAATATTTAACATTCACTTTTTTGAACCGACTTATTATATCAGCACACTAGAATTTTCTATGAGTGAGAGCGAAAGGGCAAAGGGAAAAGTATTTTCACATACCTTCCAGGGTTCTTTAACATGTCACAATCAACATTGGACTGAAGGGTTTACTTCCCCTTAGAAGGAAGTTGTGGTACGGATTTTTATCACCCAAGAAAAATCTGTCTACCTCGGCTGGGTTTGAACCCATAAACATTGGGTCCTGAGGCACGCACTTTACCCTAAGACCACCTAGGTCGACTTAGTCACTTACTAATCTATGCATTTTATGAAGTTTTATTACAATTAATATTTATTGAGAAGTCGTTAAATTATAAATATAGCTCTTTAGGTGCAGTACAAATTATTGGCTATTAATTTTGAGCAGCCTGGTCACCTTAAATAAGTCTGGGTTGGAAATATTATTGATTTTGAAAATCTATTAGTGACATTTAGATTCACTCTTGCACTCATTTGAACAAACTAATACAATATTTGTGACCATGCATGTGAAACCATACCATAAATCGGAAATATGCATTTTCATGTTAATAGTTTTGAATAGAGGATAGAATTCTAAAAAGAATGATGTAAGAGTCGGCTATGAAGTTCAATTAATGATTTTCTTACAGAATTTTGAATGCAATAGTTTACAAAACCATACCATTTGGAAAATTAAATTACCATGGCGACTTAAGGTATGGTTTCATTTCTATGCAGATGTATGTTATATGGCTTATTTAACCACTTTCAAGTGAAGATATAAGAGTTTTAGACACAGTAAAATGTAGTTAAAGAGAATCAACATTTTACACTTACAAATAATTTTTTCGCTGTCATGTAATTTAGCCTAGCAACTTATAGTATGTTTTCACATACACAGTCACATTTTATACACTTGCTAACTTTAAAAAAAAAAAAATTTAGTTTTATAGAGTAGCTAGTTCAACTGTCTTTGGGGACATATTTATAAACAACTTACCTGTAATAATTTAACCATAGGAAATTTGTCAAGCTCAGTGATGTTGTCATAAAATAGTTGTTTTTTACTCACCCTGTCCTACTACCTGTTCAGGTTATACACGTATGTTCTAATTACGCTAGTGAATTAGGGATGAGGAAGGTTGAACTTAGAGGAAGTGTACTTACATTTGTGTGGAGAGAGTGGAAAACCATTTAGGAAAAACTACCCTTATTACACTGGACCGGGATTTGATTCCTGATTACCCTGTCATCAATAGTCTAGTCGAACACGAGAATGATGCCTATGACCATGTGGCCACCAAAGCGGATCATAAAATGAAAAATTGTGGGTTTCTATTGAAACCAAAACATGTTGCAACTTTTAAGTAATCGTTATACATATAATCCCTTTGGAAGTGTTAAATTGATTGTATTTAATAAAAATATATTACCAACACATTCTTAAAATATAATATTTATGTTAAACAATATATATATTTTTAATTTGCAACGTTGAAGTTCCTTCTTGGTCTTATTAAAAAGCACCTGAGCACTGCTAGGACTTTATGACACCACTGAAATTAATACTTGTAATTTTTAAAATTGAAATAATCACTATCAGACATTTCTTCTAAAAAGGTGTTGTTTCAAAGTGATTTCTTGAAAACAGGTGGTACCACTTGGCATTTTGAGTTTGATGGGAGATTTAGATAAAAATGTGACAAATTTACTGAGACAATAACTTTGATAGTGCAGTTGGTAGACCAGTATATGCATAAAGTTTCAGGGCTGAGGTTCACATTTCTGTCAGAATGTAGTTTTTTTTAATTAACTTATTTCCATCAATAGTTTATTGTTGTTTCACAATTTTAAATCTAAGTTGTAAAACTTTTGCCTGGCTACAAATCAAATCAGAGAACTTTAAATCAGTCTGTCAAGTCCCCCCCTGATCTAGGATGTCTGACAAACCCACTTTTAAAAAAACTTTGTGAAAGAACTTTTTTTGTTATTGGGATTTTATTATCTCATAAGGATGTGCCAGATCTTTGGTACTATGATTATTCCTGGTTTCATTACTACTGAACACAAAGAAATTGAAATAAAATATAATTTCCTTACTTTTATTTGGCAAGTTTTTGGTTTTGTACAAGTGCATATTAAAATCCCTCAATTTTGTATATTTGCATTGTTAAAATATTTTTGGTTAGTCTGGTACTGAATTGTTGACATTAAATTTTTCTCACAAAGGCTATTTAATGAGCTAAATGATTTTAAAAAAAGCAACAATTACTCAACCATTCTATTAATAACTGTACAAACTAATCAAATTTTGGACAACCAAACACAAACAAAATAAATTAATTGCACATTAAACTTAATAATAAATATCGACACATGATGAAATAATTGTGTGATGACCAGATTGACGTATCTATGCTAAGTAAATGGCCCTGAAAAGACAATAAAAAAAGAAGCAAGCCTTGATCAGACCTCCCACAACCTGGAGAAGCAACGAAACATGAATAGTCTCACTGCCAGTCCATATAACTTGAATTTTGATGAAAACAAACTTGGTATGGTATTGGTTTAAGTATCATTAGGCCTAATATCGATATGTAATGTAAATTAAGCATGCTTGGGTCAACCATCTGTGATCTTTTATCGAGTATCTGAACACAAATTTTTGAACAGATATTAAAATGAAAACTTGTATAAAGTGTGATATTCATATACCATAGCTCTAATTTTCACACTCTGTGTTTTTTTGTTATTCTTCATTATCAATTAAAATCGTATAGGTTTATTTATCTCACTTAAGAAATGTTTTGCTGATTGTGTGGGGCTGAGTTTCATAAACCTCTTTAAACTGGTTATAGCATACTAGTATCTTTCTTAGATTATTTTGCTAACTACAGGTTTAATTTTCTAGTTTATCCTTCTTAATTCTTATGAGTTGAAATTATTCCTTCCGAAATGTCATTGTAGATAGTTCCTTTTGAAACATACGACACGCGGGCACAACTGATTATAGATGGGTCGTTATCAAATCAAGATCCTATATCGACTTACTATATAGGTTTTCCTAAAGGATAATTTGTTATTAAATGTATCCCTACTTTATTTTCATTTTATTAAAAGTACATTTACTCTTGGTGAATCATATAAACTCTTTTATTTATTTTAACAAAAGTTTTTACATTTTAAGTACGGTTATTAAAATTCATTATAAGTTTACTAAGAAGTATTTTTATCCAAAATGAAATCAATAACTTATATTTAAATTAAATACACATTTTAACTATGTCAGCAAACATAAATTTGGTGCATTGATGGTAACAAACTTATGTATTTAAGGTTGGCATGCCTAAGCTTAGCTTAAATCAAGGATAGTGTTTCAAAACAGAAAATTATATTTCATTGCTGTCAATTATTTTATAAATACCATATATGTATATGATTATTTATATCCATTTAACACATGTATGATACCTACAAAATGTACTATCCAAATCATTTAAAAGGTTACACTATCATCTTAATATTATTTTACACAAAATTACATAAAGAAGCTTATAAATCTATATAAATAGAAGTTTTAAAGTATTTATAAACTATATTAAATGAAAAAGAAAACAACTAAAAAGAAAATGGCTGTATATTATTAATAATACTATCACGAACAATACATTTACAAATTAAAAATAAACATTAGCTACATTCATTAACAAACAATAGAATGGCAGTGAATTAAAAGATTAACTATAATTGAAGAAAACACTTCTTAAGACTCATTAAGTCCTGTAAATAGTTTCAATAAATATTGTGAAACTGGCCAATTAAGATGAATGACTGTAAGCTATTTATTTCTTTTGATTACAAATAATTGTAGAATCTTTTAAGGTAATGTCTCTCATGAACATTTAAAAAAAAAATTCTTGAAATGTTTTATAAAGCTAATGAATAGCAACAAAAACTTGAATTTATATTTTCAAAATATGTTTCAACATTTCACTGCATTTTACCAGATCTTTGTTATTCTGTTGTTATAAGTATCAATAAACATATAACCATAATATATAATAATAAATAAATAGGGCCTATATGACTTGAATAAAAAAAACTGACCCAGGTCATAGACTGGAAACAGTAATGGATGTAAAAAAAACATAGTGCAAGATAGAAGAGGGTAGGTTTAGAACATATATTTTGTCAGTGTTATGAGCAACTATATTATTATTTTATTGGCATGTTGGTCTGCCAAAATTGATCATATGAGTTAACAGAGTAAAACCTATAATAGTAGGCCTAATGTAGGGCCTATCTATAGTAGCTTTTGTGACTGAAACCAACTATCCTAATGAGAATACCAACAATTAGTGTTTTGCAACACAAAGAACTTAAAATGCACTAGCTATAACAACCTTGAAAATGTTTGTTGTTATTTAAATCTGACTTAAAACGTCTACCTATGTATATAACATAATTTGATTTTATTATATTTTGGTGTACTGTATTTTATTTAACCATAGCTCCAACACATTTTGTGTATTTTATTTTATCCAAAAATATATGTTTTTCTACAAATAGCCTAATTTGTTTTTATACAAGGAATATCTATTAGGCAAAATCTCTTATATTAATCCAATCTCACTTGGATTGAGTTAATCTAGTTTCATAGAATTGTTTGTCAGATAATGATCACTACTCTTGTCTATTTTTTGTAGTTGATTAAACTGTCAACATTTATATAAAATATTCCTAAAACAAAACTTTTGGAAAAGTCTGTAACAGAAAAATATGTTTTAATTACAGTACCTACAACAGTAAAATTTTGAAAAATAGTCATGCTAATTTGAATTATTTCATAGAACACAATAGCTATGACAATATGATTGATATCTTAAGTACACTAATGTCAAACAATCATTCATCAGCATTTTAATTACAAGAAACTAACTTCCATTGGATGGACGGAATGCCATGGAAGAAAAACTAGGTGATTGGGGTAAAGTCCTTGATAACAGTACCCTCAAGGCATATTTTATCTTTACTATCAAATATGATATAAAAAAAATCATTCTAATGACAATATATTATGTTTAATTTAGCAATTTTACAGTAACTCATTTTAAAAAGTATTGTGTTTTTATACAATCCATAAGTTAAATTTTGAAATTTTATTTATACAATAAAGTAATTTAAATTATATGCTGAAAATGGCATTTGGACTTAAAACATATTTTACTAATGATTTGTAAATTGTCATAATCCAAACCAAATATTATTTCGATATATGCCTGATCAACACCACTATGGAAAAACAAAACAAAAAAATTGCTAAATAATCTTATGTACAAAATCAACAACTTTTTCCCTTAAAAATAATCTTATCGTTCTGATTATTTTTTTATTTTATGATTTACAAAATAATCAAACAATGGTCCAATAATCTCTTATTCAGTTACAATAATTCTCACTCGTAGAGACAAAGGTTTTTCCCAGCTGTCATTACTTATCGTGTTGTTGTGGCCTATTGGGCGGCTATCAATCTCAAGATCAAATATTCCTGTGTGTTTGAGCCGTCGTCTAAAGTGAAGTGCCCACACACCATGTTTCTTCACCATCTCAAACTGCCCACGAGTGTTGCCGAGGGAGATTATGTACTCGAAATCGTTCTGTTGAAATAACACCTTAATTACTTTTATTGGTGAAATATTTAAACACAGGGCGTTTAGCAGTTTATTTTAATATCACAGTAATGAGGAAATAAAGGAATTGCACTAGCATAGGCCTGATGAGATAGTAGAAGTCACGATTTGTTAAAAAAAATCAACCTTAGTGTGATTATTCAAAATTAAAATTTCCTACAGTGAATTACATTTTTCTTTCTATAATATTATAGAAAAAAGAATCACACTAAATTTTTATAGACTTATATACAGTAAAATCTTACTAATCCGACTATAGTTAATTCGTATGTCGGATAATCCAGAGCGAAAATATGTCCAGTGAGGATGGTAAAATAAAGTACTTGAGTTTGCCACCAGACACAAACACACTGCCTTAATACATTGCATCTCTATGGCATGCAAGCACACGTTCCTTTATGAGGTGATGGTGGTGTTGGAAGACAGAATGGATGAATACAACACAAGAGGAAGAAGAATGTTGGCAAATATTAAATTATACTATATCAAGTCTGCTATCTTCAGTTGGGTCAATGCATGAAAGGATGCTAAAAAGGAAACTTTAGGCTATGGCTGGGGAAAAAAAATTCTTTCAAAATAGGTCTGGTAATATTGAATTTGAGACAGAGGATTTTCAGACTGTTTAAAGAGCATCTTAAAAGAAACCATGCAAAAAATATCCAAGATTGCCTTGAACTGTATGAAGGAGATCCTGGTTTTCAACTTCTGACAGAGGAAGATATTGCTGCTGTTGTTATTAAGGATTCTGCTATGGAAGAAGAATCAGATAATTAACTAAATGAACTACAAGAATCTACAATTATGAAGAAACTTACTAGCTCTGCAAGGTATATCATTGATGCAGTAATGAATTACGGGGGTTCTTTTAACATAATATTAAAAATTGTATTTATATATGAACACCTAAGAACTGGGAGGGAAATACCTATTATAAACAGCAGCAAAGGTTTGTCTAGACAAAACTTTACACTTTCTTCAAACCTGCATTATTATGTTAAAAAACAAGCACAATTTTTTAGTCTTTTCTACCTCTTTGTCTTGGGGAAACAACTGCTGGACTCACTATTTATATCGGTTCTACATGGTCTAAGGCAGTGTTTACCCCATTTTCACTAGTCGTGAATCCCTTTTGGGACCAGCTATTTTGTTAAGTTATACAGTCATCACAAATTTAGATAAGGCTTTAGTTGTAAGCTAAACAAAGTTTTTACAGAGGGAATGAAAGATTTATTAAAGTTAATAATACTAGCTTACATCAAAACATGGGTTAATTTGTTCATCAGACTTACCACTATTAAAAAATTATGATTAATAAACTCATTAGTATGTCATGTACTACCAGAAATTCTGAAGGTACACTTGTTTAAATTGCAGGCAGGGTTTAAAAAAAACCGGGTTATTTAAAAATAAATGGTACGGCAGACCGCACAGACTTTCTCTCTCTTTCTATAAACTCGTAAGATTTCTGAACGGAATAATGTACATTGTATCATCACCACTCCACATAAGAACACGCATAAAATAATATACAATGATATATAATCAATGAGAAAATAGGCGCATCTTTGTCCAACTAAGAACATTTCAAACAGTTTAATGTCTTCCACAAGGGTCAAAACTTCGTATTAAAATTTCGATTTCTGGTTACAATTTTAACATTTTATATGGTGTTGCAGATCTTCAAGTCATCGCATTGATATTTAATTATTCATTTATACATTTTGACTAATAAAAAATGTAAATATTGACTATTGAGTCTAAAATGGAGATAGATCATTGCTATGCAAACATTTCTCCTAAGAGATTTAAGGAAAAATAACATACTTTTTTTAGATACTTACTTATATTTAATTACTCTATGGCATTGGAGAATTATTGCGTTAAGACTTAAGTAGTATATGTTTACAACTAAAGCTCACAAAATTGTATTAATATATTTGCAAATATCTCAGAAACGGCTGCTTTTATAAAAATATATGTCAAATAAAAGTTTTTTATTTCTAATAGTCCTACAATTTTGCAATGATAAGTTGTTGAGTTTCTCCAATAGTTGTGGAGATACGGAAATTAACGCTTCTGTAAAGTATCCTAAAAATCATTTTCATAGGAAAATGAAAATAGCCAGTTTATTTATAATCTTAATCAACGCCTAGATACGAATTTTAATCAAAATCGTTTGAGCAGATTTTGAGAAAACCAAATTTTTCTCTTTTCGCCCTTCAGTAAACTACCCTAATTTTAATTTTTTATAGACACACAGACAGACGGCATTGCAAAGACTATTTTTTAGGGTTCGGGGGGTCATGAAACGTCGACATCCATCAACATTTCAGGTTAGTTTTTTTTACGGTCGCAATACTTAAACTTTAATGTCCAAAAAGTTAAAAAATTCATATAATTGCGTATAGATTGAAAGTTATTGATTTTATAAAAATATGTTTCGGATAAAATATCTGTATTATAAATATATATACATATTTGTAATGCTAAGTAATTTCATATCTCAAATAGTTTCGGAGCTATTATAAAAAATGTTAATTTACGCATCAGACCGGAGCCCTTAAAGCCATTTTGCCGAAATATTGAGAGTAGCCATTTTGTTTGGAATAATTATTAATGTTCATAAATGAAATTTAATCAAAATCGTTAGAGCCGATTTTGAGAAAATCGACTTTTTCTCTTTTTTCCCTTCAGTAAACTACCCTTAATTTTAGGGGTAGATATCCAATTCCAAAAACCCCTCGGGGCAACCCTATGAAAACCCTAGATATCAAGTTTCAGCTCAATCGGTAAAATAGTTTAGGCTCTAGTTGGAGGTACAGACAGACAGACAGACAGACAGACAGACGGAAATTCAAAAACCACTTTTTTGGATTCAGGAAGTCATGAAACGTCAAAATTCATCAAAATCTCGAGTTCGAATTTTTTGACGATCACCATACTTTCTCTACCTGTAAGATAGAGAGAAAGTAAAAACAGTTGGGTTATATTGTTTTTTGGGGGTTTTTATTGGGGTTTTTTGGATTTCATTGGTTTTTTGTGGTTTAATTAAAGATATTATGTATGTTATCTGATCAAACCAATAATTCAAATATATTAATTATTCAGGATCCAGAAAAACATATTTTTATTTTAATATAGTTTGGCAGGTATTAATAAGAGACATAATAAAGGAAAACAATAATGCAACAATGTAATTCTTGGCAACAATACTGTATAAGCTATCAGGTTGAAAAAAAGACTGTTTGTGTAGAAGGAATAGAAAGAGTGGGAGGGGAGACCATGCATCAAATTACTGGGAAGCCAACTTCAGAATTGATTTGTTGCTTTCTTTAGTTATAGATAAAAAGTAAGAACTTTTGTAATCTCATTTGCTTTTTTGATAAAGTATTATTTCTAGGGCCTAGTATTAATACAGTGTAGGTACCTTAAAATGATATTATCCCAAGCGAGTTGCTAGTTGAACATATTATTTTGTTCAACCAATTAAAACGTATTTTAAAGCTTAGTCTATTGTATAAAATCTGTAATTTCAAAGAATGTGTACTACACCATAATACAAATCTATGTGTTGTTGTTATTATTATTATTATTAATTTTTTTTTTCAAACAAAAGGTTTTCAATAGAATGACTAACCATTTTCAAAAATTAGACGATTGATTTGGATCCAAAATATAAGTGTTTTTTTAAGTGGGTTTTTTTTGGGCTGGGTAAAATTGTAACAACCCTGATTGCAGGTGACATGAAGTTAAAGGTGGGGAGGTGCACTGGAGGTGGTTTAGCACATATGATTCATACTATATATTTATCATCCCCTCTGCTAAAATGGTTGCACTTTACCTCATCCTGACCCTTTTAATTAACACTTAAATAACATTGATGTTAAATGTAATAGTAATCTTCTTTTTTTAATAAAGTGAAGACTTTATCTGTCTGTCTGTCTGTCTGTTGTTTGTCTGTCTGTCATGATCATTGCATGATATCTACCGCACACAGAGGGCTGACATTTTAAAATTAGTAGCTCCTGTGCACAAACATGTGCACCTTAAAACTGGAATTTTAAATTTTTTATTAGATTTTAAATTTATTAAAAACTGGATCAGAATAAATAAAATGAAGAGATTTATTTTCTGTCTGTTTGAAGCCGGGTACCTACTTTTGCTAGTAAGTTCAATAAACAAGACTTGATATATTCTTTGTATTTTGGGGCTACAACATACAATGTAAAGGAATTTTCTTTTTCCCCACGCAGCAACAACCAATAAATAATTCACCATAAACGAACAGTGTTGCACAGTGGTCACACTAAGATGAATAAATGTTCAAACATATTATTATAGGGAGCAACATAATATGGATGGAATTTACATTGAAAAGAAGAACACAGTCCATACTCTACATTGTTGCCATGGGCCAAAGAGGAAATGCACTTCAAATTTAAGTGAAAAAAAGTTTTCCTTAAAGAGTCATAATCATATTATTAGTCTGAGTAGTAGTAAGCTTTTAGTTTCAGAAAAAAAAAAATCATGGTGGCCTAATCTGTGATCTGGCAGTTTAAATGGTTTGAATCACTAAAAAATAAGCACCGTTAAAGGGCTTCAAATAATTTAATAACTTATTTTGTATAGATAATCAAGTTATAAAGGTTAGTTTGGTGATTATTGATTGAAATAAAAATTTTGAAGTAAATAATTAAATAAATAGAATATGGTACTTCATTCCTTTTAAAAGCTTAATCTCACCTTAATAGCGGGTTGCAATTTAATTATCCTCAAACGATGTTTTGTTTGGTTTAAGCTGACTCTAAGGATAATCTGTTGGTCCTCGTGGTGGTGCCTTACTTTCCTTTTCTTTGAAGTACTTGATTTGTGAACCTGGGGACAGAATACACTCATTCATTTTAATAGTTAATAAAATAACACAAGCAGAATTTGGTGTGTGCTAGCACACTCGACTTTGACCCATCAGGATTGTTAATGTGTTGATATAATTTAGTTCAGATTACGGTCCTTCACTTTGTGTTCATTTATATATAGTTGTTAATAGCCAATAAAATGGTGATAAAGCATATATATTTGTTGAAAAAAGATAAACAAATATGAGAATCCTTTTGGTTTTTCACACTAATGATATTGCTACCAAGAGATCTTTGCTCTGATGCTATTACTCACAACCAAAAGCTTTTCACGCTGATGTTATTTCTTTCCATAGATTTTAATTCTGATGAGATTTCTACCAAAAGTTTTATATGCTACTATGCTTTGTTCTGATTACTATAAAAATCTCTGATGCTATAACTTTATTACCAAATTTTTTTCTGCTCTGATATGACTTTAAATATTATTTTGTTTTGATGCTTTTACTTTACTAGCAAAAGGAATTTTGTTTTGATGCTATTGCTTTCAATATATTTTTGTTTCAATGCTATTGCTACTAAGAAATTAGTTTGTGTGACATTTTAAAATCATAATTAATCTAAGAAATATATGCATTAACACCTTAGTTTTCGTGTTTAGCTAGTCTGCCAAGGACGGGGCGATCAAGGTTCAAATCTCGCTCAGGTGAACTGGGGGTGGTTTTTCCTAAATGGTTTTCCACTCTCCCTCCGCGCAAATGCGGGTTCACTTCTTATATATTTAACCTTCCCAATTCCTAACCCATTAGTGTAATTAGTACTTAAGCATATAACTCAAATGGGTAGTAAGACGCGGTGCTAAGTATATATATATAAAACATATTAGTGTTTTTGTTTCTAATAGTATATATATATATATATATATATATATATATATATATATAAAGGTTATATTTTGTTATTTGTGAGAAGGTATAGGAAAGATGAGATGGAAGCATACAAAATGGGACAAATGCAATATGGCTTTTACAAAGTAAACAAGGACACAGTTTACACTTTACATTTTTGCCATTAAACAAAGAGGTAACAGCTGTCCCTTGAAGAAAATTATCAGGAGGGATTGTTAAACATGCAACACACGTTATATCAATGTTACAAATCATATTTTAACTAGTAAAAAAATTAAACCTTAATGCTGGAATAAAGCTCAAAACATTGCAAGCTATACAGGTATTTGTTTTTTATTTATTACTCCCCCAAAGGAAAATAATTAAATAAAATTTAACTTGTTTTAAGCAAGGGAAAATAAAAGTTCTCAAACTCGCACCTTTTTGCATTATTTTTCTGGATCAATTATGTTTTGAATATTCAATGAAGTTTTAAATTTTAATGGATAAATGATTTATTTCCATTCAATTTATTTAACTCAAATGTCAAAGTTGTGGATCATTTTTTTCAACCTTTATATAGTTATTGCTTAAATACATTTTAATTTTTCTTTACTGGCTTTTACACAAGTGGAGGTGTTACTGCCTAGTAATGCACTTTATATTGAACTCTGAATCGGTTGCATTCCACCCACTTTGGCACCATAAAACAAAACCAAGTGCCTTAAAGATGGTTAGTCAGCATAAGAAGCTCAGCACCTCACTATTGGTTTAAAAGTTACTTTTCTCTTGATTTTTTTCTTCTTGTCAGCATATCTTACTATCTGTCAGGGGTACCCACACTCTTGACTATGCTTCAATTAGAATACGATAGTCTAGAGGCTAGTTACCAAATAAAACAAAAGCTTAATTTAAAATACAAGTTTTTTTTAATTACCAGGGCCAGCCTGGACTTTTGAGACCTGAAAATGATCAAAAAATTACTGGTAAAATGACTAAAAATTGACTTAAAAATATGAACAAAACCTTTAATGAATGCATACGACTAAATAAAACATGCACTTTACAAAAGGAAACTAAAAAAAATATATATCCAATAAAAAGCCTTTAACAACTAAACTCTTGCATTCTGCTAAATATTAAATTGATTCACAAATATTTTCTTTGGAAGCAATAACTTTCCCATCCTAATACAACCCTTTTTAGCATTATTGTAGTATCTCACCAGAAATGTGTAGTTTACAACCATACACGCAAATAGGATACTAAGTTCTTTGCCTACATTATCTTTTTAATCCAATAACTAATTTCTTGAAAAAAAAAAGATTGTGAATTTATGAATTTTTAAAAGATCAATAATATTACAAATATAGGCATAACTATTCCACATAATGCCTAAAAATTACACAAACCAAGAAAATATGTCCTAAAAATACAAAATGATAAAATATGACCCAAGAATGACTTAAGTTATAAAAAGCTTTTCTAAAACCAGGGGATCATTAACAGAATTTATGCAAACATGAACATTGTTTGTCATGTACAAAAAAAAAATACTGTCATCCAAATTTGGGCCCCGCTTATTAGGTACTTCTTCACATTTTTTGTCACAAAAACTGAATAATGTCGTTAGTTACCTGATGCGATAATTCAGCAGGTGTTCCCAAAGATTTAGCCAGGAAACTGTGCCTCTTAGTAGACATAATGTTTTCCAGCCAACTGTTGTTGGACTTAATAGCAGTAGATATGGGACCAATCACTTTTTGCCATTGTGATGCTAAGGATCCTGTGTTTGACCGATTTTCTCTAGTTGATCTTTTGTGTCTTCCATTTATCTGTCGGACGGAAAAAATCAGTTAAATATAGTTATGAATGGGTCAAAAGCTTTGAGCTGTAAGATAAAACACAGTAAAAGTGTCACAGACTTTTATTTGGTATTCCAGAGTTAGTATTAATGTAACAAATGTTGACTTTATTTTTAGTAATTTTTAGCCAAATTTAGACATTTTTTCTATATTTTACAATATTTTAGTCCAGTCTAATTTTAGTTTAGTGTATTGTGACACATTTGAGTCACTATGATTACTGTAATTGAACTTGTTATTGTTTTGATGCCAAAAATCGTTAAGTTTTTAAATAATTGGGCATTTTGAGGCAAGAAAGATGACAATAAAATATAAACTCAAGGTTTCTTGATTGTGGACCAAGTTTAGTTGAAATGTGCCAACTTTATCAAAATTATCAAGCCGAGGTACATAGATAAACATAACATTTAAATCCTTAAGATTTTCTCCACTGACAGGACTAAAAGTCTTCACAATTGATAATTAAGTTAAATTGTTTTCCACTAAATTTGATTTAAAAAAATTAAATCAATTTTTTGATATCGGGACAAGCTTCAGAAAAGTGTTTGCTGTTTATAAAATATGAATTGATTATTTAAGCTTATTACTCTCCCCTTTTTCCCCATCTATAAAGTATTAAAGGGGTACTAGCCTAGTATTTGTAAGTTTGTTTTATTTATGTACTTGCTGAACACAATATATGCAAGCAAATGCTGGTACAAATCCTAAATATACCAACCTTGGTAAATTAAATATATACTTAAGTTTTAGTATTGTTTCACATCTCATACCAAAAAAAAAGTATTATACAGGTATCAGTATAAATTGCTCCATTTCAAAATAAAACATCCCTTGTTCCTATTATATACTAACAAGCCTGCAAACTAATAAATTCATCACACTTAAACGAGTTAATAAGTTAGTTTTGAGTCACTTTATCTCTATCTAAAAAAAAAAAAATGGGGTGTGGCTGTGTCATGGACACGGCCGTGTGTTGTACGTGAATACGTTTAAACCTAAACGAACATCGTAGCTTCTCCGAGTCAAAAGTTATACTAATTGCAAATCTCGATACGCAGCAAAATAACCTCAACATGGCGGTGCTTCCTCCTCCATCGCGCGCGATGCGTCACTGTTCTCGCTTATCGTAATGAATTATCTGATCCTTTAGCTATCCAGTGGTATAATTTAATTTTGGATGTAGAGGAAAGATTCGAAACTACAACACCAAACTGTATCCCCCGATTTTGTTATCATTAGGTTTTTTGGATTGCCCCCGTATGGTAGCAAATTTAAAGACGTATTCACGTCAAAAGTCTGTGTAATACTTTCTTCTGTTGAAAAGTGGATCTTAGGGTGCCCCAAAAAGAACCATAATATGTTGTCTTTAAAATGTGAACAATTGTATCTATATTTTTGCTATTAAGTAAATAAGCTCTGCCCTTCTATTCCTCATTTAAATAATCTTATTATAATGTAAAGTTTGTGATGTCACTTTTCAAATGTATTTCACTTACCTTACATGTGAAACAACCTTCCGTAGAAATAAGTTTATCTTCAGGCACCTGATAGTGATCAGGAGTATCGATGGGATATGTAGGAACATTACCAATATCTTCTCCCTCGCCTGTTGCCCCAAAGCCGTTAGCCAATGGATTGATGGTCGAGAGGCAGTGACCCTAGAAATTGAGGGCTTTAATTTTATTTTGAGTAAGTTAGGTAAAAAAAATAGTTATAATATATTAGTGCACCATTTTGCTTGCTTTCATTCTATGAGTAGTGGTAAAAGTGTGAAAACATTAAAAAAAATATAGAAAAGGATAGTGACACAAATAAACTTCTCTCATCACTCTTAAATCCTGTTCACACAATTTCAAATTACAAATTAGCCATGCGTTTAAATTTTCAGACATTGTCATTAAAAATATAAACACAAAATACTGAAAAGAATGTGGCAGAAAATTCTGAAAAAGAATAAGTGAAGCATAAAATTTTTATTTCTAATGACTGTAAAATTGATACCTATTTTTGATTTCATTTCTATCAAGCACATCTTATAAAAAAAAACTTAAATACAAAAGTCATTTTTACGAAGCACACAGACTATACCTAAAATTGGAATTAAAATAACATTGGTAGTATGACTATGTAGTTACACCCTTTTTGTTTTATGACAGAGACGGAGTTAGGGGCTTTAGAGGATTGACTTTGTGGTTATAAATACCTGTCCTATGCGCTGGTACCCCGATGGACAGCCACAAGAAAAGCCATTCCCTCCAAGCGCACTGCAGCCAAAGGCACATGGGCTTCCAGAGCAACCAGAACTTATCTATAAAATAATGATATTGATGGCATTAAGTTTAAATGAAAAATAAAAGCATTGCAGTACATAACAAGTAGTTTGATAGGGGTGAACATTGGAATAATTTTTATATTTATAAGTATTATTTAAATATTACTACAGATCCCTACTTTATAATAAACCATTATTTTCCAAACTTGTACCAGTTGTGTGCCCCTTTTGCGGCCCTGACTTAACCAATGTACCACTTCCATCTATTTATAATAGTTATAACAATTATTATTTATTTGAGGTATTTAACATGCACTTTCTGAACTGACAGTTTATATCAGCACACGAGAATTTCTATAAGCGAGAGCGAAAGGGCCTACCAATTTTACCAGGAAAGGTATTTTTCATGTAGCTTTTAAGGTTATTTTACATGCCCCAATCAACATGGGACCAATGGCTTTACTGTCCCTGTGAACAAAGTTGTGTTACGGATTTTTACCGCTCAAGAAAAATCCATTGACCCTGGCTGGGTTTTAACCCTTTTAGTGCCACGCCTATTCCAGAATTCGTACATGAAGAATACCATAGGGCCTGTTAGGTTTTGTGTGTGAAAAATGTCACAGCTATTTTCTTATTTTTGCAAGGGTTTGCAAGAAAATTCGCCAAACCTTATTTATGAAGCGATTATTTTGATTTTTTACATATGTACTGTTCTTTAATAATAATAAAATAATACAATTTAATCAAAATTATTTAATTTCTAAATTTTAAATTTTTTTCAAAACTAATGCTAATTAATATATTTAAAAAATATATTATATATACATTTCAATATTATTTTGTTCTAGTGTATTTAGTTTTATACAAGAAAATAAAGTTTTGATTATATGTGATTATAAATAGTAATTACAGAAGTTTTTATTTAATATGCTACATTAGATATTTTTGGGCCGTTATTGCTTACCTTACAGCACGATATATTATATTGCTTACCTCATGAATAAATATTTAGGCCTACACATAATGACTGCATTTTTCAAAAACCTTTTATAATGAATAGTTTCCTGTAGTTTTTTTTTATATATTATATAAATTTTAAAGTTATTACATCTATTTACTTACATTGGTAAAGAAATCTTTTCATTCACATGACAACATTAAAATCTAAGTAGTATACTTTACTAAACTCAGAACAATTTAACCCTTACATTTGAAAACTGCTTACAAAACTATTTACATCAGTATGAATGTGAGCCACACTTACGTTTTACCATGCAGCTCGTACATAAACTGGTATTGCAATTAGCACATTGAGTATATGACCATCCCATTGTAAATGTACTAAACTCCCAGTTCCAATAACAACAATTTACGGTTTATTTTTGTTGCCAACCTTATATAAAATTACAGAGGGAAATGTTCTCTTTCCAGTGATATATGACACTACTACACAATCTATCAGATAACGTGAGAACTAGCTCAAATCTGGAGAGCGACCTCATCGGCTCTGGCACTTTTAATGGTAGTAGGCGGAGCCAAACAGATCAGCTCGTGGCATTATTAGCTATAGTAGGCGGGGCCGATTAGATCGGCTTGTGGCACTTTTAACGATAGTAGGCGGAGCCGATTAGATCGGCTTGTAGCACTTTTAACGATAGTAGGCGGAGCCGATTAGATCGGCTTGTAGCACTTTTAGCGATAGTAGGCGGAGCCGATTAGATCGGCTTGTGGCACTTTTAGCGATAGTAGGCGGAGCCGATTAGATCAGCTCGTGGCACTTTTAGCGATAGTAGGCGTAGCCGATCAGATCGACTCATGGCACTAAAAGAGTTAACCAACAAAAATCGAGTCCTGAGGCGAGCACTTTATCCCAAGGCCACCGAGGTCAATATAATAATGAACAAATACCTGCTATCTTGTAAAGTATAAACGTTGTTCGTTTCAGGCATAACAAAGGCATGACAGAGATAAAGTCCTATAAAAAGTCCATAATAGCGCATAAAAATCTGTGATAATTTATTTATCATACTGACAATAAAAGCATATTTCATGATTAATTAAACTTATTGGGATATCACATACCCACTGAAATATTTTGTGTATTATTAGGAGTATGTATATCACAGTTTGTAAAACATTGTAATAAACTATTTATGCTCTACTTGGCCTGTTTCATATTTGCGGCAGAAACAACTACTATATATAATTTCTTAACTATATACCGGTATCAAATTTGGTTGAAATAAGCAAATACAAAAAAAAATATTTTTAAAGCTATTTTTAGTAGGTACTTTTTCTTAATAGACCTAGTTTAAAATAAGGAATTTTTAGTAGTTATAATTCATATTTTTGTCTGGCAGCTTGAATAAAAATATGCTAGCGCAATTAATTTCACTAACCAAAATGATCGAAAATTAGTCACTTTTTTAAACTACATCTGTGACACCAATATGGTAGGCCTAAAGAATTCAAGAGTTGTTAATGCTGGATGTCTATGTGTGTTCTAAATTTGGTCAAGAGGGATCATTCTGTCCAAAAATGTTAAATGGACTAACCTAACCTAACATAAACCTAACCTAACCTAATCTACACAGAGAGAAATGCCCATCAAATTAATGGGAAAAAGGTAAAAAGATAATGGCAAAAGTTATATATTAAACAATCTTTAAAACTAAAAATATATATTCTTTTTGATGTGTGAGTTTTCTAAAATACTACTAATAGTTGTAAATCAGTCAATTACATTTACATTTTAAGAGTCACTTTAAAAAACAATAATAATAATATCTAATCAAATGCTAAATTTAAAAAAAATAATTATTAACTATAAATACCACACACCTTTGACCATGTGATGTTCTAAGCATTACATTAAATAAGTGATAGCTGTTTGGATAAGCTTACACAAGGTATTTAAATTTTTGACTTACTTGAACACAGACTAGCATCGCTGAGTCATATTGATATCCCTCCGGGCAACCACAGCGGAAACTACCATATGTGTTGATGCAGGAACTAGTTCCACAAGGGCTCTGGGCACATTCATTGTCATCCACACACTCATTGTAGTAGAAGTGCTGAATGAAACCTTCTGGACATGCACAACGGAAACTTCCCACAAGATTCTGTGGAAACCAAAACGGATCATGAGAACATGAAGTTCTATGAGATATTTGAAGGGTTAAAATAGAGTGTTGTCAATAATAGAAGGAGGTATGTGGAGACATTTCATTTGGGGTTTATTAGATAAATATGGGTATTGAATTTCACTATAGCTACAAAGTACAAACCCACTTCGGTAGTCACATGGTCTAAGGCTCTCTCTCCATAATAGACTAGACTTCCAATAACAGGAAGATCACGGTTCGATCCTGGTCGGGTGTAATGAGGGTGGTTTTTCATAAATGGTTCCCCACTCTCTCCCATGCAAATATGGGTACACTTCCTCTAAATCAAACCTTCCTCATCCCTAGCCTAATATTGTAATTAGTCCATAAGCATATAACTCAAATGGTAGTAAGACGCGGTGCTAAAAAAATATATAAGTTACAAATTGATCTAAAAATGTTAAAAAAAACTATTTTAAATGTTGATTGTGATTTGTTACTAAAATTTCTACTTTTTTCAAAATGCATTTGTTCAACCATCTCAAAAATACATAAAGCCAACACAATAGTCACACTAAATATACAAACAATAACACCACGAGCAATTATGAAATTCACTCTCAGATTTAGCCATATGCTACTCCAGTAATTAGTTTATTTTGAGGCAAACATTAATTTGGTGTCTCCTCCCAATTGCTCCATTTTTTTCTCAGTCAACTCATCCATATAAAAGTGGTACACCTGATTAAATCTGTATTGTTTAACAAAACATAATTGCATATTCATTCAAAAAAAAAAGTTCTTTCAAATTTATGTTAAAATATTCATATTATTAACTTGTCAAACACAAAAAATGTTGTATCCATATTAATTTAAGAATAGGTAACTAAGAAATAGTTTTTGAAATTTGACACATTTATTCTCAATTCGATTTTACACTTATATGTCAACAACAGTATTAGGTGCACCTAAAGGTGTTTTTTTTTATATCTTAAAATGGAAAACAACATTAATTATTCTAAATATGAAGGATGGGAAAAGAATCATCACATTTCACAAGCTACCACTGCAAACTACATTTCAAAATTTTAACTACAAAATATGCAACACCTGTGTGTAGAAATCAAATAGGATATGGCTGAGTAAGAGAAACTGATATACAATTTTTTATCAGTATGAGCTTGGTAACAACGTATTTAACTTTATCAAACCGCATGAGAAGGGTAAAATTTTAGCAAACAGAGGGAAAAGATTGGAAATCACACTGTGTAGAAGAAAAAAAAATCTCGGTGCACCATGTTAGGAATTGAGCACCAGTTCAAATAAAGCGTACTAGCGCACACCTAACTATGCTGGTCACAAACGGTTTATCGACTTGCCTGACAGCCGTATTGACATTTGGAGTCATCGGTGCACTCGTCAGAGTCTGTGCAGAAGGTTCCCGTAGAGTCGAGCTTGAAGCCGCGAGGACAGATGCACTTGAAACTACCGAGTGTGTTAATACAGTTGCCAGGGGAAGGACATATGCCAGTCTGCTCCTCACACTCATCGATATCTTGAATAATAGAGAGGGAAAAAAATCACGAACTTGGATTTATAAAAAGAGGACACCATATTAGGCACTATAAAACACATAAATATTAGAAATAAACTAAAAAAAAAAAGTTGGTGCATTTATTAAAAATTAAATATGGGTTGGACCCTCTTTTTATCGAATGTGTATCTCCATTTTACCAACAAATACTGGATCTCAATTTTGAATAGGAACATGGTAAGCATAAGAGGTTAACTGGCTCATATTGATTTGTTTTTGTTTTTTTCTCTTAATGTGATTTTGTTAATATTAATTCTTTAGTCATATAAAATCGAAATCGTAACTAAATGTTAATATTTTTCGTTGCCATGCGAATGCACATTGAGTTGATTGATAAATTAATGGTCTGAGGCTTATTTTCTAGACTTGTCCTATAGTTATTTTGGGTTCAAATCACTAGGAAGCAGTATAGTAACTTTTAAAAAAAAGTGTTTGTATCTTGAATCTGAGATATTTTGAATCTTGAATATCCTTTTGGATTTGAGGAAGTAAAGTATTAAAAGGTACATCCCTTTTAAAAATTTACATATAAAATTAGGTTCCTTACTAAACGAAAACAGCCCCATTTGCCAAAATTGGAAATTATTGGGTGGGCAAAAACTTAGAATAAACTATGCTATATTCAGATAGAAAACAAACTATCACATTTGTATAATCATTCCAACGTATATATTTTCTAACACATAGCAAAAGAAAAGAGGGAAAAGATAGTAAAACATTTCTTTGAAATGTGTATTGTTTTCAATAACTTATGTTTCTACCAATTAAGTTATCAATATAAAAAATAAGATATAGAAATTTAATTTTCAAAATAAGAAATATATGTCTAAGTAATTATTTCTCATTCAATAATTATGTTAAAAGAGATTTTCACTGTCCCCATGAAGAAGTAATATATTTTATGAAAATTATGTTTGCTTTAAAAATACATATAAATACGTGTGTGTGTGTGCATGTGTATGTGTGCATGTGTATGTGTGTGTGTCATTTGTAATTTACCATGAATGCAGCTCAAAATGCTAACAACCCCTCTTGAAGCATTAATAAAAACAATATTTAAGAAACAAGACAAAGCATAATGTGCTTGTAGAAATACCTGTACACTGGTCGCCGATCTGATTGTAGCCTTTGGTGCATGCACACTTATAACTCCCTTGCGTGTTGATGCACTCATGTTGGCACACATGTCTACCAGTCGTGCACTCATCAAGATCACGGCAGCTCACACCATCAGGGTTGAGCACAAAGCCTGTTGGGCATGAACACACATAGCTGCCATCGGTGTTCTGGCATGCAAACTTGCATGGAGAAGGTGTCTGCTCGCACTCGTTTAGATCTATACACACAGAGAGATCAAGTAATTAAACATAGTTTCTGTCTGACACCTTAAGTATGTTAATAGATCATCTTTCTACAAATTTAAGGGTCCTGTTTCAATTCCCGGCAGGATAAAACTGTTACATTTTGAAAGTGGGTTTGTTCCTTTAACACAAACTGGCATATTGTTGGCATGAATTTTGGTTGTTGTGTTTGTCCTTTATGGCCTGTAGCTAATTGCCAGAATTACCATTAAAACATAATAATGAAAACAATAACTATGGATCACTTGCCACTGATAAAATCCAACTAATTACTGGCGAGAGTGAATAATGTATCCCTTAGAAATTTTCTTTTTTCTTTTTCACTAACTGAAAAATAAGCACAGCTATAAATAAACTTTAGGCATTAAATGTGTAAATAATTTAGGCCTATTTCAATAGAAAAAAAGTTTTTGAACAGGTCTACATTTGTAACTATGGTTGTGTTCTTACTTTTGCAGTTTTGACTACTGATTCGATAAGACAAATGACATACCATACCTCTAATTAACTATTGTTGCCAACAATTCATAAGATTTATTAATAAACATGCGCAAGTTCTCAGACCTTTGCCAGATGTATTATACATGATTGATGACAATAAAAAATGTGTTATGGTGCAATCAATTATTAGAAATGTGAATAAGCATGTAATTTATCATCTCTACACACGCATTGACATATTTTCCCCTATAATCAAATGTCAACACATAAAATTTAACCAATTAAGCTGACTACTATATTATTAATATATTGTAATCTTTTTGTAAACTGTATTTTAAGTTAATTTTTCAATTTAGAGAGTCAATTTGCAATTGAATATGGTGTAAAAAACTATTTCGTCCAAAGCTATATTTATATGTTGTTTTCTATATTTATGTCTCATTTATACATGGGCTTAACAAGTATTCATTTTTACAATAGATTTCATTTGGTGAATTAATTACATTAAATTATCTCTTAATACTTGAAGTGTTCAACACCAGTGAAACATTTTAACATAATAGTTTTTTAGCTTGCCTTTTATTTGTTTGTACATTATTCCATGCTCAATAATGTGAGAAAGCTGGGGTATTTTTATATTTTTTATTCCTTCCTCTTGGACAGATAAAAATCTGCCACTCCAATGTCCAAAATTCTCCATTCTGACAAATAAGCCTGTGATTTACAGTCATTATCTGCTATGTGTTGTCCACAGCTTGTGAAACAAACATTGTTGCAAGATGAAAATATATGTATGTACCATACATCGCCATCTTTGTCTATACAATACAACTCAAAAATAATTTTCACCCTTCAACTTGATCTTAAAGACTTGGTCGATAACACTCATTTTTAATATACAACCAATTTAATTGTGAGAACCCACCTAAAGTCAAGGTGTATTGATGTTAATTGTTTAAATCTCCTACACTTACCTATGCATCTTGTTCCGCTTCCATCAGGTTTGTAACCCTTGTTACAAATACACCTGTACGAACCCAGTGTATTGATGCACCGACCATTACGGCATAGATCTGATATTGTGTTGCACTCATCGATATCTGAAAATTAATTAACAAAAAATCAAGTGTTCTTGCTTGCAATTTGTTAATGAAACCATTAGATTAGTTTCTACCAAAAACTGTTGAAATATGTATTGAGCCTGTTAATAACAATAACCTACTTAAAACATGATTGAAAAGCCGTCCCTCTTTCTCTGTTTACAAATTATTCTAGTAAAATAAATAAAAATAATAAATAAAATAAATAAAAATAAAATTGTGGAAACAATTTATTGTTAATTGAATGGATTCTTTAACTATATTCTAGTGTTGGTAGGCTGTTAGATGATCTGGGATTGGAGATATTTTTTCACAGTGTGGTTTTATATGCTTTCAAGTCTATGCTTAGTGCATTGCCTTGAAATTAATCCAAGCATTATATTCCCTTCGTTTATGTATTATTTTTTTACATCCATTACTGTTTCCAGCCTGTGACAGTTTTTTTTTATTCAAGCCATATATTTTCCACTACCAGCTGGATAGGCCTGTCCTAGCTTCATATGCCTTATAATCTAACTTAAAACTAGGACAGACACAGCATCCAGTCCCCAGCCGTTAATTCATCACTGTGAAAGGTTAAACCCACATTTCACCAATGATACATATTTCGGCCATGCCAGGAATCAAACCCAGGACCCTCAGCTCAGTAGACACACGCTACCGACTGAACTAAGGAGTCCGACTGATTAGAACATATTATATTCAATGCAACCATAAAATATGTAGATAAGTACAACTAAGTTCAATGTTGAACAAATACTCTTAAACTTTTGTCCTGTAATTTTAAAAAAACTGTCACATGTATTAAAAATGACACAAGTGACTAAACCTTAGAGATACACTCTTTAACATTTTATTTACTATGTCTTTGAGTGCATGTACATGGTTTTTTGAGAAATTAGCTAGGTTATGAACTCCAGGCTACAGTACTGTATACTTCAATTACCTTTTTCGGTGGCTGAATGGTCTCAGGCGTCACTCTCGCAATAGTTTGACTGCTAATGATGGGGTTGTTGGGTTTGAATTCTGGCTTGGTGTATTGAGGTGGGTTTTACCTAAATGGTTTTCCACTCTCCCTCCATGCAAATGTGGGTATACCTACTTTAAATTCAACCTTACCCATCCCTAACACATTAGCATAATTAGCCTATGTATGTACAACCTGAATAGTTAGTAGGACACAGTGACCAAAAATAATAATTGATAAGTCCCGTAAGGTTCATAAAAAATGGGCTTGATTAATAATATATTTAAATAACTCTTCAAGTAAAACCTGTTTTTCTCTTTTGAGGTACACACATGGAAGAGGGATCAGGAAGTAGAGATAGGACAAAATTGGAAACACCAATACAATATGTTTGAATTCCAACACAATTTATACTTTACACTGCCGTCACTAAACAATAAGTAATGGTTGCCAATGAAAGAATATGTCCAGACCAAGGCTGTAGTCAGGGGGAAGTTTTGGGGGTTCAACCTCCCTCTCTCCCATGAAAGTTGACAGCAAAAATTTAATATTGCCTTATTTATGGTTTAAACAAAACAAGAAAACATGAGTATATATTATAGTTATTCCAATGTTTAGGTACATTTAAATAATAGTTTGTGATTGTGTTCATTAGTCACTGCCACCACTGGGTATGATTTTATTTAATAAGTGCTCAATGTATATTTTCAAACTTGGAGGGAGGAGGTGCTATGTGAGCTTCTAAATATTAAATACAATTAAAGCATTTTTGTATTAAATCCCTGCCCTTAATTGCCATTAAAACTTGCTCCAGGTAGCTTCTAGAGGCATTTAATATTCATAATTTTTCTTTGGCTGTGGCGATAACCCCCCCCCCCCCCCCCCCCAGAAATGTTGGGCTGGCTATGGCCTTAGTCCAAATATATAGCACAATTGAGTGTAGTATGTGTGAGGTCAAATTTAGGTAAAAATGGGTAAATCTTACAAACAAATGTTCAAATTACCATGTCCGTCGACAGAGTACCCAGCCTCTAGGCACAGGTCCTGATAGTCGTCCGATGTTTGGGAGGGACAAATCTCGCAATGAGGGCCCCATGCAGCTCCCATGGTGCAACAGCAGTCAGCGCGTGTGACAGACATGAGTCCATCAGTGTGAGATGTACACCGACCACCCACAAGCTGACGGAAACAGAACCCTTCGCGGCGATCTGAAACAGACATTTTTGTACATAACTTGATCGCCCTTGTGCTGGTCTAAAATATATTTGATTATCTTGTAATGTATGAAAAAATTGTTATTCCTACATCTTTTTCAAACCATTTGTATGGATTTATTCTTAAACAGGTAGAGTAGTCAATTTAAAATATATTATTTGGTTATTCTTGCACTGGTCAGAACATTTTAGTTATCATGCATTGTATAAAAATTGCCATTCTTACATAATTATTTATAAATGAAACATTTTGAAATTTAGTGTATCTTTTACCGCCCAGGTTGATGGATATGAGCACATGATGCACATGAGTTTAAAATATTTTTTTTAATATGATTTTATTGTTCTTGATACATAAGAACCACTTTTTTTAAAATAGCATTTGATTATAAACGTAATTATTGCAAAATATAAATATAATTTGGTTCTTCTTGCATCAGTCTAAAACTTAACTTGGCAATAATTATTCTTGAACCATTATAAAGTCCTGGTTAGTTTTAAACAATTGATTATCATTTACACTATGGTATATAAAACTATTTTATATTTTTAAATGTTATTTGGTTAAGTACTCCTGAACTAACATATTTTCAAATTTGTATCTATTATCATTGTGGTGGTCTAAAACCAAACACGTTTGAAACATGATGTGTAGGCTATTTTGTTTATGAATCGTTGATTAAATTCTTATATCATTATAAAATAAAAATGTTGCCAACTTAATTTGGTTAATCTCACAATTGTTAATCTAATTGCTATACCAGTAAAAAAAACACGAATTTTTAATTTAACATTGTATCAGACCCAAATATGAAAAAGCATACCAGTATTATATTTTAAATTACCTTCTTTTCATAATCACCCAAAGGAAAAATTATTTGCAATTATGTGCCCTATTAATCTGTTTATAAAAGACAGTAATTTATTGCAAGGTTTTTTCTATAATTTGTTTTGATTTAGAATTCATTCAATTTTATTTTTCAAATCAATCTTTGGTTCACAGGATTTTTCTAGACTCTGTCCTGCTTTATAGTTTATTCAACTTTATTTTTCAAAACAGTGCTTGATTCAAAATTAATGTATACATTATACGAAAATTTATAAACTTGAATTAGATTTCATTCCAAGTATTTGCATATCTGATTCCAATTTGATTTAAGAAATATAAATCTTAGATTGGTACAGACTTTTATTAACTAAAGATATGTTAAATTAATATTAAATAAATAAGGAATTAAATTTTTAAATTGCTAACAAAGATTAATTGAACAAATGTCAAACAGTTATAAGCTAAGTTGATCCGTTCCTATGGATTCCAAGTTGTGGGTTGAGCCAAAAAAGAATCGATTTATTAGGCAGTATCTCATGATTAAATAAAGACATGTACATCAAACAATTATCACGTCATTTTAGATCTCAAATTTACAGTCAGTTGCTTTTTTTGTTATATTTTCATTAATAAGTTGTATGTTGTATACACTTCCTTTAATATAGGTTCATAAAATAAGGTTTTAGTCTATTTTGGGACTCAATTTGTCCATCATTGTCAGCCACATCCTTCAGTCCACTCTGTCACTTGGATATGCCATTAGATATGTGTATTTAATACAACTGTTGTCAGCAGGATACCTTTCCTTTCTTTATCTCTCTCTCTCTCTCAGATTAGTGAGGACTTTTGTAGTTTAAATCCTCTTCAGTTCAAATGATGCTTCCTCCATTCCCCGCCACCCATTTGATTCTCCACAGACATTGTACTTTTTTATATTCTATATGAGCCATTATATGATCAGCTAACAGATTTAAGAAAATACACACAGTTTTATTGCAGGTATTGGTCAGTAGAATTGTGTGTTGGAACTTAACTTTAGTCTCACAGTAAGATTTAATTAGTAAAGCTCCTTTTTTAGAAATATTTTTATACAAATAATTGTTAAAAAGGTTTACATCCGCAAATTGTAAAGAAGAATATACTATTTTAAAGCCAGTTAAACTCTATTTATATATATTTTTAATTTGCATATCTTTGTTTAATCCTGAGATACTACCTTCTAAAATCGATTCTTTTTTATTTTTCTTGCTATGTAGCTTTTACATAAAAAGTATGAAAATACTTTTTCTTAGCATGATTGTAAAATGACATGAAAGCTTAATATCTTCAAATCTCAAAACACTTGACTATATGAAAACAAATTAAATGTTTTTTAAGTTGTTTTTTCCTTCAATTTTCAAATCTTTATCGGATCATAAGATACTACCTGCGAGAATCAATTATTTATCTTTGGGCCATTGTGTATTTTTCATTTTAAGGAGCTATGTTACCTATGCATTGTTTGCTGTCATGACTAGGCTCGAATCCTTCATAGCAATCGCAGCGATAGCCACCATGATGGTTGACACAGTTTCCGTTGCGACATATGCCTGGGTTAATAGCGCATTCGTTGACGTCTCGACAGTCGTCTGTTAGTCCGACTTGCTGGAAACCCTCAGGACAGATGCATACAAACGTTCCAATCAGATTCTTGCACATGAACTTGCAGTTGTTGGCTGGGGTCACGCATTCATCAACATCTTCAACATAAAAAAATGTAAATGGTATAGAGCAGTATTCATGTTATTATTTTTTACATAATTGCATAGGGATGCCTATTTGAATCTAACAGCTTAATTTAATTGGAACAAGAGAAGAAGCCATAAACTACAATTTCCTAACTCTTTTTATGATTGTACTTTATACCTGAATTCGTGGACATGTGGACAAAGGTGTCAGTTTCTCCTTGTCTGATTTGCTGGTTACAACTAAGTTTAGATTTGATTAGCGGCTGAATTTAGTGAGGTTATTTTTTTCTCAGTTGTTTTTCACTGTCCCTCCACACAAAACTATGTACACTTACTCTAATTCTATCTTGCTCATTCCATCCCATTAGTAAAAGTATATGAATAGCCTGGAGAAGTTTTAATAAATCCCCCCCCTCCCACCCGCCTTTCCCCTCAGTTCAAAGCTACCCAATCATTATTTTTGTGTAGAATGGATAGATCTACTTTATATTTTATCTATTTTGTTCATCCTCTTCATGACATCCTAATTCTAAAAGAGATAAATCATTAATTAAATTATTTATAGTTTATTTCAGATTTAGACATTATTTGTTGATAAAAAAAATTGAGAGTCAGCTATTAAATAGTAGCTACCAAATATCTTGTCACAGCAAATGTCTTTTAGGGCCGTATGGGGGCACCACTGACTTTGACCAATGCTACTGACGGTGTATTTAGTTAGCACTGCGTCTTAATACCCGCTCAGGTTGTTTGCACACTGACAGTGTAAAGTACTAACTAGATCCAAATGGTAGTGCTTTGGCTTTGATGTTAGTGAATGAGAGAACTAACTTGAACCAATCAATAAATTGTAGTTATTATATTCCCTAGTGAATTAGAAGGGAAGAGTTCACACACTTAATGTATTAAATGGCAAGCTAAGAACAAGCTATTTAGACGCAGCTCATGACCTTAAACTTTTCAGGAAGAAGGCCCATCGTAGTTTTTATTAAGTGCACATGTTCTACCTCCATTTGTGTATTTTAATTCCATACATCAAACTCCTTTATTTAAATATTTCTTAGTAGTATAAAGATAAATAAGTAATTGTGTAATAACCAACCTTGACAATGCCTGCCATCTGGGGCCAGAGCATAACCATAAGGGCAAATACAGCGGAAGGATCCAGGCACATTGTGGCACCTGAAGGCGCACTGGTTACCCATTTCTAAACATTCATTGACATCCTCACACACCTGTAGACAGACAAACTACTGATTACTATTGCTACAATTAATCAGAAAAAAATATGTGTTTTAAATAAAGAGACACAGAGGATATATTCTTTCGTTTAGTCTGATTTTCAAGTGACGGGAATATTGGAGTTTGAATCCTGGCCAGGTTTACTGAGGGTGGTTCTTCCTAAATAGTTTACCATTCTACTCCTACACAAATGCAGGTACCTCTCTTCTATTGTTCTACCTTCCTCACTCTCACCTCAACGGTGTAATTAAATATGAATATCCCGGGCAGGTAGTAAGATAGGGAGCAAAAAATTATTATTATTGTGGACATAATGTGACATATTTATTTAAAATTGAAAAATCAAAATCATATTACTAAGGATTCCATTGAGACAAAATTAAAAGCTTATTAGTAAGTGATGGTGTGAAAAGCCTCAAAAACTTCAACTTCGAATATTTGTTCACTTCTATTTTGATTCAAAAGTAAAATTCCTGATTTGACAATTATAATGATTCGCAAAAAAAAATAAAAAATAAAAGTTAAAACACACATTTATATATATATATTAAATATAATTTACAAAATGGTAAATTTCAAACATAACTACCAGTACTATGTAAATTTAAGTATTAAATTTAATTTACAAAATTTCAAACATAATTAATATATTTTGTCTTAAAATTAAACATTAAGTTATTATCACAAAATGAGTGTGTGTGTGTATATATATATACTTAAATTTACATAGTACTGGTAGTTATGTTTGAAATTTACCATTTTGTAAATTATATTTAATATCTCAATTTACATAGCTCTGCAACGTAATATTTCTATCGACATTAAACTCTTTTTTAAATATTTGAACCTCGATTCAGCTTAGGAAATATATCATATTATTCAATTTAACTTTACTTCGAATTGAAAAAGTTGACTATACACATACACACACACACACACACACACACACACACACACACACACACACACACACATACACACACACACACACGTACTAAGTATTCCATATAAAGGATCAAAAAGGTTGTATAGTCCTTTAAACATTATTTATTTAATTGTGTAGCTAAAATTTAACTTTTCCTATAGATATATTAAAATCACTTTAACAAAATATTAAATGAATAAATTTATTTTAACTAAACTAACCTGCATTGGTCCAGGAGCGAATCCATCGCTACACGAACACTCGAACCCTCCCTCAACATTCGTGCAGGTACCATTACCACATATGTTGTTTACACTTAAACATTCATTATCATCTGAAAGTAGAAAGCTATTTTGATTAGTATGTGTATACCTTCAAAGAAGACTAGAGTCTATAGTACAATTATAAGCATAAAAAATTGATTTAAAATATAAAATTTCTTAGCAATTTACACAGTTATATCATCTTAGCAATGAAATCTTATGTTCAAGTAGAAACAAATTCTTATTAGCTCATTTTAGGGGTTCTGCTATGGCCTAGAGCAATAAGGTATCTCTATTGACTCTTGTTATAATACTCCCTAGAGATTTATATTCAAAACTAAGAACAGTGTGTGTAGGGATGGGAAAAAAATATCGATACTCTACTAATATCGATATTTTCCTTTCAATATTTTTTTTTTTACTCTATACTTTTTTTCCAATACTTTTACTGATATTAGTACTTACATTCTGGTATCAGGTTGATATCGAAAGAAACAACTTTTTTGTTATCTTCACTCATACTGGGATTAAATGTTTACTAGGGTGGACTATGGAAGAAGAATAAATGAAACTATTTCCCAATTTTCACTCATTTTCATCAGAATTCATAGCTGTTATTTCCTCTTTGTTTATCAATACACCCTGACCAGGCGATGAGGGAGGAAAGTGGCACCCAGTCTACTACCCCTTCCTTTATTAATGAGCCCAGTCATCACAAACTGAACAAAAGAAGCTTTTGTAGAGCTCAAAGAATTCAGTCAATTCAAGGGTATCCCAAGCAGACAAAGCTTATGTGTGTTATTTAAGCAGATGAATCAGGGCAGGGTGTCCATTCTTCTTTTGTTTGTCAATAGTTAATAATCTATCTTGACAGAGTATCTAAACGATGAATGAAGTTAAAAAAATAGCACCTTATATAAGTGAGCTATGTAAGTTTTTTAACAAGTTGGATAGCTAAAAAGCATCTTGAAAAAAAAATCGATACTCTATACTTTTCTTTCGATACTAGTACGGCATTGATATTTTTCTTATGATACTTTTAATGAGTACAGTATCAATACTTTTATTTCGATACCACATCCTTAAGTGTGTGAATATTAATGAGGAAATAATGGTTCAAATCCTACTATAATCAGGCAATCCTAGATGTGATAATGATTGGAAAGTAAACCATGATTTTTTATTTTTTGTACTAGAGATTTTCTGTAAAAAGGATTTTAATACACTTTATTTACATAACTTTGAAAATTTATTTATTAATAAACTTATAATCACAGTTTAAGAAAGATAATAGTCACCTAATTTAAGATTGACCGTAGTTACAACACTTTAATGAACCCACATTGGTGATCATGCAGTCCAAACCGTAAAGCTCAAAATGGCCTGGATTGCCAGTGACAGTAAGGTTGAGGTTCGAAACTTTTTCATAGAATGCACTAAGGGAGGTTTTTCACATGTTGTTTAATACTGTGGTTTTCTCATACCCTCCCCATAATAATGCGGGTGCCATTTTATCTCAGCTATCCTTTCAAACTGTACAGCTTAGAATAAATTAATAATAATCTTGGTGTTGACTTTATTAATTATAGAGCCTTCAGGACACATACCAAGAATATTCTACTTTTGCAGTTAAGATTGAGTGCTAAGGAATGTAATCTATAAAATCATTATGATCATTAATATAATAATAATATTAATAATAACAATCGATTTTAATGGAAATGTTAAGGTTATCACCTTTTCTTACACCTAACCACAAATTAGAATTAAAATATAAGCTATACAAATAAAACACATAAATATATATATATATATATATATATATTATCCTTAGTATAACGGGTATAATTTTTTTTCCTAAGTGACTGTAAACTGTATTGATATTAATTTAAAATAGTCATATGAACCCTGATATGTTTATACAAATGAATCTATTACTATACTAAAACAAAATTATTATTCTAGTTTCACAAATTCATATGAAATACTGGTAGTCATATTGATATTTTAAAACATAGAATATGTGTATTAAAAAAATAAAATGCAGACTAAAGAATTATGAAAAGATAAATTAATAGGAAAGAAGCACACAAGAAAGCACATTAGGGGCAAAGAAAAAGTATAAAATAATATTTTATTTGTTTTATCAAAATGGCATAAGATAGGAAGAGAGTTCTATTATGATATGTTTATTATAAAACCTACCCTTTCTCCCGGTTTGTTTTCTTCTATTGTCTTTTTTAATTAGTTTATCTTTTAATTTTTTTAATTTATTTTTGTCTGAATTTCCTTGTCATTTCCTTTCTCTTAATATTTTCTTATATTTCAAAAACTAGCTTCAGCGATTTCTTTATTATTTTCATGGTATATTTTTTCGTTCAACAGTTCAAAATGTCCATCATTTAATTTCAGAACTTCACATATTGACCACACATCTAATTACAATTATAATTAATAAAATGATAAACCTAAACATTCATCAAAAATGATAGGTAGCTATTCAATTTAAGTCAATCATATCCATTTATTGATAGTTGACACACTAACAAAGATGTTGAATAAACTAAAGTTGAAAAATGACACCTGGATGCGTGACTCAACCCCGGGGTACTTTACTTAGTGTGCTAACACTCTACCACTGAGCCATACACTAACTGTCCAATGTTCTGGGGCATTCTTCACATATAGTTTAAGGCATATATGTATATCATCTTTAGAATATAACCACTCCAAGAAGCTAATTTTTTATCTTAATATTTTGGGTTCAAACCCAGCTGGGATTGATGTATATTTCTTTAGCAATAGAACTCCATAGCACAACTTACTTTGGAGGAAAAGTAAGTAAAGCCCTCAGTCTCATGTTGATTGTGGCATTTAAAAAAAACTTAGAAAGTATGTGAATAGGCCTATCTATACCTTTCCTGGCGAAATTGGTAGGCCCTTTCGCTCTTGAGCATAGAAATTCTCATGTGCTGATATAATTGGTCAGATCAGAAAGTGCATATAAATACCTCAAATAAATAAAATAAATTAATTTATCTTCTTATACATTTAGTGTTGGATGCACATGAAACTAAATTATATATAGCAAATAAATGTAAGACTTAAATCACCAAAATAGCTCAACCTCTGCAAGAAAGTATATTTTTTTAAGTAAAGGTTATTTGATAATGGCTGCCATTTCCCATCCCAAGAGCTCTGCTCATCTCTTCTGATTTGAATTCTACATTTTTTCTACCTCTTGGTTTTATTTACATATAGATCACCGAGCTGATATCCGATAATTTTTAGAAGGCACTCAATGAAGACTCACCTATACATTTCTTTCCTGTAGAATCTAAAATGAAGCCCGCAGGACACTCGCACCTGAATGAGCCATCCGTATTGATGCAGTCTCCTCCGTCACAGGCGTTGGGCATGAAGGAACACTCGTTCAAATCTTCTCCTGTGTCTCCTCTCCCAGGACCTTGCGGGCAGAGCCGGGCAAACTCCTCTGAAACAAAGACGATAACTTGACAATGGAGATTGTAAAAACATGAGCCATTATTTTAGCGTAATTTGGTGCTAATCCTTATGAGATTGAAATTGTAATCTTCACAAGGTGCAAAAGCAAGTGATTGGATAGTGTCTCGCCAAGGTGTGATTCTAGGCCACAGACAAATAATATACCCAGACACTCAACCTCCAGGTTAGAATGGTTGAGCTTCTTTTGGGAGCTTGAGTCCTTCAACACTGGGATCGCTGCGGTTAGTCCTATCATCACCCAGCAGTGACACTAGCGAGGCCCAGTGTTGAGGACTCAAGCTGGCAAAAGGAGCGAAGTGAAACCCCCGTAAGGTTGAGAGTCTGTTTCTTGTCTGTGGCCTAGGCTCAAATAACCCTCAGCTTATGTTGAGATCCTTTAGAGAAGTTACTCAAAGAAAAATTCAACTTTTAACACCATGGTTAAGTGAGCAGTTATTTGACTAACATGAGAGTTTTGGTTTGATCCCAAACAGCTGCATTAATTATCCTCAAAAAGATTGCTGCTCTCAATGTTTCATTGGTTGGATTTCTAAGTCATTGGTAGTAGCTTACAGGCAGTAAATCACATTTGTTAAGATTTATTGTAATTTTAAGAATAATGTACGACTTTGTGTATTATAGGTATTGTAGATTTTTCAACTTTTTTCTTTGCAGTACTGTAAATAGTGTTAAACTTTTGCAGTTGTATTGGATTTAACGAACAGCTGTTTTATATTCTAAACATTGAGGTTGGAGGACATTAATAATTAGGGTATTATTAATTGAATAGCCTTCAACTTACCAGAGTTTGATAGAGGGCATTGCTCGCAATACTTTCCCCAAGCTGCACCCATAGAACAGCAGCACTTCTTCACGGTGATTGGCTCCATTCGAGGATGGGAACACTGACCTATTATAGATATCGCTTACTATATATAACATTCACAACACAAAAACATACTAATTTACTCATTCAAGTGTTTCAAACAATGTTATGACTTTTATATGCAAAAGAGCCACCTTATTAAAAAAAAAAATTATTGTCTGTCTTACTGCCGTTTAGGGTTACATGTATTTTTTTACTATTGAGTTAGAGATGAGTAAGGTTGAATTTACAGGAAATATATCCATATTTATGTGGAAATAGAATTGAAAAACTATTTAGGGGAGTCCACCCTCGTTACACCCTTACAGGATTCGAACACTGATCTCCTTGTCACCAGCAATCTAGTCTATTGCATGAGTAATGCCTATGTGACCACTAAAGTGTGTCTTTTTATTGATGATAATGTAAAAAATAGATGTACAAATTTATATCCAGTGGTTCTATAGTGTACTAATGACAGGGCGCATTGGTGATCTAAGTTCACTGACAAAAGGAATAGACCCGTCTTAAGACAGAACACACAATAACAATAATAATAATAATAATAATAATAATAATAATAATATTTTTAATCTCCATTTCACAACTACATTTAAAAAAGAGAAGTTTTTGTTCACAATAAAGTAGAATAATTGATTCTAGGAAAAAAGCGCAAGTGAAAGAAGTGCACACGAAAACTCAGCACAGAAAAAAACCCACAACCATAAATGCTCACACTAAAAAAGCCCACACGAAAAAATGCCTGCACGGAAAAAAGCCCACAAGGAAAAATGCTCACACAAAAAAAGGTCACGGAAAAAAGCTAACACTAAAAGTGCGCACACGAAAAAATGTCCATAAAGACCCATTAATTTTTACTTTCTCATCAAAAGAGAAAGTATTGTAATCGTGAAAAAAATCTAAATACAAATAACAAATTTAAACAAGAAAAAAAACTGTGTTTTACAATTCTGTCAGTCTGTCTATGTATTTTTTATAAGTTTATACCTCTGGAATTTTTTTTTCATTTTTACCCTAGCCCTCAAATTAAGGGAGACAAGTGGTTTATTTTTAATTGCAATTTCGAAAATAGCTTTAACGATTTTGATTGAAATTGATGCCTAGAATATGTTTGACCTCCCAAATAAGTGAGATAACACCTTATATTTGGTAGTTAGCTAAAAATTAGTTGAAGACCAATATACTGATGAGAAATTTTAGAAAATTCGAAATATTTTTAAAGTGTCTCTAACGATTTTGTTCCAAATTGGTATCTGTGGTATGTATGTCACTACAAAAATAAATGGTATGGAACTTCGCATGGACTTTCTCGCTCTAGTGTTTAAAAATGTAGATATTTACTCAAAATTCATAATATAATATACACTAGTGAACCCGAGAACAAATTGTGCTATAGTTAGATACAATATTTCTAGACTCAAGGTTTTAAATTTTATAATTTTATTTCTAAAGAATTAACATCTTCATTTGTACATTTGGACCAATAAAAAATATCGATATTGGGTCTCCAAGGGTCGACACTTCTTATTAAAGTTTTGACTTCTGGTTAAAATATTCAGCATTTTATTAGGGGATGCACATCTTATGGTTACCGCATTGCTATTAAATTTCTCTTTTATAAATTTTGACCAATAAAATAGGTAATTATTGACTATTAGGTCTAGAATGAGAGAGATAAATCATTGCTGTAACAGAGGTGGATCCAGGAGTGGAGCATGGGGAGCGTGCACCCTCCTTCAAGAAATTAAATCAATGTTAAAGTCATTACTAGTTTTATTGTCATGTAAAACTATCTCACTAACCAGATTTCATTTTTTTATTTGTTATTGGTAATATTATTAATTGATTAATATAGGCCTACGGTAATTATTATTAATACTTAAAACAATCACATTAAGTATTAAAATGGTGAAAATGGACATTGATTAAACCACCCAAGTTTAAGTTGCGTGCATCTCACCTTGTTGCACAAACATTGTTTAGGTTTAAATTTATTTAATCATTGCTATTATTACTATTTCAATTATTAATAATAAATAAATATCTCCTCCCTGATGAGTTCTGATAGATTGAAAACTAGGTAGGGGGATTGGGTGGTGACGATCGATTTTCTTTAAGAGGCAACCATTACCTCTTTGTCCAATGGCAGTAATGTAAAGTGTGAACTGTGTTCTTCTTTTCATTGTAAAAGCCATATTGTTTTAGTCCCCTTTTATATGTTTCTATCCACCTTTCCTATACCTTCTTCCAAATATAATTAAAATGTGTCAAAAAAGTATCCATAAAATAACACTAAAAATTCCAAAAAATTACTTAAAATTAACAAAAAGACCCAAAAAAGTGAATTCAAACTGTATGAATGCACAAGAATAAATCAAACGCGCACTTTACAAATCAAATTTAAAAAGTTAATAATGCAAAACCCCAATCAAACTTGCATTCTGTTAAAAATTAACCTTGATTTATAAATTTTTTTCGTGTGGGCATATTTCCATGTGAGCATTTTTCATGTGAGCAATTTTTGTGGGGGCATTTTTCCATGTGGGCATTTTTCAATGTGGGTTTTTTTCCGTGTGGGTTTTTTTTCCATGTGGGTATTTTTCCGTGTGAGCATTTTTCCATGTGAGCATTTTTTCGTGTGAGCTTTTTTCCTGTGAGTATTTATGACCGTGGGTTTTTTTTTCTGTGCAGAATTTTCATGTGCGCTTTTATAGTTTGCGCTTTTTTCTGGTCACCAGATTAATTATGCCTTAATTTTGGTAGGAAGAACAGTATCTAAAGTTACTAAAATAATTTTAATATATTCATACACTAAGACATGTTATCTGCAGTTGTCACTCTTGATAGATATTATCAATACCTATAAAATAACACAAATAATAAAGTAAAATGTTATCAATGTTGGCTGCAAAGAAATATGTTTGAATTTTCGAAACTGTTCTTCCTACCAAACTCAGGCTATACATATGTTTGGACAATATGTTGTAGTCTTAATAGAAATATTTGATATTTATGTTATGAGTATAAAATTTAAATAGTAAGCTTTACTTTTGTTTGTAACATATCAGAGATCCTTACTTTTTTAAACGTAAATACCACTATGGTAGTCAATATAGTACATAATGACACGCTGTTACGAACCTCTCCGAAACACGTCATAACAGAACTCCTCCCTTATGTCAATACACTTCATGCCATTCTGACTGAGGATGTAACCTTCTGGACACTCGCACATCACACCACCGTCAGTGTTCACACATTCACCGTCCTCACAGATGCCTACGTTCTCTATGCACTCATCAATATCTGTAAAAACATGTGAATAAGCTTGTCTTAAAATCAAAACCAAAACTCATGCAAAAAAAAAAACTTAATACTTTCGCATTATAGGAATGTGATGTTTACAAATATATAAAAGAGTACATAGGTATTCAAAAACTATATTTATAAGCGAAATCAAGAATGATTGAGCATGAGATAATTCCTGGATAACTCAATGGTAAATCATTGACGCACTAAGCTAAAAGTTTGGGTTTGGTTCATCTCATAACCAAATACACTTTTCATTTGTTCACTTGTTACCACAATCTGACACCTTAGCTCAGTCTGTAGCGTGTCTGTTTACTGAACTAAGGGTTCTGGGTTCGATTACCGGCATGGCCGAAAAATTTATCATTGGTGAAACATGGGTTTCACACAGTGATGAATTAATGGTCTGGGTCTGGATTCTGTGTCTGTTTTAGATTTAAGTTAGTTTATGAGGCATATGAAGCTAAGACAGGCCTATCAAGATGGTAGTGGAAAAATATATAGCTTGAATGAAAAACTGACCCAGGCCACAGAAAACTAGTTACCACAGCTAAACTTAATAAATCCAGAACCTAGTGAAAAGTGGCCTGTATACTAGACAAACTATGTTAAACTATGGTAGAGTATTGAATAGGAAATCCAAATGTTCTGGTTTTGATTCTCTTGTCCAGATTGTCATTTTTCTCTTAGTTGAATTAAAAATAATTACTTTCATAGTGCTGCTATAGTGGTGTAAGGAATAGGGGAGATTATGGAGTATCATTCCAAATTGAGTTCACACTACTACCCTGAGTTTGTCATTAATAACCCTTGAGACGAATTTATTATAAAACATAATCCAAGTGGCCTAGGATCGTAGGCTCTTGTAAAAACGTTTGTGACATAGCGGAAAAACAATTTGAGCTTTTAACAATATTGTGGAAGTACGTCACTTTAGCTTAGTTGTAGCATGTCTGTCTACTGAGCTAAGAGCCCCGGGTATGATTCCCGGCATGGCCGAAAAATTTATCATTGGTGAAATGTGGGTTTCCCCTTTCACAGTAATAAATTAACGGTTGGGGGCTGGATGTTGTGTCAGTTCTAGATTTAAGTTAGTTTATAAGTCATGTGCTGATATAATCAGTCGGGTCAGAAAGTTAACTCTAAATACCATAAATAATTATTATTTAGCACCGCGTCTTACTACCCGTTCGGGTTATACGCTTAAGTACTAATTACGCTAATGGATTAGGAATTGGGAAGGTTGAATAGAGGAAGTGAACCCGCATTTGCATGGAGGGAGAGTGGAAAACTATTTAGGAAAAACCACCCCCAGTTCACCCGACCGAGATTCGAACCTCGATCTCCCCGTCCTCGGCAGTCGGGCTCAACATGACTAGCGCGTTAGCCAACTACGCCACCGAGGCGGGTCATAAATAATTAATTAACAAAATTGTTCCAAGGGGTGGTCACATATTATGGTTTATAAAACATAAAAGTATTTGTAAGAAGAACTATTTAAACTGTTTTTTTATAAAAAATATGGCAAAGGAGAGAATATTAAAACTAAACACAAATCAAATGTACAAAATAAAATCTATATGCTGAGTCTCTTCACTATGTAATAAGTTAACATGTAAATACATATGATACAGTCAATCACATTTGTTGATCTCACTGCTTCACTCAAAAGTTATTTATACCAGGTTTTGTATATCAAAGGTAGACATATGGATTTCTAAGTTTAACCATATTCATCTTAGCATAGTAATTGTTGTTTCATGAAGTCACCATTAAGTGAAAACTAAGTATGTTATCCATTATTTTTTTCTTTATTAAATACCTTCACAACTGTTACCATCGGGTCCCAGTTCATACCCAGGCGGACAGCTACACACGTATGACCCCATCAAATTTTGACATTTACCAGGTAGTGGACAGGTTCCTGGGACCTGCAATATTTAATATCTTCAATTCCTTCAAAGTCAAATTGTGAAAACATGCCATTCATTTATACCAGCAGCTTTAGAGATTCCATAACTATTCAAATGCCTAATAGAATTGCTGAGTAAACAAACAATATTCTCAGTGAGGGTCAACTGACCCCCTATTTCCCAGTCACAGTTGGGGTGTGAAGGGGGTTAATTCTTGTTGTCTTGTGTGAGGCCCATGAAAGAACCACTTTAAATAAATTTAAAATATGCTTATTTCAATATAATACTGTTGTGTTTTGCACAGATTACTTTTGTTTTAGTTAAAATATAAACAACACATTATTTAACTGATATAAACCGGTAGGTATTTGTTAAGACTTTTAGTCAATTTATTTCAACAAAACAAAAACATGGACGCTTAGCAAATAAGACAAACATTTGGTTGTTATAATACCTAACAAAACAAAACATCAGTAGAAATGACAACATAAAGTATTACACAATATATTTTGTTTTATAACTTACTATACAGAATAAGAGACGGGGCTGAAGGTTACTGCTACATAACTATGTCCTACAAATACATACACATCAAATAAAATGAATACTTGTTTTACTAAAAATACTATTAGTGAAATTCTCTACTAAAATAAAAACTAAATAGATCCCAAATAAATTGAAATGGCAACCAATAATTATGATATGTAATTAGATATATCTTTAAGGATTATTTTTTTTAAAGATATTTTGTTATATTAGGAGGAAAATACAGGAAAGGTGTTTATAAACATAAAAAATATATCCTATAACTCTTTACCAATTTCCTTTTTCTCTCATTTGTGTTTTTTGGAACTTTTAGGAAGTTGCATTGCACATTTTACACTCCCTCCTGATGAGTTAGAATAAAACTTAGTTCAGGGGATTGGGTGGTAACAATCAATTTTCTTTAAGAAGCAGCCATTACTTCTTTGTCCAGTGGAAGCATTGTAAAGTGTCAATTGTATTCTTGTTTTTATTGTAAAAGGTATATGCTGTTAGTTACCTTTTATATGTTTAAATACACCTTTCCTACACCTTCTTCCAAATAAAGCACATTCAATTAGATACATTCTTTGGACTTATTCATTTTGTATCAAATATAATTTGAAAATAAGTTTCTGGAATGTTTTTTTGTGTTAACTTACTAACAGATTTTTTTAAACTTTTAAATCAATGTAGGTAATTTTATTTCACTTGCACACATTATATTTAGAAAAAAAAACAAGTCAAATTTGAGTCTAAAATATACTTACTCATCAAGATGTACTCATTAACTAACAAATAAAGTTTTAAAAGTATTTTAGAAAATTGTGGATTAAAGTGCAGGTCTTGGTCGCAGTGACTTAGTAACAAGAAGACCAACTTATAAAAAGTATAACTAGTTTATTAGGTGTGGGGGGGACAAATTTCAATGTGTTCAAATCAATTTGTTTGGTATCTAGATAAAATAAAAATTCAAAGTTCAAAATTGCCATGTCAATGAAAAATACTCTCAGTTCTCTCACCTCTAAACATTCATCAATGTCCCTACAGTGCTGACCATCAGCCGCCAGTACATAGCCCTCAGCACACTCACAGTTGAATGAGCCAATCACATTGCGACAACGGCCGTTACGGCACAAGAAGGGCATAATGCGACATTCGTCAATATCTGCAACATCAAATAGTTTTGTTCTATAGTAGAACTCCTAATTGGGAATACAGAGTTGCATGTTAATATAAATACTAGTAAAATACTTTATATTAAATTTCCATATTTAATTTTGAAAAATAGAAAGCACTGAGATGTGTTTGTTGTGTTCAAATGGTGATACAGTTTATTAATGTATTATAAAGGATGAGACTTTTTATTGGTTATTAAGGTGCAAGTCAACACTTGTCCTTCCATCCAAGCAATCAATACATAAAAATGTAGGTATCCCTCCAAAATTATTCATTTTATTATTAATTGATTTTCACGAATCCAAAGGAATTTAATATTTATTTGAGTATAATTTTTACTTAATACAAACCACAAGGTGGCTACATATACTCTATGAAGGTTAAACCTTTTCTTTTGAAGGGCTTACTCTCAATTGCATTTAATAACAAAAAAAAGTCATAGTTGGTGTACTAATGTGGTTTTTAGTGAATCTTTTCCCACTCCCAATCACAAAAATGAAAACATTTTCTCTTAATTCTACCCTTATCATTACTACCCTATTTGTGAAAACAAAGAGAGGGCCTGGACAAATACTAAGATGATGTACATTTTTGAAATAAGCTCGTATAAAAACTCACCGATACAATCATTGTTGGGGCTGAGTTTGAAACCTGGGAAGCAGTTGCATTTGTATGATCCTATAGAGTTGATGCAGGTGCCATTGTTGCATGTATTGGGGTGCCTCTGACACTCGTCAATGTCAATGCAAGAGTCTCTGCTCGAAGCGAGGATGTACCCAGTGCGACACACACACTGGAAACTTCCTTGGAAATTGTTGCACTCTCCATTGCTGCACACATTCGGACGCTCAGAGCATTCATCAATATCTGAAAGACCAGGTTTTAGAAATTAGTCAAATTAATCAACATAAGTTGTGTAGAATCTTTGAAACAGATTCTTCTTAAGTCAACAACCTGAAAGTTGGTTTGATAGGATTTCTATCTATCCGGAGCTGGGCTCTTCGGCTGGTTAGTGCTGCCTGCACCATCTGGTAAAAATCACATAAACTAGAGGAGTTTAGGAAGTGTGGTTCCTCATTGCCTTCCATACTGAATTTCTATGGGCGAGTGCGAAAGGACCTATCAATTTTGCAAGAAAGGTATTTTTGCATTCCTTCCAGGGTTCTTAAATATACTACAATCAACATGGAACTGACGGCTTTATTTCCCCTTTGAAGGAAGTTGTGCTACAAATTTGTATCACTCAAGAAAAATCTGTCAACCTTGGTTGAGTTTGAACTTTGAACCCATGAACATCAGGTCCTGATGTCGACTGAAACAGATTATTCATAGATAATGCATAGCTACAAGCCTTTATAAAACTATTGAAAAAAATTGCTTTAAATGAAAAATAATCTTTGGGCCAGTTTCATAGTCAGATTTAGTACGCCTAAAGTGTGAGTCGATACTAAATACAGGACGACACCTACCTAGACCAAAATGGAATGGGCCAGTTTCGCATATGAAACTGGCCCATTCCATTCAATTTCAGGTAGTGACGTCTGGTATTTAGTATAGCGCCGCACTTGAGGCGTACTAAATGTGACTATGAAATGGCCCTTTGACTTAATGGATAGAAAACTTTTTTTTATCACCGCGTTTTACTACCTGTTCAGGTTATATGCATGTATGATAATTACTCAATTGAGATCGAGATGAGGAAGGAAGCATTTTTAGAGGTAATCTACCTGCATTTGCATGGAAGGAGAGTGGGAAACCATATAGGGAAAACCACCCTTACTATAACTGACTGAGCAGGCCAGTCTAACACGAGAGTGACACCTTAGATCATTCAGTCAATGAAGCAGGTGTCTAGGAAACAATTACCTGGGAATGTAATTGTAATCTTCTTTGTTCAGTAATAAATCATTTGGCTACGATTCATGTTGGAGACATACACTTATGTTTCGTCTGTAAACTCATATTTAAAGAAACGCCCATGGAACTCTGTATTGATCACTGTTGACAGTCTCAATGCATTGATTAGATAACTGCTCCCCTATAAAGGATCACTCGCGAATCAAAACCAGAACAAGCTAGTAAAATTGTGTGCAAACACCCATACTGCTAAAAGAAACAAGTGGTTTAATGCTAGATACACAAAACGGTGTTTAAGAGCCTTTATCACCCCACAGATAACTTCTTACTTGGGTAACTAATACAGCTCGATTCAGATGTCTCACTGTGTGGCGGTTTTCTGTATTCTACTTTAAAAAACAGTGGACTTGTTGATATCAATGATATCGTCTTACCCTATTTTAAAAAATTATAACAAAATTGAAAAATAAATATCTTAAAATGTAAAAACTGAAAAACTGGTTCCAATTTATCTGTTGTAGATGTATGTATGTAGTGAGCCACACTTAAATCACTTAAATATATTTCACGGTTTGAGAATATTCTTAGTTCTAATTTCCTAATTAATTGACTAAGATATGGGCTCCTAAGGCTCAAATTAAAAAAAAAAATATATCAAAGATCAAAAAATCCTTTTATGTGTATGTTTTGTTTAAGGAATATTATCTAGATACTATTATAAATGCTCACATACATACTAAATTATTTTAGGCATGGCTTGGAATTGAACCAGGTTCTGCAAAACTTACAGTTGATCTCTCTAATGTCATGAAGATGGTAATTATTGTGAATTAACTTATCATATTCTGATACAAAAGAAAATTAATTGTTATTTTTTATTATTTATTATTGACTCAGACTTATCCATGGTCAACCTTTCTAAGGTATTGCAGTTCAAACAATGGCCCCTCCATCTCCAAAATAATTCAGTTAAAACCTCGTGAGGTCACCAATTTACTCTTATATGGTGCAAAATTTATAAATGCTTTTCAATTTAAAAAAAAATGTGTTTCCAAACACTAATAACTCTATAACTATCATGTACTTGTAAAAACAATGACTAAACAAAGTTTGTGGAAACTATCCTTGTATAACTTATAACTGGTGAATCCTTACCAACACAATCCCTCATGCTGATTCCCAGCTTATATCCTGTTGGGCACTGACATTCGAAAACCTCCTGGCAAATTGACACACTGAGCGTTACCAGCGCATGGGCTCGGCACTCGAATACACTCATTATCATCTGGAAGAAAAAACACATGCTAATGGTTTTACTTACAAATAAAATTAATGCTAAAAAACATTTTTTAATTTTATAGAAATTGTAAATGTTAGAATGTCTTATTTATATGAAATATTGATTTCATAAACACATATTTTGACAAATATGTAACTTGACACCAATTTAAGGTACTTAGCCTATTTTTTTTCCAAACTCAAACTTAGAATTTACAATCATATTTATGAATACCTTATGTTTTTCAAAACTTTTGACATTGCTTAGGCAAATAAAAATATATAGGTTTTGCACACTTTTAAAAAATAAGCTGACCCTTTAAAAAAATAGAATATTCGGCTTTCAACTCGTTTTTCAATCTAATAAGCATATAGATAAATAATACTTATAAGTCCATTGAATTTAATTCATGCAAACATTTTAAAATGCTTTTTAAGGTAGAATTTTTAGTCAAAAGTTGTTAGATAACGGACTTGGATGCTTGTATCTAATTGTTCTTAATCCTTGTGGTAAATCGTGTATTTATGGGCTGGTCAAAAACATTTTGTTTGATAAAAGTTGCAGAAAACACAATGGAATGTTCTCTCTCAAGTTTCTTAATAAACAGGTATCATAGTGGTTGAAGCCTTACCTATACACTGATGCACGTTGGTATCATAAATAAACCCTCTGTTACACTGGCATTCGAAGCTTCCTGGGGTGTTGATACATGAGCCATGGCTACACATGGTGGGCATCAGATTACATTCGTCGATCTCCTCCGTGCGATTGGTCATGGGGTTGATAAATATCCCCTGCTGTTTGGAACCACACAATGTCTCGTACTCTCCTGTGGTTCAAACAAAGGAGCTGATTAAATTGAGATAGGCCATACCGCCTATTAATATCACTTCAATTCAGTATATTGCTTCTTGCTGTATGTATGCACATACATTGAATACTATACATCATTTAGGTTCATAATTGAAAAAGTCATAAAATTATGTTTCATCAAAGACTTTGATCGGGAAAATGTACCAATAATATCATCCAATAACCCTTTATTAAACAAACACCATGTGTAACAAATTACCAGTACAAAAAAAAAGCATGTTTCAGTTCATATTCAAACAATAAATACATGAATTAGTTCCATTTACTTCTCTTAGAAATTAATTATTCTAGTTTAAGTTCCCATTCCTTTCCTTGGAACATAAATTTTATTTTTAAGTATTTTATATACAATCAGTTTCGGTTTTTACATGACCCTGCAAAAAAAAATTCACCCGTTTTTTTATTGTTAACTCTTAAAATGTTATCAAATAAACATCCAGTAACTCTTGTTTACATTAAGAAAGAATAAATTCAAAATTGATACTGTAACTTTAGTCCAATTTTCATTTGAAAAATCTTATCTAGTCAGCTAGAAAAACTACTATTTTCACATATTCATATGTCAAGTCATGTAATTTGCAGCTGTAAATGTTGATAGATATAATCAACACCTATAAAATCACAACTAAAATATAGTAAAATATTGTTGTCGACCGCGAAACCAAAAAAAGGATTTTCTAAATGTGTCTGCCTACCAAAATCCTTTTATATGTTTAAAGTTTTTTTCACTGTAGTTTACATAGTACTAATTTATAATCTTTACCTGGTAAATCTGCCTTTAGCGGTGAAAGCTTTTGAGTTTTGACATTAATCATGTAAATATTCTGGCTGTCCCTTTTTCTTTTGGTTATGATCCAAACCTGGACACTTTACATATATGATTGTTATGCTATTACTCCCTACTCTTCCTCTTCCCCTTTGTCCACAAACACACACATAGAATGGTCCTACTCACTGGTTCCTGGGTGGGGACACTCCTCGCACGGATCTCCCCAAGCTGCCCCATGGAGCAACAACACACCATGCGTGTGTTTCCTTGAGACATCGGCTGCGTGCATCCCCCATCAGAGTACTCAGTGAAGCACTTATCTTTGCGCATGTCCACACACTCCTCTGCACACATTTACACACAACCAAAACAGTATTATGATGTTTTATGCAAGAGTCATTATAAAATTTCCAACAGAATGGTTCAGATGAATAATTGTGGGTTAAAGTTAAATTTAACATTAATTTAGACCCAAATATCAACTAATACACGTTTTGTGTGCCTTTTGGATTTGTTAGAGGAAAAATAAATATGTGCTTTTATTGAGTCATAAACTTTAATTCTATTAATTTGTTGTAATATAATATCTATACTTCATGCAAGGTAAGCAGTTTCCCAAAGTATTGTGAAATGGCTGCAGCTGGCTATTTACTTGGCCTGTAATGTCACAAATCATATGGCATCCGTTTAAAAACCGCGAGATAAAATTGTATACCACATTTTTAAAGTTATCAGTTTGTGTCATTATCTCCCGTTTTACACCTCACCCCAAAATTGGCTCCTTAAAATATAAAGTCTATTATTACATTTTCTTTAAAAAAAATATAATAAAAAACGATAACAAAGAAAAAATTGTACCAAACGGCTATTTTAAATTAAATATTGAGAAGAGGATAGAAGCGCAAGGCCTACACATTTACAAGAAGATTTTAGGTCACAAAGCTAACAATCGTAAACATAACAAAACACATAGTTATGAAATTTTCGGGGTACATCACTCTCCTTCTTCATTAGAAGATGATCTATCGCTAGCCATGCTGCCATATTCCAGTTGGTGTTTTACTCTCTTCTGCTGAAGAAGGGGACTGATGTACCCCAAAAATGTCATAATTATGTGTTTTGTGGTGTTTTTTATTGTGAACTTTGAGGCCTACAGTTTTCTGGTTAGTGTTTAGGCCTTAACCTTCTATCTTCCTCTCAATGTTTTATGTAATAAATAATGGTAAAACCTGTGAGAAAAGTGATGTAAAGTTTTTCATTCAAATTGATCTTACAGAATCTATATTTACCTGGGAAATTACACATAGCTAACTGAATCACTCATACCGTCCATTCCTGGTTTTATATAATGAGAATAATATTAGAACTACAAGGATCAGAACTAAAACCTATAGTATGCGATTGGGCATCCTCGAATGTGATGCCTCAAAAATACTCACCACAGGCAACGACTTTTGTGGTTTTCATTAATTTCAAATAACAAATACAAAACTGAAGGATTGACCCTTTATGTAAATAAAATTTAAAGAGGATATACATTTTTCAATTTGGTTGTCAATTACTTCAAGAGTTTTACTTACTTCCGTTGGGTAGCAGCATGTATCCTGATGGGCAGATGCAGTGGAAGGTGCCTTCTTTGTTTATACATGTCCCCACTCCACATATGTCTAGGTCTTCCTGACATTCATTTATATCTGGCAAATAAACCAACAGTTAGTGAACCTAACTCTGACCCACAAAGCTAAGGTTCAATCTCGACAGGCTGTACTTCACAATATAGTAGTTTTCAATGCTATCTCCTGATAACTATTTGTGCACTTTCTATTAGTAGTTTTATTTTACTCTAATATTAATCTTAAATTGAACCACTAATAAACTTGTGAAACATCCAAGTTAGATAAGCAGTAGCATGTTTGATTCAAAGTGCAATGGGAATCATTTTTTCCCACGTATGGGTTTCCCCATTTTTCCCTAACTGTTTTTAGTACCTATTTTAGTTGTACACATACATATATTTATTCTGCTGATGGGGCAAGGATGAAGAAGATAGAATTTGAAATACACCTGCAATTTGATGGAGGGAGAATAGGAAACAATTCAGAGAAAACCACCCTCAGTACACCCGCCCTAGATTTAAACCCCAACCTCCTCCTAACCAGCAAACCAGACTAAATTAGCTTGACATTTAGATCATGTGTCCACTTATAAGGGCTGGTTTTCGATTCTCTCTCCAGAAAAACTCTTGTTTATTACCTTAAAATGGATCAATGAACTCTTTTCACTGTATATTCTTAGTCTACTCGTGGATAAAGTTGTCGATAGCCAATAGTTGCAGTGAAATATAATAATATCATCAGCCTTGTTTTGAACATATTAGTAACTAATTAATCTAGCATTATTGCCTTGTTCCCTCTGTGTTTGATAAAGGTTAAAAGACCAGAATTTTACCTTCATTTGGGTTTTGAACATGTATTTTGACACATCCTGATAAATAAGCTAAAGGGAAGAAAGAAGATGTCACCATTTTTCTTTGGATTCTCAAACTTTTTTGCTTCCTTCCCTAAAGGTATTCATTTGATACCCACACCAGTGGGCATGCAGACAAAGGCATCAGTCTAGTCTAGTTTGCTTTGCCTTTGATGGGAAAGTCAGGATTTAAATCCCTGCTGGCTGTGTGTACTTAGATGGTTTAAAAAAAATCTCACTCTCCCTCCACTCAAATGGGGATACACTTCCTCTCAATTTTACCTTTATCACATTAGTGTAAATAAGTGGCTAACCATGATGGATACCTATTTAGACACAATGGACAATAAACATTACTAACCCTGTGCGGAAATAACTTTTTTACTTCAGGAAATAATGGGATAGGGAAAAAAGTTAAAAGTAACATTCCACTTTAGACAATTCTAAAGATGGATTTTAAGATTGACTAAAAAAGTTTTTAAATAAAAAATGTATGGCATGAATTTGAATAACTACTTACACAATAAAACATCAAGATATTCAAACTAATCATAATACATAAATGTGAACCACAGTCTTGTCCATAAGAATACAAAAATATTTTTCTTAACTGAGCCAGTGTGCCATTTGTACCATTTAATTACAAAACCTCTCGCATAAAGCACTGTTGGACTCCAAAAATATTAGTTTATCCAATTGTTATTATCGATTATATTAAAGCAAATGTATGCCAGTCCTAATAGTATTATTAACGTAGTAGAAATGTCATTATGCCAATAAGTGTGATGAAGGTGTATTTTGCATAATTTTATATTCAAAAATCACATTTATCATTATTTTGCACTAAACATATGTGTTGTGGCCCTAAATCTATTCAGGGTTAAATATTGCCATCAATTATATTACATAGCCTAGTGTGGCTATGTTATTTAATGGTACTCAGTTGTGTTGACTAGGTAGTAATAAATTAAAAGCAATTGAAGTTTTGGGTATCCGTCTTATTAATGAAAGATAAAGTTTTGTTTGAATTTTAATAAATTAATATTCTTAGTGAATATTAAATACAAACGTGATAATGATAAATGGGCATTATTGTTTCCAGTCTGTGGCTTGGGTCAATTCTTTTTTTCAAGTCATATCTTTCCACTACCAGCTGGCTAGTCCTGTTGTAGCTTCATAGGTCTTATAATCTAACTTAAGATTAGGACAGGCACAACATCCAGTCGCCGACCGTTAATTAATATGTGAAAGGGTAAACCCATAGTTCATTAATGATACATTTTTCGGCCATACCAGGAACCAAACCCGGTACCCTTAGCTCAGTAGGCTGACATGCTACTGACTGATCTAAGGTGTCGGATTTCCTGAAAAATCCCAGTAGATAATTTTTCCTGCCTAAGTTTTTGGAACATCCAAATTCCAGAATTTTTTTCTGAAGTTTGGGGTCCTGCCTAGACATATATATATATATATATATATATATATATATATATATATATATATATATATATACACTATGGTAATTAAGTATGTACACTTGGTTCTACTCATTAGTGTGTCTTGTAAAATAGGGAATTGTGTTACCCATTACGTTTGTACTACCTTGTAATTAATTTAATTCTATTAAGCACTTAAAGTGATTCAGCAATAAAATTATTATAGCAATATTAGAGGGATGTTGTCTCAGGAACTAGAGGTTTAGTTTAAGTAGGAGCTACCTAATTGTAGTTAATTTGTCTTTTGAGTATGTGTGAAACTCATTTTTTTAAGTTCAAAGTGAAGCCAAATCGAATATACAAAATATTATCAAAGCCAAATCAGAGATTTAATAATGTTGTAATAGGTTTATGTTGAGAAATAAATATGATAATGTTTATATTTAGCTACCTTTAGCCACAATTATAATTTTCAAAAGAAAATTTATTTAAAATAAGTTCAACATATTTTAGTTAAAAGAAAAATTCACGCTAATATTATTACATCAAAAATCTGTAAATTATATATCAACATTAATTGTAGCATTAATAACAACACAGATTGATAAAAAGTGAAAATCAACATATATTCTAGCTATACATATTTTTTTGGCAAAGCTTCGTTATGAAAAATAATTTACGATTTTGATATCAAAATTGAGCCTGACAAATATTCGAAGTAAGTTCATAGTTTTCAAGGCTTCATCCACCCCAATTGCTCTTGGATTTATCCTATTACGCAACCTATGTTTCCATAATATTCTCTTAAATGGAAATGTTTCTATACATTAGTTTTAGGTATAGCATGGCATTAGAAAAGAGTATCTGTTAGTAACTGAATTTAGGTAGGGTATAATAAGTAACTGAATTTAGGTAGGGTATAATAAGTAACTGAATTTAGGTAGGGTATAATAAAGTACAATAGTACTATGCTATAGGTAATAATACATACCTACACACAAGGTACTGGATAGGTCAAGTCTGAAACCAGCGTTACATAAACACATGTAGCTGCCGAATGTGTTGGTGCAGTGGCCATTGCGACACAGGTTCTCATGTTCGTCACACTCATTAATATCCTCCAGGACAACCTGAGGGCAAACCAAAATGATATCAAAATAGAAACAAATTGGATCACTTTATTCAATCAGTTTTTATAAAAAGAAATGTCACATAACACCAGTTGTGTATTATTTAATTTTAAATATTGTAGTCACAATCTACCTATTTGGAACAGTCTATAAAGGGTTGGGTTTGACTCTTGATCGGTAACTTATAGGATTATCATTCATGCAGAATATAAAGGGATGATAATTCAATACAATCAGGAAGCTCCATTCTTTAATAGCCCAGGTTCATTTTTGAATTGAAACATTTAATACAAGGGCTATTAATAACCTAGTCTAAAGAATGGGGCGTATGGTTAAAAAAATGCACAAGTATTCACCTGGAGAGAGGATGAAAAAGTAACCTCTAGTATATCTGGCCAAGAACCAAATCAGTCAAACCTCACATATAATTCAAAGTGAATAACACACCGTGACGCTGTTAGGTCTATAACCAGGTCCTCCTGGACACAGAGCCTTGAACTCCTCTGAGCCCTCGGGAGGACATTTCTCACACCGGGGACCCCAGCCTCTACCCACGGAACAACAGCAAGTCGCTCGAGTGATGGGCTCCCCCATCTCTTGAAGACACCGGCGATGGCCACTCCTTTCTTCCACATCCAGAAAGCAGCGAGATGTTCGTCGATCTGAAATATCATAACTTTAAATTTCATCTCCAAGAAAGAAACAAGCGTCTGTAAAGAAAACATTTGATTGAATGTTTCAGGTTTCTAGAGTAAGTTTTGTTATGGTTTTATAAATTATATGAGACATTAGAACAAAAATAAGTTTGAATACGTACCTACTTCTCTCCAGCTACTTTTTATAACAGTGCTCAAGATACAACAGATTTGTCTCAATTGCCCTGTTGACTTAACAGGCAGCTTTACTATGCAGAAACTGTTCACTAATTTATTTTACCTAATTTTACCTAATTTTGCTAAATAGCGTGTGTGTCTTACCACATGCCAATCGGTTTCTATAGCATTTATGTGCCACTTACACTTCAACTTGTGAGAGATTCATGCTTTTGTGTTGTTGATGTGTTATTCTAGTTTACTTGTTTATTTTCTTTCTAACATGCACAACATTTTTGTTATCTTGCAAGCACTTTAACTTATATTTGCCACAGATTGATTTAATGTTATATATACATTTATGTTCTCTCTCTAAAACTACACAGACCCCTAAGTTTTATTTGAACTCACACTAATTATGCTTGCTTAAAAAAGCACAACTAACAAAAGAACACACCATAAAAAGTAATATAATCACGTATTTTAATACCAGGAATGGCTCATTAGTTGATGCAAGGCTTGACAGGACTCTACTTTTAAATTTTGTTACCTCCCATTTAGTATCCTACTTGACCTTTAAGGCCAATTCACCAACATTTGTTCTTTACTTTATTTTGTATTAACATTGGGTAACCACACAATGTATTGCGTGGCTACCCCGGCCAAAACTTTTCTTTGCTTCAAACCGCTAGAAAAAAAATCTCTTCATTTGATTTTTTCCGGACGAGTTTTAAATTTTTTTAAAGAAATCTGATCAAAGATTTAAAATTCCAGCTTTGAGAAGTCACTTGCTTTTGGAGAGCTGGCCATAGATGTTGGAAACCCAACTAACTTACCCACACAAGCATTGCCTGCCTCGACCAGTTCGTAGTTTGGAGGACATTGACAAAGGAACTTCCCCTGAGTGTTGATGCAAGTACCATACAAACAAGCCTGAGGACTGTCACACTCGTTGAGGTCAGTGCAGTTCCCTGGAAAGCAAATATGACGTTAGTAAATAACTTATTAAAAGTTATCTACACATAAAGTGCTTCATTATCTTGTTCCCTGATATTATATAATATTATATGAATCATTTGTTTTTACTTGTACACTTGGCTGTAATTAAATCTAGACGCCATGGAAATAGAAAAAAATTAACAAGTTGGGATTTTACTTCAACTTCTAAGTGTTCTTTGATATGGATGACTTTCTTAGTATGATAATGATAAGTTTTGTATTTATGTTTTAAATAAGTGTGTCATGCAAATGTAGATAATTTTCATAACAAATGTTATGGCACAATTTTCGTATTACTGTTTTATTTAGTATATCTTATTCACTAATATTTTTAGTTTTATGAACGATTTGTAAACATAATTTTTTTTTTTATTTAAGGGGTGTGAAAAGATTAAAAAAACTTTAACTTGCATATAGAAAATTATTTTTGCTTGGACTAATATACAGCTTTGTCAGTAAAAGATACTGAGAGATATAATAGTACACTTCATAATGTTCACACAGCAAAAATCTTACCTAGCTTTTTTGATAACATGATTTATCAGCTCAGGTCCAATTGTGTTTAATGTGTTTGCAATAAAACATTTTGTAAATTATATTTAGTGTCTTAAATTATTTAAATACACACAATATTTCAGTATGAGAAAAATATTTAAAAAAATCATCATTACGAATATTAGATAAATTCGATTTGGATATGATATGAAAAAAAGTGGATTTCACACACCCCTAATGTAATATAATTTATACTCATTAGGTAAAGGAATTTAAAGATTACCTGAACAACATATCATTTGAAATTGTTAATGAGTTTAAATATTTAGAAACTATTTTAACCAGCAATCATGTTATTAGAGTGGACATCAAGAAAAAATACAGTCGGGCGATGTTTGCTATTCTATACAAAACAATAGTTTTACTGGTTCTCTATGGGTTCTATATGGGTTATATGATGAAAAAAAAATTGGGGTGTTCGAAAACAAGGTGCTTGAGAAGATATTTGGTCCAAAAAGGGATGAAAATATTGGGGAGTCAAGAAGGTTACATAATCATCAGATGATACTGTTGGTATAATCAAGTCTTGTAGATTATGGTGGGCAGGACATTCAATGTGAATGGAAAAATCTAGAACCCTGTTCAAGGTATTGACTCGAAAATCCAATGGGAAAAGACCATTGGGAAGACTTAGATGCAGATGGGAGGATAACATTATATTGGACCCAAAAGAGATAGGGTGTAATGAGGCGCACTGGATGGACCTAGCTCAAGATAGGGATAGATGACAACTTTTGTAAGTGCGGCAATGAACTTTCGAGTTCCTAATGCCATTAACGGTGTTTGAACAGAGCTAATGTTGAGAAAAATCTGTAAGATTCTGTTTATGTCACTGAGGAAAAATTGAAAGTGGATGCTACTGTTCCGTTCCGTTGAGAACCAAAAAACCCATCTTTGTCAGCAGTGAAGTGACTGGCTTGGGATGAAGTTTTGTGGGAGGGTAGGAAGGTGAGGGAGGGGGAGAGTTAGCAGGTAGACAGTCTTCTCTGGCTATTATGAATGAAAACTATAAGTCAGGGACCGAACTAAACCATTGGTTCATTTTTAAAGCTAACCTTAACTTGATTTAAACACTAAGTTCATTTAGTTTATTTTAACGATGAATGGTGGTCGAGGTTCAAATCCTGAATGGATAAACAAAGGATGCATCTTTCTAAATGGTTTCCCTTTGTCCCTCAACAAAAATGTGGGTACATTACCTCTGTTTTAGATATTTCTAGTGTCATTAATAAAAAATATAAATTTTAATTACACTAAGTGTGCTATAGACAGATATGTAGAACTAATAGAGTGGATGAAAATGGTGAGGGGGCGGGGGGCAGATATTAAGTATTTAAAGCATTATCTCTACATTATGTCGAATGTGAGTATTTGTTAGTTATGGTTAAAGCCTCATCTACATATTTAAATTAAAAAATGGCATCTGGACACAAGAATTGAACCTGGGACCTGCAAACTATGTTTTGATAGTTGTTATAAAACTAATTCATTACATCTGAAAAAATGTGAGAAAATACTTTAGAAAAAACATTTGACCAGAAAGGACATAAAAAAAGAGTGATTGAAAATGTAGGCCTATATGTGTGTTATGATTGTGGATGTGAATAATTGATGTAGACATTCTGTGCACAAATGCACATATTGTTAGTGTCCATCTGGACGTGTCTATAACCTGAACCTAGCTAATACAGTAGTGCCTCTCAAATTATGTTAAGTGATGCCATTTTAGGTTGTTGGTGCTATTATTATTTTTAACTTTTTTTTAGCGTCGCGTGTCTTACTACCTGTTCAGGTAATATGCCTTTGTACTAATTACTTTATTATTAAATCTAGGACAGACACAAAATCAATTCCCCAGCCATCAATTCATCACTGTGAAAGGGTAAACCCACATTCCAACAATGATAAATTTCTTGGCCATGCCAGGAATCGAGCCCGGGACCCTTAGCTCCGTAGGTGAACGCACTACCGACAGAGCTAAGCTTCTTAATTTTCTAGCATGATTTTTTTTTCTAAGTTATGTTCACAATCAAATTTATATATTTTTTTACAAAAGGACTAATTTGTTTCTAAAAAATGGTGGGGAGGGTGCACAGCATAGACTTTCTCGCTACTGTAAATAAAAATGATATATTTACTTAAAACTCGTAAGATATTTGAAACGAGATAATATACATTGTAGCACATTCTACCAAAGAACATAAACGAAATAATATAGACTGTTAGAGAAAAGAAGAACATCACACCCAGAGAGCATTACAGTAATTTCCAAATTTAAAGACTTCTGTAATATATATGTATTTATATTTATATATATATACAGTATATATATACAGTATATATATATATATATACAGTATATAGGGTGTAGGCGTATTGTAAAATCCAGCTTATTGTAAAAGGCGCCCTCAATTTACAATGAGCCAGGCTAATTGGAAAATAATATTATATTTTCTTATCAGCCTGATAACTTTTAGGCTTATAGCAACCCATACAGTCTTAGGCTATTAATGAAATGCACCTTTGTTCACTCAATCAGCCTAGTTGATTCCATGCTTATTGCAATACGCCTAAGATAGTGAAGGCTTATTAAAAAGTCTATAGCAGTGGTTCCCAAATTGTGGGATGTACAATTATTCCTGATGGTATGCTGTGAGAAGCCAAACAAAACAAACAATTTAAAGTTGAAAAAAATGGACTCATAAAATCTAATAAATATATTACGACCCTGTCTAACCTAAGTTAAAATAGATTCAATCAGTCATTGTATGGGTGGCAACATTAATTAAAACTCAGACAGATGGTGCAGCTGCATAGTCTTGTAATAAACACTCAAACCTACTCCAAATTACGGAAATTGTTGGGGTGCTATGCCATTCCAAAAGTTTGGGAGCCGCTGCTCTACAGCATATAATATTTTTCTCTTTAAGCATGTCCTTAAATTAACTTACTAAGTTCCATACGATTGCAAGGTTTGATTAAAATTCTTAAGTTCAAGTAATGTATAGTAAAAAAGATTAAATAAATGTAACTAACTCTTATGAATAAGTAATAGTTATTGAAAAAATAATACAGATACAAATTTAATAATTACCTTTCTTTTATAGAAGAAATATACATGTTTACAAGTATATTGTGACATTTACCATTGTCAATTCACACTTTTCACATAACACTTTTATTTATTTCCACACGGTAAACTGATGTGACATTTTGATGTGCACAATTGTTTGACGTTTTTTTTTTTTAGACTATACACTTGCAACTGGCATATCCCTGGCCCCCAAACTTTGATTCCTTATTCACAGATTCACGAACAGTTACATATTTCTCTGGGATGTCTTTATGAATTTGTGTGCCAGAAATATAGAGGTCAATTCTATTAGACTGGGTTGTAATTAATATCTTTAATAGATTTTATGAGTCAATTTTTTACGACTTTAATTTGTTTGTGTTGTTTGGCTTCGCATAGCATAAGATTAGGAATAATTGTACGTCCCACAGTTTGGGAACCGCTGCTGTAGACTTTTTAATAAGCCTTCACTATCTTGGGCTTATTGCAATAAGCCTGGAATCAACTAGGCTGATTGAGCGAACAAAGTTGCATTTCATTAATAGCTTAAGGCTGTATGGGCTTATTGCAATAAGCCTAAAAATTATCAGGCTGATAAGCAAATATAATATTATTTTCCAATAACCTGGCTCATTGTAAATTGAGGGTGCCTTTTGCAATAGGCGGGATTTTCCAATTCACCTACGACATATAAATAAATAAATAAATATATATATATATATATACACACACACACACTTATATTTTGGAAACTATTGGTTTTATAAAAATATATTTCAAATAATAATTTTTATATTTAATATGTATGCCTTCATATTTGAAATGATAAGTTATTTCATATCTCAAAGAAATGTGGAGATACGATAAAAATTGGAAGTTTCTTTAAGTGCAAATTACCCTCAACATTATTTTCATGAGGAAATGATAACTTTCATTTTGTTTTAATATCAAACAATACATATATATATGAATTTTAACCGAGTCGAGATTGATATAATCTATTTTTTCTCTTTCCACCCTTAAGTAAAAAATACTACCATTAATTTTAGGGTTAGATTTTTTTTAAATCTCTGAGAAACCTTATGAAAACCCCATGTCCCAAGTTTTATCCCAATTGGTAAAATAGTTTCTTCTCTGGTGAGAGCTACAGACTGACATTATTTTAAAAAAAACTTTTTCAGATTTAGGGGGTCATGAAACGTCAACATCCATCAAAATCTTGAGTTTGATTTTTTTTGACAATTACTATTTTTTCTCAACCAGAGAGGTGTGAGAAGGTAAAAAGTAACATTATATATTAACATATTAACCTACCAATTTGATCTCATGGCCAATATGACTAAAAAAGTAATCTATCTTTATTTATTTATCGTGCATACATATTAACGTCTCACGCTGTATTCTTTATTCAAGGTAATTCTTAAAATTATTTGCTAGATAGTTAATATGTGGTTTACAGCATCTTGGTAAAACATTTATGTGGTCCACAGCTAAATCAAGGTTGGTGACTTCTGCTGTACAAATTATATCTAAGAAACCATTTAAAATTAATAAAAATGGTTCAAACGGCAGCATAAAGCTACCATGGATCAACGATGGAGTGTATTTCTGATTGTTATTAAATGGCCGACGATATAACACATCTATTACTGACTAACCCTTAAAATATGAGCGATAAATGACCCTAACACAGGATTAGCCCTAGATAGCTCAGTGGTAAGATATTGATGTGCTAAATTGGAGCTTCCGGATTTGGTTCCAGATTTCAAAAGAATTTTCAAAAAAATTTAATTATCCTAATTTCTTCATAAAAGCATTTTATTGCCTTGGAATGCTTATGCTTTTTGCCCTTTACATCTCTTCTGCCATCTTTAAACTTTTGTGGGACAATTTTTTTAAATAATAAAAATGGTTTCTCCACTATTATTACACGTCACACATCCCTAAAGACATTAAATGCAACTACACTCAGCCACACTGAAAAAAATCTTTTCATCAATATCGCACTTGCCTAACTGACTTGAAAACGGTGGAGAGCCAGGTAACAATCCATAAAGAGAGATGGTGATGTGTCAGGTCGATAAGCTATACAAACATGCCAAAACCACTGGTGACATATTTATGTTTTCAAGGACAGACAGCTAGTGACTTTGAGTGAGAAGGGATGAGTTGTCTGCTCTATTCTAACCGGGCCGTTCTGTTTCAGCTATTGCGGGGTTGTATCAGATATATTTTCAAAATCCGGGGGGCAAAATATGAAGCACCTCATCTCGTATCAGTTTTCATGAGTTTCAGATTGAATATTAATGTGAATGAAGTACCATTATAAAGTTAAAAGAAGTCAGCATTAATTGATTTACTTCCCCCATTTATAACAAATGTTTAAGTATACAAAATAATTAGTTGAATATTGCATTTATTTGGCAATTTTTTACGCAGTTAATTTAAGGTTCATTGAAATAATATTTATTTCAATTAATAAACTTCCTAGAGTACTTCTAATATTCCAAATATGAAATCTTCACATCATTTGGTTTTTCTAAAAATTGTTGCATTAGATGCCAAAATTTCAAACTTTGAGTAAACACTGTGCTTAAAATATACATTTAATCTATATTTAATATACTGATCCAAGTTTGGTTTAAGAAGACCTACTAATATATATATATATATAATTATTATATTATTAATTTTGGGCCATACACCCTTAAGTGTGTAAGTAATTAATCTGAAGGAATATATATATTCAATAATTAACTAACCAGAAAATAAAAAAATCTATTATTCTCACAAATAATATTTGTGGAATTTTAGGAACTAAGTGACGAATAACAACAACCCTTCTCAACCCTTGTAATTGGTAACTAAAATAATTGGTAATACAACAAGGTCTGATAAATATTATATCACCAGATCCTTTTTAAAATGCTGTGCATTTTTTGCGACACTTGAGTAAAGTAGTTTTTACTTGTTATGTGAGCTCATACTTACCACCTGAACCATCAAGTGCGTATCCTTCATCACACTCACACCGGAACATTCCAAATATGTTGTCGCACCGACCAAAGACACACAAGTTACTGAACATTTGACACTCGTTGATATCTGAAACATTATTACAGCAAATTCTATATTAAACTTTATAAAAACAAACTTTAGTAACATTTTAAAATGTATGTCAGTATTTTTAACCATGAATGAAAATAAAGCAAGATTAAATTTCTATATTAACTAAAATTTAATTTACTTTTTATGATAATTTTATACATTGGTACCCGCCTCGGTGGCATAGTTGGCTAACGCACTAGTCGTGTTGAGCTCGACCGCTGAGGATGGGGAGATCGAGGTTCGAATCTCGGTCGGGTGAACTGGGGGTGGTTTTTCCTAAATGGTTTTCCACTCTCCCTCCACGCAAATGCGGGTTCACTTCCTCTAAATTCAACCCTCCCAATTCCTAATCCATTAGAGTAATTAGTACTTAAGCGTATAACCCGAATGGGTAGTAAGACGCGGTGCTAATTATTATTATACATTGGTTGTTTTGTTCACTCGGTACATGATATAAATCAGAAATATTTGCTATAAATTTACTTACAGCATAATAATCTGGCCTAATAGACAAACAAGAAATTTCACTATTATTTAACTGAATTTTAAATGAAATTTTACTCACAATAATTGAGTCTTAACTTGGTGGCAAGATTCCTTACCTTATGGTTTCCTCTTGGATTTAATTAAATTTTTCATGGCTCCCATTTCCTCTGTCCTGTTTACAAAATAACCCACAACTCCCCTACTCCCTTTTTTTTCCGGTTTCCAATCATGATCTGTCTATCTTTGCACTTGTCTTACTATTTGGTTTACTTTTCTTAGCCCCCACCCCTCAAAATCCCCATTTCTCTTCCCCTCTTAAGGCTTATGGACATAGCACATATTGATTTATCCTTCTTTTATTCTAAATTTTGTCAGCCTGGTTCTTGTAACATTTTTCTCACCCCTGATTTCTTCCCTCGACTCATTTGTCTACCTCTTTATGTTCTCCTTAGTACCTTCCTCGCATCCAGCTTCTGAATTCTGTAAGTCCTACACTATATTTCATATTCCTAGGCCCATGTGTTTCCAACTCTTTGGTTGGGTCTTCTCAATTTACATTTCATAAGTTAATTATTTTAATGTTTTAGTGTACATATAATATGAGTTTTGTTGGCCACTAGAGAACGCTATATACAACTGATCCCAAGTACCATAGGCGTCTCTAACCCTTAATTATTACCCGCCTCGGTGGCGTAGTTGGCTAACACGCTAGTCGTGTTGAGCTAGACCGCTGAGAACGGGGAGATCGAGGTTCGAATCTCGGTCGGGTGAACTGGGGGTGGTTTTTCCTAAATGGTTTTCCACTCTCCCTCCATGCAAATGCGGGTTCACATCCTCTAAAATTCAACCCTCCCAATTCCTAATCCATTAGAGTAATTAGTACTTAAGCGTATAACCTGAACGGATAGTAAGATGCGGTGCTAAATAATATAATATAATGTAAACCTTAATTATTGTGGGGGCAGGGTAGTGGGAGATAGAACAAACCCATTTTAACTTTAAATTAGAAAATAAATTTTGTTGTAACAAATGAATAACACAAATATTATGCTAATGGAATTTATTAAATAAATAATCATGTGGATTTTCAATTTCCTCACTAAAAAAATTACTGTTTCTTTTACAGTAATAAGAGTGTACCATTTGAGCAGATAATTGGGCAAGAGGTGTCATCCTAGTCCCTTACCCACACTAATGACACTTGAGCCACCATAACAAATATCAATGTTTTACACACCTTACCCATTTAAAAATAATCACATTTACAAAAAAAGGCAACCTTTAAACCAGCTACATGGCTCCTACATATTAAATTGATCACCCGAGTTGCTATCCCTAGCAGTAAGACTTTTAATTGAAAGATCAAATACCATTTTACATCTATGAATTAAGAAGTATTACAGTTTCGCATACTTGGTAATTTTTGCATGGTGAACTTACCAATGCAAGTTTGGTCATTCCTCTCATCGGGATGCATGAATCCCATCTCGCACTCACACCTAAATGAGCCTGGGTAGTTGAGACAATGACCGTTCTCACAGAGAGTTGGGTTGCTGGAGCACTCATCTATATCTTGACATTGGTATCCATCACCACGGAAACCAGCATCACAAACACACTGTTAAAAGGTAAATTTTTGAACGCCAACAAAAAAAACCATAAAACAAGTCCTACACACCTATTTGGTAAACTACAAGCCCACAGGCTACAGTGCTTTACAAAATGTATAATAGATTTTTTTAAAGTTGCTTCTTAGCCAATATTTATAAATGAATACTATTGTATTAAGTCATCATTGCATTTTCAATTAACATCTTAGGTAAGGTAATTAAATTTTGCTCAAGATGTGTTTATTTTAGGAAACAGAAAAAGAGTGAAACTTTTCACATTTCTTATTTTGTACTGATAAAATCCTATTATTATTGGATAGGTAGCTTATTAAAAAATGCATGTAATTCTTTACTACCTTTTTAAATTTAAACTTATGTCATCACATTATATTTAAATTCTTAATTATTTGGTTGCTTTCTTATGATTACTATTAACTTTTAATTTTCTGTTTACATATCAAATGTAAACATATTTATAACTAAAAGTGTTGACAGCATGTATGTTTAGTGGACCTGATTCAAAGACCTGAACTCAATCTTAATTGGCAGGTCTTAGGATTTATTTCACACATATGTATTTAGATGATTTCTGGTACATTTCCTCTTACCTACCTAAGCCTTACCTCTAAGCTAAGTTTATAACATTTTGTTAAAATTAAGTACCTACTCTATAGAAAATATTACAGTTTTTATTCGTACACATCTTAACATCCTAATATCTAAATTACTGTTCATGATTGTTATCAATATAGTTACCTTAAAAGAACCTTCTGTGTTGATACACTGAGCATTTTGATCACAGCCTCCATTGTTAACCAAGCACTCGTTTACATCCCGACAAGTCACACCATTACCAGTGAAACCTTTCAGACATTGACACTCATAGGAGCCCTGAAAAAATATGTACAATTTATGGTAAAAATAACAAACACTATAAAATACAGATACTGGTACATCATCCTAAAACCAACAACCTTGAAAAAAACCCAGCAAGTTCTAGCTTCAGAAATTGGACGATCTGTACAAGATCAAACTGAGATATAAATAGGTACTCAAATTCCTTTAAACCCCTGAACCTTTCAAAAAAAAGGATCACATTAAATCTGTATTCAACATTTCTAGCTGGTAAAGGGAGGAAATCTCTGTCTAGTGATTGTTCCATTTATTTTTGTAAAAAAATAAAAATACTCAAAAAGTTTATTCATCATCTCGAAATATTGTCACAGAATACTTTGAAAGTAATGCACACCACATTGGAATAAAAATATTTCCACTAAATAAAACAAACCTTTGATTAAATCTTTCCTGTTGTGTTGAAACTAAGTGTTTTAGCTTTTTTAAAAGATATTTTATTAGCTCCTTACTAAGGAGAATAATTAATTATTAATAATAATTATTATTATTTCTTATTTGAAATCTTGTTATTGCAATGTTAGTGGATTAATAATTCTCAATCTACAGTGTAGGTACAAAAAACAAAAAACAAATAACTTGTTTAAGTGGTGAGGAGTATTGGTGGTCGGGGGTGAGAATTTCAAACATGGAAGCTGAGCTTGAATTGGGAGATTGAGCTATAACTATTAAATTTGATTAGGCAAGATTTTCCCCACCTATAATTTAAGATGAGAACACTAATGTACTGTTTTTAAATTTCACTACAGATAAGATAAATTTAGCATTAGTCATTAGAAAAAAGCGTGTATAGTCCCCCCCCTTTTTTTTAATTAAAAATGAAGCAAAATGAACACATGGAATATTCCCGAAGCTAAATCAATGATTTAATATTCTTTTATTAATTTATTTTGCCAAAAATATATATATTGTGTATTCTTTTTTTATAATACTCTAGACACTAAACATCACTTTTCCTCTAGTTTTTTTTTTTTTGCAAAAAATATTCAACACATGCCTATTCTAACAAATCAATGTGGTTAAATTATGAAATATTTATGGTGAGATTATTTGTAATTTATATAACAGCTCAGAATAACAAAATATGAACATAAGTATTTTAACCGTCAACTTTTTAAGTGGCTAAGCTTCATAGTTGTTGAAGCATTAAGTCAAGTTTTTCAAAGCTTTTCCAAAATTATAAGCCGCCTCGGTGGCGTAGTTGGCTAACGCGCTAGTCGTGTTGAGCTCGACCGCCGAGGACGGGAGATCGAGGTTCAAATCTCGGTCGGGTAAACTGGGGGGGGTTTTTCCTAAATGGTTTTCCACTCTCCCTCCACGCAAATACGGGTTCACTTCCTCTAAATTCAACCCTCCCAATTCCTAATCCATTAGCGTAATTAGTACTTAAGCGTATAACCCGAACGGGTAGTAAGACGCGGTGCTAAATATATATATTATTAATATATAATATCCAAAATTATAACGCGTTTCACATATATTTGACACTTTTTAATTTCAATTTTGAAATAATTAGCGACCTATAGAACCTAACTAAACTGAAAATGTTCTCCTCCTCTATGTTTATTTTATGTTTTCATTCATATAGCATGCAAGCTCCTATTCACATGTTAAATACTAATATATGCATGCTCGAGTGCAAAAGTAAACATACAATCTCAAATTAGAATTAAATTGTATTTTCTCTTTGCATAGAATGTTCTCCTTTATTAATTGTTAAAAGAATATTTTTTTTATCTTTGAAACAAGTAATGAAAAATTATAATAAAATGAGAATTTCAAATTTTTTTATAAACAGCCACTTGTATACATCTTGCCCTACCCCATCTTTTCCCCCTTAGCTCTAATATGTCAGCAACACAAACCAGAGTGTTAATGCATTCAGCATTGAGGTCGCAGTTGTAAATGCCCAACTCGCACTCATCATCGTCTGAGCACCCCGGGCCAAAATCAGGCTTGGCTGAATACCCCTCTTCACAGCGACATGAAAAGGAGCCAAGTGTGTTCTCACACTCGCCGTTCACACAAACATCCTCCTTTATTTCACACTCATTCACATCTGAAATTAAATAAACCAATTTTTTTTAACAAGAAATAAAAAAAATGACCATAGATAACATTTCATTTCGCAATTTTAAGTGCACTTTTAAAATTAACAAGACATACAAACCAAATTGACATAGGTCAGCAATGTTTAATACTAAACACTCAACCCCAGCACCAGGAATTTTAATATTGATGTATTATTATAAACTCACAAGCAACTACTAAATTTATTTGGAATTGAACTAGGTTAACCTCGATTTTTAACCATTCAGTCATGGGAAGGTGCCTTAGGAACTCACCTATACAAGAAGTACCTCCTGGCCCCTCAAGAAGTCCCACAGTACAAATACAAGAGTAACTCCCGGGAGTGTTGGTACACTTGCCACCGTTACAGATCCTGGGGTTTTCCTTACACTCATCTACATCAGTACAACTGCGGCCGTCTAATAGTAGCATGTAGCCCGTACTGCAAACATATCATTACTTTTATTGTCAATTCTCAATATTACAAGAATCAAATAGTATTACTTTCACTATCAAATTCTCAAGGTTGCAAGAGTCAATATAGCATTACTTTCATTGTTAATTCTCAATGTCACAAGAGTCAATATAGCATTACTTTCATTGTTAATTCTCATTGTCACAAGAGTCAATATAGCATTACTTTCATTGTTAATTCTAATGTCATAAGAGTCAATATAGCATTACTTTCATTGTTAGTTCTCAATGTCACAAGAGTCAATATTGCATTACTTTCATTGTTAGTTCTCAATGTCACAAGAGTCAATATAGCATTACTTGCACTGTCAATTCTCATTGTCATAAGAGTCAATATAGCATTACTTGCACTGTCAATTCTCATTGTCATAAGAGTCAATATAGCATTACTTGCACTGTCAATTCTCAATGTCACAAGAGTCAATATTGCATTACTTTCATTGTTAGTTCTCAATGTCACAAGAGTCAATATAGCATTACTTGCACTGTCAATTCTCATTGTCATAAGAGTCAATATAGCATTACTTGCACTGTCAATTCTCATTGTCATAAGAGTCAATATAGCATTACTTGCACTGTCAATTCTCAATGTCACAAGAGTCAATATTGCATTACTTTCATTGTTAATTCTCATTGTCACAAGAATCAATATAGCATTACTTGCACTGTCAATTCTCATTGTCACAAGAATCAACCATTACTCACATTTTAGAAAATACTCTAAAATATTTTTAAAGTAAGGAGCATTATTTAGAGAAGAAAATAAGACTTTAAACCAAACTATTAATCTAATTTATTGTTTTTAATACTTTAGTTTAAAGTCTTATTATCTTATTACCTTCACTGTCAATTTTCAATGTCACAAGAGTAAGTTAAATATAGCAGTACTTTAAATGACGTAACCTGGCAGTATAGGGGTAAGGTGTCAAGACTTCTGTGCTGGGGATTCGGGGTTCATTACTCGGTCCCGGCCAGATTTATCTGATTGCCAAACCCTTCCTTTACCTCAGACAAGACATGTATTAATCAAAACTTGTGAATGTGTGGAATATCAGGCCTCCACCGTGGTTCGGATCCCACGTTAAACTGTAGGTCCTCCATTTCATCTCACAATCACCCTACCATTACACATTAGTGTAAGTGTGTATAGCCCAAATGGGTAGTAAGACGCGGTGCTAATAATAATAATAATAAAAATACTTTCAATGTCATCACTTTATATAACAAGAGTCAACATATCATCACTTTCACTGTCATTGCTTGATGTCATAGCGTTCAAAACTTTTGTTGTCATTATGCAGTGTCACAAAATTCTATAGGTCATTTACTTTCTCTTTCTGTAATTATTTGATGCCATATGAGTCATAGTCATGTATGAGTTCACTATAACATTGGTCCCAAGCACACTGGCATCCTGCAGGTTCGTGTGTAAATCTTGGCCAGGGATTCTATGCAGACAGGACATGAGAAGTCCAAATTTACTAATTTACAATAATCATTTACAATAATCCCATCCATAACCTAGGTTTTAAAGGTATCTTTAAATTAAATAGTTTATATACATTACGATAAAAAAAAAAGTTTGGGTGAGAAAAGGTGGAGGAGAGAGGGAAAAACTAAATTAAAAAAAATAAGGATAAATGTGGATACAGATAAAATATATTATTTTTTCTGACATTATATTTTGGTAATTCAAATAAATCATCTGCAAATTTAGTATTAAACAAAATAGAAGGTACAGGAAAGACGGATATAAATAAATATGAGAGACAAACTTAATGTGGCTTTCACATTTAAAAGGCAAAAATATTTCATACTTTGCACTGCTGCCACTTGATCAAATTTAAATCAATGTTAAGTGCCCCACATATTTGAAAAGTTTTACTTTTATTTGTAACTATCCAACTGACCTACATGTACAGGAGTAACTGCCTGGCGTGTTCATACAAATATCATCACAACCTCCATTGTCAGAGGTACACTCATCCACATCTAGAACAAATAACAGAGAATGGTATTTTGTACAGTATGTATAGCGTTTTCAATGATTTTATTAATCCTTTATGTTTTCGAAGAAAATAATTAATTTTAACATAGTAGCTTTGTGATACAACTTTTTACTGTTGTAGCTTTGTTTATATGATTTTTGTACACCTTCATATGATAGGTAGCGCCCAGAACCACTTGTTTATAGTCAAGTCCAGACCTCTTTTATTCTACCTGTACAATCTCCTACTTAGGATTTTAAAACTAATCCATGGAAATTCTTAGAAGCATTTAATCCAAGACCTAGAAAACTTCTATGTATACAATCCAATTTCCATAGAAAGGGCTTTTTAGAAAATACAAGCATTTGTTGTTGTTGTAAATAGTGATAAATATTTTACTATATTAGTGTTATTTTATAGGTAATGATATTAACTACAAAAGTGACAACTAGAAATAGCATGACATTTCGTATTAATACCAAAGTCAATCTAGTAGCTTTTCTAGCTGTCAGATAAGTCTCCCTGCCTATGAAAATTGGATTATGCCTAATAAACACAAACAATTTTATTATTATTGTTATGTTATTTGTGAGTTATGAACATCTCTCAGTATAAAATGTTTGGTTGCTATATCCTGCATATGAACATTTAGTTCTGCTTCTGTTGACACGTAATCAAATGTCAATGATGAATTCATTAAAAATGTGTTTGATTGCCCTTTCTTTCAGAAAAAAGTAAAATTATTTCTCTTGCAATTGTGTCACCAATAATGGTGAAATTGAAAATTAAATTCCCCATTCACAAAGAGAAACTATTACAACTCAATGACCTCAAGATTAATGTATGAAATAGCAAGGAGCTAACGGAGGTAGTTACCCACTTCGGTGACCATGTGGTCTAATGCGCTAATCTTGTGTTGGACTAAATCGCCGAAGACGGGGAGATCGGGGTTCAATCTCGGTCAGGTGCACTGAGGGTGGTTTTCCTAAATGGTTTTCCACTCTCCCTCCACGAAAATGCGGGTGTACTTCCTCTAAATTAAGCCTTCCTAATCCCTAACCCATTATTGTAATTAGTACATAGGTGTAAAACCTAAATAGGTAGTAAGACGTGGTGCTAAAAATAACAGCAGTAATTAGCATTGACTACATCAACAACTCATAGTTAAATTTTGGATAATGTAACATTAGAAGACTAGGAGCTAACCTGATCATAACGTTACAATTCCTCAATAGAAACAACAACAAATTCTAAAGATGAGAACAATGTACCATAAAAAAGCACAGTTCTATCAATATAAAAATATTAAAAAATTAACGAAAAGCTGAGTCATTATGATCTCAATTAACCACAACACAGGTACATTTTAAAAATTAATTTTCACCAAAACATATTTGATTTCTTCTGGTGTTGGGAGGAGATTAAACACAATTATTGCTTTCAACATTCAAAGAACCTATCTGTGTTTGACAAAAGCTTGTGGTATTATTGTGCATGTTGGTTAAATCTGTAAACTCCAAGTTTTTCACATGCCATTTTTATGTAAGAGCATGATATAAAGGGCGGCACGTGACAGTTACAAAAGTTACTAAAGCTACTTTCATAAATATATATACCTAGTCATGTAATCTGCAGCCGTCACTATTGATACATAGTATCAATACTAATCAATAATATTAATATATTAAATTGTATCAATGTTGACCCATAAATGTTTGTATTTTCTAAAACATTCTTTATGCTGTATTCTTAATGTGAGTTGTATGTAAATATTTCCTTTGAACACTGTAAGTTCTTAAGGCAAGAAAATGTGTATTTCATGTTTATTTTGACTAACCTTCACAATGTGACTTCTGGCCTGTTTGCTGGTAGCCATCATCGCATATGCATTGATACGTTCCCATCATATTTTCACATACACCGTTCGAACATATGCCGCTAGTACGAGAACACTCATCAATGTCTGGAATAACAAAACCATTATTTCAATAAATAAAAAGGGTATGTATTAAAAATCAAACATTATTCCAATAGGCCTAGAGTAGACCCTCCTAAATCCGACCTCTGAATATCCGTCTCGTCAGCATATCCGACCATCCCACTCCTGTGCTTTTCTGTACTTGACCGTGAGTTGCTGCTGTTTCATTCCTACTTCCTACCTACTTAAACGCCTATGGACATTTTGTGGCTAAAGAAGTGGAGAAACCTAGCAACCAAAGCTAGAATGTTGTCTCGTCTTTATTCGGCAAATATTAAAAAAAAAAAGTGAGAATACAGCATGGCAGTTCATCAATTATACATAGGTTTTAAAAAGGTCTAGGATTCAGTTAAGAGAAACATAAACATTATATTAAATTTTAGCTAAATTTGGGACACCCTTAAAATAGCAAATATGACCCCTTATAACTTTGGAACTGTAATGATTTGAAATCATTGAATCACTAATTTATAGCTTATATACATTAATTGTTAAAATTGTGTAATAACATTGTTATTTTTTAAATTCCTTAAAGAACATGGATTTGAGTTGTATAAGTAGATAGAATGTAATCGTCTGACTTAAGGTTGTTCACTACATTTTTAAGTTATATTTTTACATTTTTTTAAGTATGTTTCTCCTATATTGTAGCAGCCAACAAAGGGAATAAGGTGGTTTTATCAATATTAACTATAGCAGGAAAAACTTTTAGTTACAGAAAATGACACAGGGTTATAATATGTTGCCTAATTCTTTTAAATCAATCTAGGATTTGGTATCGAACGGCGGTTTTGTGTTTCCTCATCTTCTTGCGTGGTATAATTATGTGAATTCCCTTTGATATTCCAATCTTAGCTTATGTGTTCTAAATTTATGTTACCTTTGCATGCCTTCTTATTGGGAGCTAACTCGTGTCCCGGGGGACACTCACAACGGAAGCTGCCTGGAGTATTCAAGCACACTCCTCCTCGACATAGGCCTGGGATTTGTTCACATTCATCGATATCTGAAACAAGTTGTTATATTATTACAAAATTAACAATCTCAGCAGATACAGACTGACACCTAGTAGCAAGAAGGTGAATTGGTTTTGAAAATGTTGAGAAATTACTAAGAGTGAACCAGAGTAAAAAGGGGAAGAGGGAAGAAGAAGGCCCTAAAAGCCATTACTAGTTGTTTGCATGGCCTTTCTGGTTTCTAGAACCCTTTCTGGTTTCTAGAACCTTTCTGGTTTCTAGAACCCTTTCTTTTTCTACTATTTTAGTATTTGGGCCTTTTATTGATTCTTTTTAATAGTTTTTTAATTTAATTTTTAAATATTTCTTTGATGTTCAAAAATTAACATATTGATTATCACAAAAGTAATCTGGCTTTGTTTCCTGCCATTAAAGCCTACCATACATCTCATGAATTGCTCTTTTTATTCTTACAATTTTTGTTAAATAAAAATTGTATATTTCAGGGTATTGAATAGTATATAGAAGAAGTGATTTTATTTTTTACAGAAATGAAAATAAACCCACAGTTATTACGAACTACAACACTTTTCCATGGCATTAGATGGCATATATTATCATTTTCAGTAAATTTAATACAGGAGCTAAGCTATAAATGGCTTATTTTAAAGGGTAGGGATGAGTAAATTAGTCTTAGAGAAAGTGCATCCACAATAGTTTGGAGAGAGAATGAGTAAACTAAAGAAAAAAATATATTTGTAATATGACACCAAGTTCACCCGACCATAATATTTGAAGACCAAGTTTTTTTTATTCGTGTTTAGCACTGCATATTACTATCGTTTGAGTTATATGCTTTTTTCCAATTACTCTAATGTGTTGGGGATGAGGAAGGTTTAACTTAGAAGAAGTGTACCCGTATTTGTGTGTAGGAAGAGTAGAAAATTTTCAGGGAAAACCACCCTCAGCACACCCAACTGGGTTTGAACCTCGAAGCAGGCCACAACAAAGTTTTCTGATAATCTAACTTCCTATATCATGCAGCTACCAATGCAGGTAATATGTGCCTTGTGTAGCTATCAATCTAAAACCAACACGTTAGTAGTGACTCAACTTTGTAGTTGGTTAGTAATTGCAAATGCAGGTTTGTTCCTACATGATGATAAAGGATATGAGCTTATGTCGTTGACATCCCTTATCACTAGCACATTCCTGCGCTCACAGCTGCTGCATATAACTCTTCAGTCAACGTGTGTTGTGTGTAGAACATATATTTGCAAGTCATTGAAAAGTGATTCAAAAAAGAAAATGTTTGTTTTAATTTATTAAAAATAAGTGTAAACCTTTTTTATAAATATAAAATAGTAGCTCACACACACACACACTAATATTTTACACACTAAAGTTATTTGACTAACTTGATATTTGGAATGTTAAACATTTTGTAAAAATTCTGTTATAAATAGTGCACTTTTTTTGTTGGTGTTAGAGGAAACCCAAAATAAAGTCATCATTAATGTTTTGGATACAAAATATGAGATATTTTATAGTTGTTGCCTAAGGGTGGCAAATAGAATATAGGGAGCTAGGAGGCTAATAGCGGACGACAAGTGGTGCATCCATCCCGGAGGCAGAGGTGGAATAGGTGGCTAAATGGGGAGCTAAATCATGTTCAGGAACATTTTTGGTTCCTAAGAGAATATATAGATAAAATTTCTTTTGAAATATTGAACCATTTTTCACAGACTAAACAGGCTTGTTGGTTTCCTATACAATGCTAAGCCTTTGTTAAATAGTTTTGATCACCTACGTCATGCGCAGGATGTATACCAGATGTATTCAAAAAATTTGAATGGGTTGGAGTTGTACTATTTACTACCGAGAGGCATAATTATTTCTCTTAAAAGAGCTATACAAAATGTATAATAACTGAACTGTTCTTAGAAGAGACTCCTCATGTACATTTCACTACGGTATTAAAGTTGTATACACTGTCGGAAGAGGTAGAGTAGGGGAAATAACCATTTTATCATCATCCCTATCGCCAAAACACAAAGTTACATCACTAGGAGGCAACGTAGTGATTTACCTGCTTCCATACTTATTAGAACTTTGAGGAATAAACTTATCACAATGTTACACTGATTATTTATTAAACTAATCAAAGGAAGGAAGATCCATTAAGTAAATGGCCAGGTCTTCAGAAACATCACGATACTAGCATACATTTCGCCACAGTGTTGTGTTCCCCCTGCTTACCCATGCACACCTGCATCATCAAAGTACTCTCGAATCCCTCCTTGCAGTCGCACAGGAAACTACCGGGGGTGTTGCGACAATCTCCATCACCACACACGCCATGCATGATGTTGCACTCGTCGATATCTATAAAAATGTGCACAATACATAAGTTAAGTTCCACTTTTACAACAACCTAAATACTAATATCTCTATGCAAGCACAGACTATTTATGTTTAAATGGGTTACTTTTAAAATATTGCTCATATGCATATGTTCGGTATTTTATAGAGTTTATAGTTCTTTAAAATGTAAACTATTTTGATAAATTACTGGATTTAAGTAACTTGAAATATCTAACCTGAAGGAACAAAACAAAACAGGTGAATTTTTTAAAAGGGTTTCAGGATAGAAAAAGGATTTTAAGCAAAACAACCTCTAGTGCATCAAATTAGATTGAATCCTTGTCAGCTCTGACATTCTAACCTTGCCATCTGCTGCCTGCTGGAAATTTAAATTTAACTAAGCCTAGTTCACAACTCCTGAATTGCACTTCATTTTATGATATACTATGTTAAATTACTCATAGCATAACCCACAAATTAGCACATAGGGCCTACACAATTTTCACATAAACAATTTATTTTTAATTGGTATGTAATGTGCCTTGTAAGAGTTTAAGATATGTATATAGATTCAATTAGTTGATAAATACCATGATTTTAAGAAACAATTTCAATATAAATCTAATATTAATCAATAAATATATTATAGAAGCTACTGTAGTTGTTAAGAATGTATATAATATGTGAACAAATTAGTGTTGGGGGAATTTTTTTTTAATAAATCTCATTTTATTTGTTTTAACCAGGTTTTTATATTTGGTGTGGATTAATTCAAACCATGTGTGGATTCTTATTAACTATATATATGCCAATTCTCAACTAAGAGTGAGGTAAATAATAAGTTCCTTGTACTTTTGATTAAAGAACATGCGTCTTGCTTAGAATTATAATTTATGGCAAATTAAAAGCTGAATCACAAAATATGGTATTATTTGTAATGAAAATTCCCCTTTTAAAGGGGATTTCCTGGAGAATGGTTCATTACCGATACTTACACACTAGGTTAGTTTAAATAGATAAGTAAATGATGTTATTAGGTTAGTTTTACAGTAACATTGGGATTACTATTCATAAAAAAAAGCCAAGATGGTTTATTTCAAAATAACACTTGGCTTAAGCAAGCCCTGGAACAAATTATTTTGAAACAATCATCAAGCTTATTTGAATAGCTTTTGTGTGTGTAAATATGGTTGATAATTAGTGGGTTTATCACGCCTGGCTTATTATTATCTGAAATGGTTTTACTATAGTGGACCGCGAACTATTATTTTGTACAGTAAAGTCTCGTTAATCCGAACTAAGCTAATTCGAAAATCTGGTTAAACCGAACAAAAGTGGAAGAAAAAACTAATTTAATTTTTAAACACTATTTATTGTAATAATACAAAATAGCAAAAAGAAACAATGTATATATTGACTCAGTTTGTTTTGTTTTAAAAAATGATTAAAATAGTATATTCTAGGGTATTTACAACAATTATTTATTTATTTGGCATGTTCATAAAATCAGTAAGTCTCTTTTGTCGTATGAAGTGGACCTGTTACTCACCCCACCTCGCCTCAGTCTCTCAGCGCTCATGAATACCACACACATAAACACGCCCATTAAAACTTACAGCGAATTTTTAATTTATATTATAGGAAAGATTTTGGTTAATCCAAAAATTTGTAATCCGAATAGGTCTTGGTCCCAATCATTTTGGATTAACGAGATTCTACTTTATTATAATTAATCTTAACTCAAAAGTCTCAGCCAGTATTCAAGCCCCCAAAAAAATATTTAAAATTTCAATATCAACCGCTTGGCACTCTTTCCATTGGCAGAATCAATGAGATAAATATAATATCAAGTTACTCACCTATACACTTGATACCATTCTCATCGAGTGTGTAACCTTGGTTGCAGCGACAACTGAAACTCCCGATGGTGTTCTTACACCGCCCATTACTGCACATCCCTGGAAACTCTGTGCACTCATTGATGTCTTTACGTTCAATGAACCCAGAACCTTTAGGACAGAGCTCAGTGTGAGCCTGAGTTCCAGTTCTCGGACAAGGTTCGCATCTAGTGTTGTCCCCTCCCCAAGCTTTTCCCACAGAAGAACAGCAACACACGCTGCGGGAGAAAATTCCTTCCAACAAGTTGGCACAGGTGCCATGGCGATACTCTGTGTAGCAAGACTCTTGACGGACATCCAGACATATGGTGCCTAAAACACAGTATCAATTTAAAAATATTTGAACGTTACCAGGGGGTTGCGGATCATCCACACCACATTGTTTGAGCTGCAAATTCTTTTAAGGATATTTTGGTATATTTTTTGGCTAAACACAAATAAAAACAAACACAAAATATTTAAGGTTTTTATTATTAAAAATAAAGTAAACACATACACTAACTTGGTTGAAATTTAAACAGTCACTAAATTAAATAATAAAATTCATAATTAAGTCTGTAAATCAATTACTAAATGAATATGCATAAAACAAAACAAAATAAAATAAACAAAGAATTGATAAAAATATTAACTTTTAAATACCAGTCTCTTATAATTTTCAGTCACTATTCATTTCATGTTCGATGTCTATGTCACCTGTGTCATTCATGCAAGCCCTACACTGGTCACCAACACACTTGTCCACACACATCGCGCCGACCTGAGGTCCACCAACACTGTACACGATGGCCCTCACCTGGACAGGCTGGCTCACTCACTACACTACCCTGAACTCAGAATGGGGTCCCTTTGCTGAATGCCGGCTGGGTATATATAGGGGCCTCAGTCAAGAGTCTGGAAGTTTTGATTTCCAGAATACTGGGTTCAAAGAAAATGAACCTAGACTCATCTATATGTGTCACTTTCCTTTCAAGTAAGCTCTGCCCCTGTCCCCTCTAGATCCCCTGTCATTAAGGCTGGCCTAACTACCTGCTAAACAAGGCTGGAGAGAGGGAGAAAATAGAAAGGGCAAAAACGGCAAGTGCGCCGGCCCCTCAGTTGGACCATAATATTGTTACAATATATTAAGTTTGATAAACCAGTCATTGTATTGAGGCTTAAAAATAAAACACTAAACTTATTAGTGTTGATCGACAACTTATATCCATTTAAATAATATGTTGAAATGATAAATATTAGTTATGTTGTCATTTTATAAAATACCCTGGGACATCACAATCAGTATTTAAGGTCCATTTAATTTTATATTTGTATATAAAAACTACTTACTAGGGAAAAAAACCTTTTGCATGATTATGAAGTAATTCTTTATCAATATTCTTAAAAAATGTAATTTAATTTCAATACACATGTATAATAGAACCAAAGATTTCCTAAATAGTACAGAGCACAACTGAGTCCATTAATAATATAAACGTAAAAACATAATAATAATAATAATAAATAATAATAATAATAATAAATAAATTAATTGTGTTACTTTTAAATTAGATAGGCATTTGAATTAAATATGTAAAATTACATTAAATTATGTAACAAATAAGTTTGGCTAGTCAGGATCCTGATAGGAATGATTTATCGATAGTGAAAAATGTAAATTGTAGTCTTTATAAAAAAAGATTATTTAGACTGTACTTATTCGGTTCTTATTTGACCAACTTGTGTGTGACTCACTTTGGTGGCTGCGTGGTCTAACACACTATTCTCGCAGTAGAATAAGACTGCCAATGACAGGAGATCAAGGTTTTTTAAAAATGTTTTTTTACTTTCCTTCCACGCAAATAAGGGTTCACTTCCTATTAATATTACCTCCCTAATCCCTAAAACCATTAACGTAATTATTACATAAGCGTATGACCCAAAAAGGTAGTAAGATATGGTGCTAAAACAAATGTGTGTGTGTTTGCGCATTAAAAAAAATATATTATATATTCACACACACACACGTGCAAATACAGGTATTTAATAATAATCACTGTAAAGCTATTCTAACGTGTGTGAATGAAATTCAACCTCACCTGTTGTGTCAAGTGTCAATCCTGGCGGGCAGTTGCAAGTGAATGAGCCGTCAGTGTTGACGCAGGTCCCCCCACCTCTACATATCCCTGGGTTCAGATCACACTCATTTACATCCGTACATGTTTTGCCATCAACCTATTTGACAAATTAACATACATAACAATAGATGGTAGAAATGTTTCTTTATATTGACTAAATTATTCAAAACAGAGGCAATAGAAACTATTTCAAAATATTATTTAGCAGGTTATATTTATTCTAGTTTGTAAACATAATAGCACATACTAGGAGAAGTACCCTGGGCAAAATTTTCTTTGCTTCAAACAAAGAGAAAAAAATTATCTTAATTTTATTTATTTCGTCCCAAGTTTTTAATAAATTTAACAAAAAATCTAATTAAAAATTTAAAAATTCCAGCTTTTAAGGTAACTAAATTTTTGTTTACAGGGGCTACTAATTTTAAAATTCCAGCCTGTGCAAATGGTAGATATAGCGCAATGCTCATGACAGACAAACTCTCCATAATCCATATCTATTTTACTACTGTGTGTGAAATGTAATATAGTGCAATAGTTTAAGAAGATAATAAATGAAGAGCGAAGGGTGTTTTTCTATCTACGCCTAACCTAACTATTCTTTCAAGTTGACTTCCTTCACTATCAATTAATTTGCATTATTGTACAGTGTTTCTACACTGTCTTGCTATAGTTATTTTACTACCGTAATATAGATATTCTAAATACTGTGTTCTCAATGGATTTGGCTTACAAAAACCAATTATATTATGTTGGTGTAGGACCTACAAGTGATTACAACAAAACAAATTAATAACTAATAATAATAATAAAGAAGTAAAATAATAAAATAGATGACTCAATAATAATTTAGTGAAGAGTTCACACTAAGCAAACAGAAAGTACTTAATGATAAAGGTGACCCTTAAATAACTCCATAATTTTTGTTTTTCTTTTGTGATAAAATAATATTATGGAAATCTAGATTTAGCACTGCTTATACAACAGCCAAGAGGGTTGAGTTTGTATGAACTACTCATAGAAAATATTTTAGGATTTGGAGAGGCATGAGAGGGTACAAGAATGCCCACATTTTCAGGGACAGATTGACAAAAAGTTGTGCTATTAAATATGTTAAAAACAAAAAGACCATCTCAATAAAGTCTTCATGAGATGGAGCCCCAAGAGATTTTGAATTCTATCATAATAATTGTATAAGCAGTTAAAAGATAATTTATCATGGCAAGCAGCTACAAATTTGTGTCGAGCCCTTTCCAATCTGAGAGAGTTGGTTAAGGTGATGGAATCCCACGCCACACTAGCATATTCAAGCTTTGACCTGACCAAATTAAAATACAAACTTAAAATGCAGTCAACTTTAGAGAATGAAGAGGTGATATACTTATTAATGCCAAGTTATTTCAAAAAGCGAGAAACTAAATATGATTTTCACGAGCGTCCATGTGAGAAGAGAGTTTGGATCCCTAAAATGTTTTGAATTCTGTCATAGTCATAATAAATCTGGTTAGTAAAGAATTTATCAAAGCACGTAGTGACAAATTTTCTTTGAACGTTTTCCAACCTGAGAGAGTCAGTTAAGGTAATGGAATTCCAAGCAACAGTAGCATATTCTAGCTTAGAGCTAACCAGGGTATAGTACGGACATAAAAAAACGGTCAATTTTCTTAAATGATGAGGTAATAAATTTAATAAGAGCTAGTAATTTCAACGATTGAGATAATATATGATCAACATGATAGTGGAAGTATAATCTATTGTCCAGAACACCTAGACCATTTATATAGGGGAGCAAACTATGTCATTATTGACCAATTTTATAAGTAAAAAATATGGAATTAGTTTTACTAGTAAAAAATATATATTTTGTCTTTGATTTATCGAGAGACATTCCATTTTCAAGAGACAATTGTAAAATGCCATTTATGTCGTTTTATAAGTCCATACAATCTGCAGTTGATTTGATAATTTTATATAATTTTACATCATCCGCAAATATTCTTTAACTAGATGAGTTTAAATATTTACCAATATCATCAATAAACACATTAAAGAGAAGAGGACATAATTTAGAACCTTGAGGTATACCGCAGATGGCTAAAAATGTGTTGGAGGTGTGTGTGTATCTATTGTAATAGTAAATGATCTTTCTCATCATCATCATCATCATCATCAATAATATATAATAATAACAATAATATAGTGTAGGTGGTGGTGTTGATGATGACGATGATGATGGCAATGATGATGATAAAAGTTGGGAATACTCCACAACATTTTCAAAGTTATATCAACAACTTAAAATATATATGTTGAAGTTTTACTACTAAATACAATCAATGCATATTTGTTAGATAACTTGTCCTACAAAACATTCATGTTGTATGCATTTATTTAAAACTACAAAACATCTAAAGATCAGGAGGTATGCATTTTATTGAAACAGGTCATACATTAAAAATATATAGAACATTATCAAAATTATAGCTCACGGCTTAAGAATGTCAATTTAGTAAGTGTCTATAAAAACTACTATTCTAGTATATAAAAATAAAGCTATCTTAGCATGTAGATATAAAAAACTGTGCTCTTGCCTTGGCATAACCTTTAGGACAGTCGCAAAGATGCTGGTTGCAAATTTCACAGGGACTTCCCCAAGCTAGACCAACAGAACAACAGCACTCGGACTTGAGGGTGAGACGTGGGAGATTGTTTTCGCAGCGACCACCGACAAGACGAGTCCAGCATGAGCCCTTTCTGTTGTCTGGTACCAACATAACAAATAAAACACATCCTTACATAAATAAAAAAGTAGACTTTTAAGAGAATAAAATATGTTTAGAAGACACTTTTAATAGAATCATTATTTTATGTTATCCACACTCGCTATGCCAAGACATTGATCTTAAATACTGCTATCCCAGGATCTACAGACAATTCATATTAAAATGCTGGCTCGGTACTTTTAGGGGATAATTATTTTACAGATTATAGGTGATTTAGAGTTCACTACAATCAGTCATCAGTAAACTACTCTTAAATAAATGTATCTATGAAAAAAAAACCTTGTATCTTCCCACTCTAAACACTAACCAGATATCCATTTTGAGTAAAATTACTAGAACCATTGGTTTCCCCTTTTAGAAAATTGTGTTGCGCATTTCACACTCCTCCCTGATGAGTTTCGAAAGAATGAAACCTAGGTCGGGGGATTGGGCGGTGACGATCGATTTTCTTTAAGAGGCAACCATACCTCTTGGTCCAATAGCAGCAATGTAAAGTGTGAACTGTGTTCTTCTTTTCATTGTAAAAGTCATATTGTGTTTGTCTCTTTTATATGTTTTTATCCACCTTTCCTACACCTTCCAAATATAATACAATTACCTCAAAAAGCATAAAGAGGTTTTCCTTATAGAGACATAGAACCATTTTCAAAAACACGATTTGGTCTTGTTATATGACCATACAACATCTATAAAATATCAAGTTTGAATTAAATCCACTAAAACCGTTTCGGCTGTAGACCCAGGTAAAAACATACACACAAAGGGAAAGATAGACAAAATTGTAATATATATAATTTTAAGTTTTGTGGACAAATAAAACGTTAAGATTCATTAGTTTTAAGGTAAAAAATTTTCACAATTACGGTACTATACTTTCTCTCTATGGTTAATTAAAAAAATAGTTTCATGCAAGAACTACTCTTTCACTTCAAGAAAATATGTTAATTTATCAAGACCAAAACAAAAAATTTTATTCATATATGTTTTATTTTATTTATTACCTATTACAAGAAAAATCTATACAACATAAATAATTTTTGGCTGGTAATATTTTGATTTCAGTATTAATTTTTTCTAACATTGTATTTTAATATCCCAAATATTAGAGAATATATATTAGTTTTTGGAGATATATTCCTAGCCATGAGATCAAAATTATTTTTATCTTACACACCTAAGACCTAATAACAACATAAAATAAACATAAATAAATCAGATTTAGTGAAACAATCCAGTTTACGATAAAAAATTAAATGGAGGAAATTACTATAAAAAAATATTTATATTACTTGGTTACAAATAAAAGTGTTCAATTGAATTGAATTTGTTAAATTCATGTGAGAAGAAATTAGAGAAAAGAAAATAAGTGTGAATGCACACCATTTGATTGGGTGATAATTGAAAATTAAAATAAAAAAGTTCCAAGTTTATATTGTTGAGTATCTTATGTCACCCGCTTTTGATCATTTGTAAATTTACTAAAAATAACATTCTACTCACCGATACATATTCTGCCCGTGTTATCGAGAATGAAGCCGGCTTCACACTCACACTCATATGAGCCGAGTGTGTTAATACAGTCTCCATTGACACAGGCTTCTTCACCAAGTTCTTGGCACTCGTTGATGTCCTCACAGACCTGGGAGATGGGGCTGAGCTGGGTCCCCGTAGGGCAGATACACTGCGCACAAAGACTTCATATTTTTAAAAAACATTTAAATTGATTTAATAAGGACCGTTTAGGCTTTTTTATAAATAAAATTCAATTTTAAGTGAAATTAGGTTGTACAAGTTGTATTAAATTAACGTAAAAGACATAAATGTGTAATACAATATAATATATATGCACAGTATTAGATACATTATAATTAGGAATATCTTAAAATTATACTTAAAACTATGTTTTAATGCTCCTCAGGTCAGATATTAAAACAATGTAATTGAGTATTCCATGTTGTGGGATTAATGATTAACATGGAATACTCAATTACAATGTTTTAATATCTGACCTGAGGATGATGCCATCGAAACATGTCGTATAAATAACATTGCAGCACTTGCAGCAGTAACCAAGGAACAGGAAACACAGATAAGAAAGAAATTCAATTTTTATGTTTTTTCAAAATGTAATAACTTGTTCTGTCAATTCCCAAAATAATACAGAAATATGAAATATGCATGATCACATCATCCTTTGTTTTTAAAAACATAGTTTTAAGTATAATTTTGACTCAAATGTTTACAATTTTAATATGTACTGAATTTTTTAGATGTTTGTTTTAATTTCAAGATATTCCTAATTATAATGTATCATAGCTTGTAATTGACATTACCAATCTCTGTCAAATATCATTCAAATACTGTGCATATATTTATAATATATTACACATTTATGTCTTTCACATTAATTTAATACAACTTGTACAACCTAATTTCACTTAAAATTGAATTTTATTTATAAAAAAAAAGACTTAATAGTAAGGAACTCTAATGAGCTGATCCCGGGTTCGATTCTTGGCATGGTATCACCTGAATAAAGGGTTAAAAACAGTATATGGATAGGAAAAAACTATCCTCTAAGCATCCAGCAAAGATTAAGCCCTGTCTTCCAAGTCAAGTTCACGTGATTCAGTCTTTCACATCATGGTTTAAATTAGGAGGGATAGCCAGCACACTTACCTTGGTGATACTGGAGTAGAAATTGTTTAGATAGAACACTAAAAAACACACAAACACATTTTTAAGGACAAGCTTTCACTGTCACAGACAGCTTCATCAGGTCAAGAGAGTAGACCGAGTCTACTCTTATGCAGGCCCCGGGCTTATGTGCTTGGCACCCTGGGCATTGATATCTCAGAAGCCTCCTCCCCTCCCCCCTTGTTAATTTTATAAGCTTGTCTAACTATTTGTAGCTACGTTTTATAATTGAAAAATGCACACTGATTAGCTATACTTTCGGTTATTTTGATTATTTATGACTAGATGGTACATTTAGGGCCATAGTCAATAAAAACAAAATACTGGTATTTTGTTTGTTTGTTTTATAAGTCATATTTATTTTTATTTATACATTCACACAAACACATACACACAATAGAAAAAACTGCAAATAACAGCCCCGCACTACAGGAAATTGTGAACACTTAGATATAGTCGATGGGGTTGAAATTGATGTTAAAAAGATTTTATTTTTATTTTTTCTTAATAGTTCAACTTCACCATTGTGTTTTTATAGCAACACGCTTTTTGAACTCAGCACACTTAATTTCCTACTCATATTTTAAAAACTAAAACTTGGAAACGAGTCATTTAAAACACACATAGAATCACTGAAAAGAGGTAATGTGTGAAATACTTGACAGCGAGCGTGGGAATGAAACGTCAACATTGAGGATGAAACACCTAGGAAGGCAGACGTGAATTAAAATAACTAAGGATTTGTTTGCAAATTACTACATTAGAATGCTTGGATGGCAGGAAATTGACTGTGATTTACGCATTTCTAATTTTTACAAGCAGAATAAATGAAACAAAAATAATATTGTATACTCCATTCACGGTAGGAATTACTCTCTGAAAGGTCTTTTTTCCTACCAATATCCTACTATATAATAGATTTCTGGTAGGGAAAAAGGCCTTTCAGAAAACAATTCCTATGCTGAACAGACTTAAATTTTGTCACTGTTTAATTCCTGTACAAATAAAATGAATATTTTTCCTCTTAAAAAATATGGTCCTCTTATGTGCCCCCTAAAGTCTGGTGCCCTGGGCATTTGTCCAGTCTGCTCTGCCTTCTTGACCTGATGAAGCTGTCTGTGACAGTGAAAGCTTGTCCTTAAAAATGTGTTTGTGTGTTTTTTTAGTGTTCTACATAAACAATTTCTACTCCAGTATCACCAAGGTAAGTGTGCTGGCTATCCTTCCTAATTTAAACCATGATTTAGCCTAGTGCTCTATTCCAAATAGTCTTTCACATTATAAATAGTCGTATGATGTTTTTTATTTTCATTTATTGGAAACCCCTTCAGCCTATACCACGGTAGATTTATGTCACCTGGAAGCTGCCGGGAGTGTTACGGCATTGTCCTCCGCTGCAAACCAAGTCGTCCATCTCGCACTCGTTTACGTCAACACAGAACTTGCCCGTCTCATCCACTTGGTGTCCCAGGTCACAGATGCACCGGTGAGCCCCCATCATGTTCTCACATGCCCCATTCTGACAAATGCTTGGGTTCTGAGCGCACTCGTTGATATCTGGAATAACAACTCATACGCTCAGGAGAGTGTGTGAACTAACCTCGTGACACATGAGAAGTATTTTGAAGAATCAAGTCATGAAACCTGAGTATAATCACTCTTATCACACACATATCTAATTGGAATATTCCTTATAAATTGTTTATTTATTAAATATATACAAAATATATATTCAAGAAAAGTTATTCTGTATATTTAACAACAGAATTTTTCTCTACTAAACTTTGATAACATTGCATTTGGTCTCTCCATAGAACATAACATAAATAAATTATTTAAAGCGGTGTTTCTCAAGCTTCAACCAGTCGCATGCCCCTTCTGGAGTTATGAATTTAACCAATATAACCCCAACAGCTCTTTACAAACAAAAAAAACACTCGACTGTAATCTTGTTATGTATAAACTTTTGTTCCAAATCTTATTAATGATTTAGTGATAATACAAACAAAGCCATTACAGATGGAAATAAAGGCATATAAAATCCATAAATTCACATCAAAATCTGTTATAATTTGTCTATCAGACTACTATTATAAAAATAATGTTATGATTAATAAAACTGATGGTGTGTTACATGGCCCCCTGAGGCTACGCAAACCCTAGTTTGGAGAACACTGATATAAAGAAATGGATAAAGTTAGTTTCTTACTATAAATTGCTATATTTGGAAGAAGGTATAGGAAAAGTGTATACAAACATATAAAATGGAACTAACACAATGGATTTTATAATGTAAAGAAGAACACAGTTCACACTTTACATTGCTGGCACTGGACAAAGAGGTAATGGCTCCCTCTTGAAGAAAATTGATTGTTACCATCCAAACCCTGACCTAGGTTTCATTCTATTGGATCTCATTAGGGGGGAGTGTGAAACGCACAACGCAACTTCCTAAAAGAGGAAACAAAAAACTCAAAAGGGAGAAAAAGGAAATGGGTAAATAATGATAGGACACTTAGAAAGGAACATGTAAAAGGGATGAATAATATAAAGGACAATTCATTGTAAAATCCTTATTGTGTTTGTTCCCTTTTAAATGTTTTTATCAAAATTTTTTTGTACCTTCTTCCAAATATAACAAAATACCTCAAAAAATTAAAAGAGGTTTGCCTTAAAGAGATTTACTATGAACTGTGTCTGGGTACAATATCTGATTATATTACAAAATGACTCAGTCAAAATACTATCACCTCACCATCTCCATTATAAGTCATGCCCGGACCGTGAGGGCAAAGTGCTTGGAACTCTTCAGAGCCCTGCATGGGGCAAGCTTGGCAAGGTGTACCCCAACCCATGGGCTGGCCTAGGATCACGGTGCAACAGCAGCAGGACGACTTGGTGACGGGCATGGAGGTGGGGTTCAAACACTGCCCATCGCGGAACTGAGAGTAGCACAGATCTTTTCGGGAGTCTACAAAATTCCAATATCAAAATTAGCAAGCAATGACAAAATATTATTTCCTTTATATTCTCTAATACTAGCTGGTATTTTCCGTTAGTGAACTGAATCATAGAAAACCATTTCCCATTCACTTGATCAGAACTACCAGCACATAAACAGGTGTGACCATCCACCTCACTCTGAGAGTAAAAACTTAATTTACAATACAGCCATCCTCAAAATCCATTAATATTTTAGTTCATATTTTGTGGCAAATACTTAAAATCCAGTTTTCATCAGTGCTATTTCAGTGCTTAATATGCCTGAACCATTAGCGCATGTGACCTAATACTATAAGACTACAAGTCCCATATAATCTGTCTGGAAAATCTTTACTTGAAGTTTTTGACCAGGAATGCTATTATTTATCTTGTATAGAGTTAGCTCTTTGCTAAAATCCAAGATCTAAACTATCGCAAGAGGAGAAAATGAAATACAAACATATTCACAAAAAAAAAAATTTAGACATTGTATTTTAATAATTATTAGACTACATTCAACACAGGCGTTTCTAATGACTTGATATTCGGTGACCTGGTGGTCTAGGGGTAAGGTGTCAGACTTCTGTGCTGAGGGTCCGGGGTTCAATCCTCGGTCCTGGCACAGATTTATCTGATTACCAAGCCCTTCCTTCACCTCTGACAAGATGTGTATTAATCACAACTTGTGAATGTGAGGAATGCCAGGCCTCCACCGTGGTTCGGATTCCACGTTAAACTGTAGGTCCTCCATTTCATCTCGAAATCACCCTGCCATTACACATTAGCGTAAGTGCGTATAACCCGAACGGGTAGTAAGATGCGGTGCTAATAATAATAATAATAATAATAATCTAATGACTTGATTCAAGGTGTAGGGGTAAAGAAGGTATCTAAGAGTAATTGCGTCTGCATTCATATAGAGAGGATGGAAGGGTAATGCAAACGAAAAATCAAATTTATAAAATCACACTCGACCACCCTGTTAGCAGCGACCAAGATCAATGCAAGTTTAGCACCTAGTGGCTGCAAATATGGGATACATTTACATGTAATTCAAAACCTTTTCAGGAGTTTCAAAACAGTTGTACAATTCACTAATCATCAATAAAATACATTCTAATATATATTGCAGTATATTTTATTTACCAAGACATGATCGACCATCCTGCCCCAGGGTGAATCCCGGCAAGCATTCACACCGAAAACTGCCAAGAGAGTTGATACACCGACCATGCTGGCAAGGATTGCTTGTACACTCATCAATGTCTAGAGGACATGGAAAACAACACTTTAATATTAATAATTTATCGTAATTTATATGTAATTTCTTATTAAACCTCAAACTTTACTCTCTTTACCAAAATTTAAAAATGTAAAAATGACACAGTAAATAATTTTTGTTTTTGAATGCCATTACTGCATAATACCTACCTTTATAATATTAAAAATAAAATATACCAAATGATCAACATCAGTGATCAGCTTGTTTGACAAAAATAATTGAATGACTTAATCCTAAAAATGGGAAATTTATTCTTAAGCCATGAGCTAATTTAATCATATAATTAAAAATTATTCTTCATGTTTCTTTTATGAGATTTAAAGTTCCCAATCTTAAAGAGTTTCATTTTCTACGAACCTATACATGTCTTCCTGTCTGACCCCAATTTGTACCCAGAATCACAAACACATTTGAAGGAGCCATCAATGTTGACACATTTCCCATTGTCACACATGCCAGTCTCTTCGCACTCGTCAAGGTCAACACAGAACGTCCCGTCAAGCGAGGGTTGAAATCCAGGCCGGCAAAGGCAGTGGTATGAACCAGGAATATTCTCACAGCGTCCATTCAAACAGATACGTGGGTTCTCGTAACATTCATCTATATCTAAAATAAAGAAATAACATAATTAATAGCATTTGCAATCAACTATCTTTACGTCTACACATGAAAAAAATAGAGTATATTAAAAGCTATTCTGATGAATCCTCCATTAATGTAATAGTGCAGATTCAAAAATACCAACATCTATTATTTACTATTAAAGAAAAGAGTGCAAATTAGATATTCTATAATTATATTTATTTAATATTTTTTATATGTACATACTCTTCTAGTTGATAAATATATTGCTACTACACTTTTACCAGTCTCGTGGTACATTGATCAAAGCGCCTGGTTGCTGTCCTAAAGGTCCCGGGTTTGATTCCCAGCTGACACCCTGGGATTTTTCTCAAAAGGGGAATAATTCTCATGGTCACCAGGATTTGGTTAATTGGGCTTGAGTTAAGATTTTCATTCGATTTACCCTGTCATTCACTACCATCATCCTCTCAGCTCATCTTGACATGGAAAGAGCCTCCATAAAAAGTATGAACAATTAGTACATTCAAGCATCCCCTGGGCGACGGCACATTAGTACTGCTAATCTTTCCGCAAACTGAGCTACAATTGATATAGCTCAGAAACATTATTATTATTATTATTATTATTATTATTTTTATTATTATTATTATTATTATTATTATTATTATTATTATTATTATTATCATCATTAGTTATCATATATTATTATTATTATTATTATATTATTATATCATTATATTATTATCAAACCAAACAAAAAACCTTTTCTAATGGAGGTAGTATTGATATTAAAATCTAGCTTGTGTACAATATTTTAAGTATTTCATATTTAGGATTTTTAAAAGAAGATTTATACTTAATTGTTTTGTTTTTCCTCCTACTAGCCATCCAGATTCTCTGCATTCAACTATTCTAATATGATGGGGATGATAAAGGTAGAGTTATAAGGAAATAAACCTGGATTTATGTGGATAAAGAATGAGAAACCAAAAAGTAAAAACACCACTCAGTATAGGGCCTACTTGGCTGAGATTCAAAACCAGACCTCTTTATCACTGACAAGCCAGGCTAAGAAGCTTGACATTTAGACTGCACACCCACCAATGCGAGCGTTCCCATTTTAACCAATAAAATCATTAAAAATTTGTAACTGAAACATTTTCTTTACTTGAGATGATTTAATAAAATATCACCCATGATAGTTATAAAGTGAAAAGTAGGTGAATGGACGCAAATATGTCATCTACATACTTCTCTACTTACCAATGCAAGCATGTCCTGTGGGAGAGAGGATGTAGCCATTGTTACACTGGCATTTGAAGGAACCATCCATGTTGATGCACAGACCATTGGCACACATCCCTGTCTCGCTGCATTCGTTGTGATCTGTCAACAAGGTATTCCCGTAACTCTAAATAATATACACATAGCCTGTTTATGGAGCTACTCTAAACCACTAACCATTTTTCCATCCCACTCTCCCTATAACACTTTTTTTTAAAGAGTAATGTTCTAGAACATTTAAAAACATGGGATCCTAGTTTATCTATCCACGCAATAATTCCCAAAATAATAGATTCCACGAGTTTATTGTGATTATACAGACAGCTAAGAGGCTAGTTAAAATAAAGAGGCAAGTTTAAGATCAGCTATGTCCAAAATTAAAAAGTTTATAAGTTCGTCATTCATTTATTACCACTGTACAAACAGACAGTGGCATTCACTATATATTGGAAATAAAAGTTGGTACAGATTATGGTTGTTAAAAAGTAGGCCTATTCATTTAAAGAATATTTATTGAAATATTACACTTGGAAAAGGGGACCAAACCTGGGAACTCTGACTTAGAGTGCCATTGTTAAACTACTCAGCTATCCAGGTTTACCCTTTGTCTCTGCTCACTAAGTCTGAGCTAAACATGTGTGAGTGTCTGCTACTCAGTATGGTATCTATCAAAAACACTGACACTGTGACAGCTAATACCAGACTTACAACTATGTCATCAAAACTGTAGATTAAAAACAACATGACTGTGGCTCAGTCAAAATAGTTCAAGTGTTAAGCTTCAGACAATGAAAGCCTTTGGTTCTCATACCAGTATTGCATAAAGTAAAATTGATACTAATTTGAGTTATTTTTCATTTATTTAAGGTCCACTTTCTGAACTAACTGATTTTATCAGGACATGACTTATAAACTAACTTAAATCTAGAACAGACACAGCGTCCAACCCCCGGCTGTAAATTCATTACTACGAAAGAATAAACACACATTTCTCCAATGATACATTTTTTGGCTATACCAGGAAATGAAACCGGGAACATTAGCTCAGTAGACAGACACGTTACCGACTGAGCTAAGGTGTCGGACTTTGTATTAATCCAAGTTTTTTGTATTTGAGGTACAAATTCTAATGATTACACTTGCTTGTTAAGCACATTTTAAAAACTATCATAAAAACACATTCACAATTATTTATTCTGGATAAATACAATACTTATTTTATGTAAGCCATAAGCGTGCTTCATACCCAGACAAAATTTGCCGTCCGAAGACACATCAAACCCTGGAGGACAAATACACTCGAACTCCCTGGACTGTTGGTACACGTACCCCCGGTGCAGTAGTCCAATTCTGAACACTCATCAATATCTACAACAATGGAACATTTCATAAAGTATTGAATCCACATTTATACAAATAGAAGAAAATTAGAATAATTTCCTATTTAATTTTAATGCTTTTATTTTCAATTTGTTCATAGAAAATCCACTCTAGAATAATTATACAATATTAAAATCAAACAAATAAAAACATAATCAATATTTATACTTGTTAACTTTTATATTAAAAAGGTACAATTCATACTTATATGTAATAAATAAAGTGCATTGAGCAAGGCCGTAGTCAGCCAATAATTTCAGGGGGGATTTGACAGGCACATCCCCCAATTGCCGGACGCTATAAAAAATTATAAATGATAGAAGTTCTAGAAGCTATATGTAAGTGTTTTTTTATGGCACCATAACCCCCTAAATGCCAAGGCTAGGACAAATTCTAATATTAAACACCTCTAGAAGATCTCTGAATGTGTTTTTAGCAATATAACACGATAACTGCCAAAGGCTAGGGAAAATTTAAAATATTAAACACCTCTAGAAGCTATCTGAAGTGATTTTTTATAGTGACATAACCACCTAACTGCAAGTTAGGACTTTCTGATATAACCTTTGAAGCTTCGAGTTTTTTATTGCAACTTAACCCTAACGCCAAGGGTCGAACTTATAAAATAACCCTAAGATCTCGAAGTTTTTTTATCACTAAACCATACTGTCAAGGCTAGGAAAATTCAGTTATTAAACACCTCTAACTCTCGAATGTTTTATGGCATATACCCCCTACTGCTGAGGCTAGAAAATTTCTTATATTAACACTAAAGCAATCGAAGTGTTTTTTATTAGCAACATACCTCTAACTGCTGAAGCTAGGAAATATCTAATTTTAACACCTCTAGAACTATCTGAAAGTTTTTTTAGGCACATGACCATAACTGCCAAAGCTGGGAAAATTTCTAAATTAAACACCTCAGAACTCTTGAAGTGCTTTTTATGTAACACAACCCCCTAATTGTACTGTATTTAATCTGATATGTTGAACCATTAAAAAGCCTATATATTTTTTCATAAAATTTGGGGGGGGGCGTGAACCCAAACCATCGGCACGCATTGGATTGAACTAAAATCATTTTAATTTATTACAACATTCATACTTAGATTTATTTTCCTTTTACTTTATATAAGAATTATTTTAGATTGATTCAAAATCGAACAATAGCTAAAGACATAAAATGTTAATTAAATCCATAAAAAAAACGTAATTTTTAATTTTGAACAATAAAATATATAACTAATATATGTAAATATTACTATCAACATTAGATTAAATATTGTTTCATTTAAAATTTTTAATTTTGGATGCTTACACTAATATGGAAACAATAACTATTTGATTGAATTTCTATGCTTTAACAAAGAGCAATGAGAGCTCCTTGTTGTTTCTTAAAATCATATTGTTACATAAAGAAACAAGGACTAGCCTTCACACACTTCACTGGCACCCTTGCGATAACCAGGATGGCACTCGCAGCGGTAACCGTCGGGTGTGTCCACACAGTGACCATTACCGCAAATATTAGCTCGCAAAGCGCATTCATTGATTAGGGTCAACTCGCCCGGGCCTGTACATAATCTTATGTATGTGTCTGGAACAAAAATGATACATATACAATTTATACAGGGGAAAAATGTTATATATAATATAACATATATTAATATACTGTATATATAATGTAAATATACAGTAAAATTGATATTGTTATATATATACGTCTCGGAAACTTGACACTCGATAACTCGACACGTGCACGTGCACACAGTTGTTGGCGTCAGTCATCACAATCCAAGGTCATTCAACTGTATAACCTCTCAGTTTGTTTGTGTAACTCGAGTGGAATTTTTTTTACTAGTGCTGTGTTTGTTAGTTTTCCAATTTCAGTAACGTGTTATTCGAATCAATACAATATTATATGTACAGTACTGTACTGCATTTCTGTACATTATACGTATGTATATACACCATTATATTAACACATAATATATTGTACTGTACATATATTACTGTTACTCTATCGTACAATACTACAGTACAGTACAACTGTACATATAATATTCGATACTGTATTGTGTTTCATCCTGTTTAGTAACATAATAGTAAACATGCATCTTATGCAAGTTCATTCGTAAAACTGACATTTTAAAACTCGACACCATCTCAGTCTACATTAGGTTGAATTTCCCAGACTATGCTTATATATTTTTTAATTATTAAATATTAATATATTTTATAAAATGAGATAGCAAGGTCTACTTTAATAATGGATTGGACCCACTTCGGTGGCCACATGGTTAAGGCGCTACTCTCGCAATAGACTAGCTTGACTGCCGAAGATGAGTAGATCAGTGCTTGAGCCCATTTGGGTGTGATTGAGGGTACTTTTCCCTAAATGGTTTTCCACTCTCCTCCATGCCAATGTGGGTACACTTCCTCTAAATTTAACCTTCCTAATTCCTTAACACATTAGTTTAATTAGTAGGCCTACATAGACGTATAACCCAAATGGGTAGTAAAAGATGCAAAAAAACTGGATTGACAAAATTATAACTCAAGTAATATTCATGCATAACAAGTTCTATAAGATGTCAAAATATGAAAATGCTAATATGAAAATTTAATAATCATTTATATGTTAACAATAACATCTCAGGGACCAGTTTTAGGAGGGTGAATTTTAAATTAATGATTCTGTATTCTCCAATGTGATAAGAAAGGAGGTTCTCATGATGAAATAAACCTAAACACAATGCGCTTAGTCAAAATTAAGAATTCACTTCCTAGATCAGAACCAAAAGCATGAAATTCACACACCTAGCTCTGTAAATATTTACTAGTCTATTTAAGAAAACTTCACCAAGGTCTTTTAAAGGTGAACTAAAATGTTATATTTAGTGAAACAGGGGAGTAAAATAAAGCTAGAGCAAGTAAAATTAAATTATATAATTCTTATTTTGCTTCAGTTTTCACAATTATACTATCATACTAATCTCGGCACACAGTAACAATACTGTAACAATAGCTAGAAATTAGAATCCTTGACAGTATAAAAAAATACCTGGGTACTTCCCTGAATACCAATGCTAAAGTATCAGAAAATTAAACTATTAGAACTAAGGAAACAGGATGAGAAGAGTGGATTTAAAGATAAGCAAAGGGCCTTCTTTCTAATTAATAATGAGAAAAAAAAAGTGAATTAAATATACTCAGTGTAATTGATAAGTATTGAAGACTTACCCTCTCCTGGAGTGGGGCAGATATCACAATTCTCTCCCCAGCCTTTCCCCATATTCATGCCACAGCAACAATCTTTTTTAGACAATTTTATCTCCAGTTTATTACGACATTGTCCTCCGCGAGACAGAGATGTGTAGCAGTTTCCTTGTCGAGCATCTGAAACAATGTCACTGTGTTGGTCTTTTTTAAACTTTTACCCTTAAAATTATTATTAATGACGATGTAATCAGAATTATTGGACAAATAAATTTATCAAGGCCAACTGTGATTCAAAAATAAAATTTAAAGTCCGAAACAATGTGTTTTTTTTAGTTAAATTACAGTCGAGGCTCAGGGTTGATGCCATGGCCAGCCATGTTTGATGGGACTGTGTAAGTAAATTGTGTCTTTCTATTTTGCATCAAAATTATACTTTAAAGCTAATGCACAGCATTCACCCAGTTGATTAATATGTGGTGGGCTGGTTAAATAAATAGTGAAGGGTAAAGAACACTTTACCAATACAGTCCCATCAAGCCGAGCTAGCCTTGGCAGCAACCCAACAATCAATCATCACTGTTATTTTGGTGTTTTTTATTTATTTATTTATTTAGCACCGCGTCTTACTACCCGTTCGGGTTATACGCTTAAGTACTAATTACTCTAATGGATTAGGAATTGGGAGGGTTGAATTTATAGGAAGTGAACCCGCATTTGCGTGGAGGGAGAGTGGAAAACCATTTAGGAAAAACCACCCCCAGTTCACCCGACCGAGATTCGAACCTCGATCTCCCCGTCCTCAGCGGTCGAGCTCAACACGACTAGCGCGTTAGCCAACTACGCCACCAAGGCGGGTATTTTGGTGTTATGTTTTGAAACTTTATCATATCTGTAAAAATAACTTGTCAAGTTATGAGCTTACATATAAATTTAACAAATTATTGTGTAGTTAAAGTCATGTTTATTACATAATAACTTTTCTATATTATTTAAATATTAAACATGTTGAAGATGGAACTGTCTTAACCCTAAAATAGCATATTTTCCAGTCATGAAAATATTATTCCTTTACAACCAACATGTGATATCGCCACCATTGTTTTCAACTATAGGTACTCAATAATGCAAAACAACACCCTCTGAATAAAAATAAACTGTGTTACAGTATCTGTGTTTTGTTCAACACTTTAAGGGCATGTTGGTTTAAATGAAAAACATGATTATCTGGATCAAAACGGGCTAAAATGTGAGATTCAAATATTTTTACTCAAATAAAAGTAACTTAAAAACAATGGTAAATTAAGTTCAAACTTTCACCTAAAGAGAATCTAGTTCTTATTCATATTATCAGATTAGTTTCAAATGGAATGAAACATTAGCGCTGGTATGGCTACAGTTAGAGATGTGTGTATTTAGTTATATATGGATTAGTGCAATATAAAACACTACAGTAAAACTCTGACTATCCAGACTAATTAAGACTTAGGTTAGTCCGTATAGTCGAAAATCCGGATAATTAATCTTATAGAAAAGAAAAAAAATCACATTAAAAGATTTAATTGAAAATATGCTACTAAAATCCTATAGCGGATGTAATAGTATCCAGCCTATTAACAATATATCATAAAACACATTACATATGTACATATATATTTATTATACAACACAACATAAAAATAAATCTTCGAATTTAAGAAAGGCAGCTACGTAAAGTACATATAGTACATACAACTCTGGAAAGTTATGAGAAATTTGCCAAAAAAAAATTATTTTGTCCAAATTTAGCTAAAACCACTGCTGCGATAGTAATCTGGATAACTGGTGTCCAGATAATATGTGTTCTACTGTATATGCAACTCATTTGTTTATGATATAAATATGATATTTTGTGTATATGTATGTTTACTGCTCTAAAATATGTTGCTGGTTTAATATTTAGATTCCAATTGCTTGTAAAGAGCAATTTACTACAAATGTAAAACCTTAATTTGTAGATATCTTTCATTAAAAAAAAGTTGTAGATAAATGGGACAATCAGTAATAATTAAGAATCAACACCTACCAATGCAGCTTTTGCGATCTTGCGTGGGTATGAACCCATTGTTGCAGACGCAATAGAAAGCCCCATCAGTGTTGACGCACCGCCCATCCTGGCAAACTCCTTCCTCCAGGCATTCGTCCTTGTCCCGGCACTCGTTCGTTTCGATGTTGCGGGCCTGCCCCTCAGGACACTCGCACGAGAAAGACCCCACACTATTCACACACTTGCCACCTTGACAAAGCCCTGGGATTGCCTCGCACTCGTCAATGTCTGAAACAGTTTACTCTTTATTTTCACATAATTATATTATTATCGGTGGGAGTAGCAGTAGCAGTGGTAAGTTTAAACCAAAAGGTTATCAACAATTTGACTTAAGGGGTAGGGATTCGGAGGATAACACAGAGAAAGTATACCCATATGAACATAGGAGAAGGATTTTAATGCATGTTCCACCCCATTCCCCCTTAATTTTACTGGTCCTACTTTGCTAGCGCTGCAGAATTTTTTTTACCTACTGGTCAACAAGATCCATTATTAGTGTAAACTCTCTTTCCTGGCTCAAGCTGTTATACTATTCATGAAGTGATTCTTCCTTGACAGTTCTTTTATGTTGCCCACCTTAATGCTTACTCCTTAGGTTAAATAGTTGATAACCTTATGTTCAACCATGTGACTAAAATTATACAAATTCATAACTCACCCACGCATTGTCCGCTGTGAATGTTCTTAATGAAACCCTCGTCGCAGTCCAATCGAGTCGGGCACTGTTCACACGGGTGTCCCCAGGCGCGCCCCACGGTAGCACAGCACAGTTGCTTGGTGCATACCACCCCTTCCAGCTGACCTTGGCAGAACTCGTTCTTCACTTTTGTGTAGCATGGGCCGGTCCTGTAGTCTGCATGTTTTCAAAGGTTTGGTGGGAACAAAACAAAACAAATATAAAACTGTATGTTATCATTTTTAATATAATGGCCTCATGATGCAGGCAAGGTCCTAAGAATCTAAACCTTATAAAAAAAGAAATTATTTTTAAAAGAAGCACCTGATGCAATTTAAACTAGAGCTTATCTAGTAGGTTATTTTGTGTTACTTACATATAAACTCTATTATAGTAATTATATTAATGACTGTTAATGCACAAAGTTTTCATAACAAAGTGATCATTAAGATCAAGGGTCCTAATGTAATGTTAAAACCCAATGGGGATGTTCAGGATTCCCATAATATTTCATAAATAGTTTGTTACTTTAAATCATGACTCATACCAAAATGAACGTGTACATGTGTATTGTGTATGAATAGCATTTAAAAAATCATGTTTTTAGTTGTATAGTTTTTACAAAGTTGTATAAAAGGTCAAATATCTCATTTTTATTGAAGTGTCATGCTAAATATTGCATTTATAAGATTAAGTTAAATGGTGAGAAATATAGAGCTAACCTTACTCAAACCAATAAAGCCATTTTTAATAGGGTCACAACATTAAAACCAAATTGACAATTATTTGTGTGGTTTTGAAGCCTCAGTATTGACATTCACATAAGAAATGCCACAGTGTGAGGCAGCGGCCTTAACACAGAGCTAACCCTTCAACCAATAGATTTTCACATTCCTGGCAATAAATTCATGCTTTGTTTAAAGTGCTATAGGCATATAAGGTACATATGATATAGGTTATATTTCCTTCATTCATGGTATATTGTATGTTGTGGAGTAGTTGATAATGTAGACTATTTATTTACAAGGATAGTTATTGTGTCTGTCACAAAGACCATACTTTGTTTAGGTCACAGTTTAAGTCACATTACACAGTCACTATGTAACTCATGATTTGTCCTCAATTCATGGGGAATGTTCCTCGTAGGTACTACTATCAGGTGATTGTATGCAGAGTCACTAAGTTGTTTTCAGCAAGGTAAGTTGTAATAGTTATACTTGACTCCAACGCAACATACTCGTATATTATACACCTATAAAAGTTGATGTAGATGAGAATAACTTTTTTGAACTTTTATTTAAAAATTAGTTAAGAATATTTTTAAACTTAAATAAAACCAACCAAATAGGCCTAATGTAATATTTTTTTAAACAAACAGAAAAATAATATGATACAGTTACTGTTTTCTCCACAAATAGTGTAATTTAAATGTTCATATAAAGAGAACCACTCCTAAATATAAATTTTAAAAAACCTTTGAATTCTAAAGTAAAGGATAAAATATATATACATCCTACAGTAACATTAAAATATAAGGTTGAAAAAATATTTATAATAACAAACACATAAAAAAACTAAGATTCAATAATGCCTCTAAAACTAAAATGAATTTATTTTTATAATCATTTAATATTCAATAAAAAAAGACTCATTATTACTAATCAAGAAAATTTGGTTTTACCCTTCACATTGATAAATTAACGGCCGGGGATTGGATGTTGTGCCTGTCCTAGTCTAAAGATTTATTATAAGGTCTATGAAGCTATGACAGGCCTAGTAAGCTGGTGGTAAAATATATATGACTTGAATGAAAACTTACTCAGGCAATAGGCTGGAAACAGTAATGGATGTAATAAACTAATCAAGAATTAAAAAGAGGTAACATGCTGCTATGAGGCTAAAGTTCATCCAGTGTAGGAGTGGTGGTAACTGACAACAAGCAGAATATTGAGCCTATTTATTGCAAATATTGGTATAAATATCACTAATGTTAACCCTATAAGGCAATAATTATTACTTAGTTATTAAAATTAGATTATAAATCAAAAGTGTTAACAACACGGTTTTAATAATACTTCCCTAAGGATTACTGTCTAATTGGTTTTTTCCATAACTAAGGTATTGTGTTTGTCCCCTTTTGTATTTTTTATCTGCCTTTCCTGTCTCTTCTTCCACATATAACAAACAATTATTTTGGCTGCTTTATCTGACAGCTCGCAATCTTAAATGATCGCTCATATGTAGCTGATGATTTCAGCATGTCTATCACAGACTCTGCCTTAAAACATGAGTGAGAAGTGACCCTGAACACGGAACAATTCCTGGATAACTCAATTGTTAAGCATTGGCGTATTAAACCAAATGTACATGGTTTAATTCCTGTGTCCAAGTGTCATTTTTCAATTTAATGAATATGATATTTGGATTCGGCTATAACCATAGTTAGCAACTATAATAGAATTGATATTTAATCCATTATATTATTTTGTGTTTGAGATTAATAACATTTTACTATATTCTTAGTATTACTGTATAGGCCTGTGTATTGATGTTATATAGCTCTCTATTAAAAGTGACAGTTGAAAAACACATCACTTTACATATTGAAACATGTAAGTAGATTTGATAATATCTTTATACCTGCTTCACATTTACGGCCTGTGTAACCATATATACAGGCGCAGCGGTCAGGACCAATGCACCGTCCTCCGTTGAGACAAGTCTCTCGGCAAATAGCTGTGAGAGGGAAAAAAAGTTTAAATGCTTTAACTACAACTATGAGAATTGCATAGGCTTTGAACATAGTAGTTCAATTCAAAGCTTTTTTTTTTTCAGAGTATTTAATGTGCTTTTTTTTAACACACATAGATTATTATCTGTACTTGTGATCACAGCCTAAAAGTTACAGTACACCTAAGACCAGTGGCGTAGTTGTGGGAAGAAGTGGGTTTGGGAAGTTTGAACACACCCCCACCCTCCCAACCACTCACACAAAGGCAGAAATAAATATGATTCACCCAGGGCAGTTTATATCATGTTTTACAACCTGGATCTGTTATTTTGGTGCCCTCTGAGTTTAAAATCATTGTCAGGAGTATTTAAATCTACTGAGTGTATTTTTAAAGCACCTACGTTTCAACATTTGATCCAGCTAAATCATCTATGATATCACCAAAGTTGCTTGTTAGCGGCCCAAGATTTGATTCTATTCTTCTGAGCACGCAAGTATGTCTTTATGAGTTTTATTGCAAAGTGTTATTTAAAGTCCTTTCTAAACTTGTTAAATAGGCAAGAAAATTAAGCCCTCTCTTCCAAATTATTCTCCAAATAACCTTTAGAACACTCTTAATAATGTATTCTCAACGTCAATATCTTTTCCTCAGATCCATGCTTAGCATTAATGTTAAAAATGTGTATTTATTAATAACAACAAAATATGTTTTATCTTTTTCATTGGCTTATTCTTTAGTAATAAGAGTATGACAGGGTATGTTTCTAATTCTACCTTTTCTCTCTAACCATTATCCGTCTGTGACTAGCCCTGTTGCATTTTCACATCAGCTGTAATTTTTTTTTTATAATTTCTTTTAATTAAAGGTAATTAGGTTGGATCCTCTTAAAGTATTCCTCAATTATCTCCTGCTGCATAGTATGATATCATCAAACATTAATAAAAAAAAGTTTATTTTCTGGGATACAGGAGTTTTAACTGGCACCATGCAGGAATGTTGTGAATAAGCAACAGCGCCAGTCGTGATGTCATACGGGGAGGTGGGTATGACCAGATAAACATTGTGAGCAAAGAAAATATCAGATCAGAAATAGTATCTATTTCAATCACCAAGTGTATTTATTTCATAGGAGTGGACTATCTTTCATGGAATAGAAGTGGGATATCTTCATGCTCTGAACATGTTAATCTTGTTCAATAGGATTAACCCCTTACCTCTCTTTCAGTGCCAGCGTTTCTTTGTAAGATTATTTTTTACAACACTCTACAGTTTTTTTTAATTTTCTACATACTTTACGTATTATAAATAATCGGTGATTTTTTTGACAGTAAGCCAAATGATCAGGTTAACAAATACCAATTAAAAAACCTTCCAAAAAACTTCTAAGTGTATATAATTGCAAAAAAAAGATTGACTCTGTCGATTGGGGGAACCTCCCGCCTAGTCCCGCTTGAGCCCACCCTACTTCGCAATCCTGTGTACACTACTGCTGCCAAGTAACAAACAATATTGTTCTTGATATGAAGTGCTGGAACTCACGTTCTCCGCAGAACTCTCCCTGGAAACCAGTCCTACAGACACACCTCCCATCAGTGCATGTCCCCCTGTTCAGACAGGGGGGTTGGCAGGTGCCGGATTCCGCATTTCCTGGAAAAATATTAAAACATTGTTGGGAAATGTGGGGATGAACACACTTGTCGGCTTCCTCTCTTAGGTTTAACAATAAAGACTAGTAACACTGCAGAAATTCTTCAAAGTTTAACCATAAAGATTAGTAGCATTGCAACCAAGCATAAAGACTAGCAACACTGCAGACAATTTTCAAAGTTTAACCATAAATACTAGTAACATCGAAACCAACTTTATAAGCTTAACAATAAATTACTAGTAACCAACTTTATACGTTTAACAATAAAGACTAGTAATATTGCAGCGAGTTTCTCAGGTCTAGCGATAAAGACTAGTAACACGGCAACCAGTTTTTAGGTTTAACAAAAAAGACTAGTAACATTGTAACCTAGACTGCCAAAGACGGGGAGATCGTGGTTTGAGCCTAATCGGGTGTACTGAGGGTAGTTTTCCCTAAATTGTTTTCTACTTTCACTCCATGCAAATGTGGTTACACTTCCTCTAAATGCAACCTTTCTCATCCCTTAAACATTAGTGTGATTAGTACACGGTGCTAAAAAAACCATTGCAACCAGCATTCTAGATTTAACAACAAATACTAGTACGATTGTAACCAACTTCTTGGTTTAACAATTAACAACTCGTAACGTTACGACCAAATTTATAAATTTAACAAGAATAATTAACATTACAACTAACTTCCTAGGTTTAACAAAAAAATACCAGTAATATTGTAACCGACTTCATTAGTTTGATAATAAATATTAGTAGCATTGAAACAAATTTCTTAGATGTAATAATGAATACTAGTATCATTGCAGCCAATCTCCAATGTTTGCAATAAATAAAAGTAATATTGTAAGTTACTTACTAGACTTAGCAAACTAGTTACATTGCAACCAGCTTTCTAGGTTTAACAATAAATACTATTAGCTAGTGACACTGCAACTAATTTCCTAGGCTTAACAATAAATACTAGTAACAATGCAACCAGCCACCTAGATTTAACAATAAAGAATAGTAAAATTGAAGCCAGTTTAGTTTTCAAACAAATACTCTAAATAACAAATAGTCTTCACACTAATCAAATTATTCCAATTGGGCGTTAAATAATGAAAGCGCTATTTTTTTAAACTGACATTTTGATTTTAAAAAGGTTAACACCCCTACAACAATATGCTAAAAGGTTTACTACATTTATTGCACTAAGTCGTGTATAAATAGAGGAAATGTTTCCAGGTTCACAGACGAAGTTGTGTATGTATGCCTGCACAAGCATTATCAAACAGTACAATGGATGCCATAACTAATACTTAACTTTCAAATTAGAGTTTTAAATGTCATGTCACGCCTCTGGATGTATCATTTCTATTCAGCACCATTATTTTTTACAAAGCTTCAGTGTAATTGTGTCATTTGATAGTGTTACGGAGAACTTTGAAGCGTTTATATCTTAGAAAAATCTAACATGAAAAAATACTCTATTGTAATTTTTTTTTCCCCAGACTCTTAACATGTCTGAGTTATTAACTCCTTAGCTCCTGCAACCTTACAACTGTAGTGGACTATGCACCACTCATATCATAAATCTAATAACCTAATAAATCTCAATTAAAAATTCCTAACACAATCAAATTTAAAACAAACAAAAAACGGGAGATTTCAAAATCGGTAGGAAAGCATTTTGAGATTATTTCATGCCACGCAGACCTTCAGCTTTAGCGCAATATTTAATCAAGTGATACGTTATTTCAAAATAAGCTTCCCGCCTAAATAAGATCGAAAGATTCCAACAGGGTTATTTTTCCTCAACAATTATATAGTTCGAGTTATATTAATATAATTTTTTTGTGAAACTATGACATTAGCTCATTTTCAACTACTTTATAGGCATATTTGTGGAGCTATGGCCTATGAGGCTAGATTTGATGAAAAAGGTCTTTAGATTTTGTCTTCCTCTAACAAAGAGTCACTTTTTGATAGACCCACAAGTGAAAATGTTAAGATACTTGAGACCTAGCAGCGAGCTTTCCTCTTTACCTTGATATAACAAGTTTTGTAGTTTTCTTTCCCCTCTTTCTTACTGACATGAAAAAGGGTGATTGTATGTTAAGTGCGAAAGGGAGTATAAGCTTGAACAGAAGAGAGAAGTATTTCCAGAAAACAACACAGACCATTGTATTTTAAGACGTGTAGCTTGACAGCAGTTGATACTTTCTCGCTGACCGAGGTGGCCGCCTTGAGCTGGGAAATGCCATTTTATTGTTAAAGTTAAACAACATTTTTTCTTTAATTGGTGTATTTACGTGTATTTTCTAAATACACAAGCTGTAACAGCACACTACTTACAAACTACACAACCAGCACCTAGGACCTAGATACTAAATTAAAGGTGTTCAAGGGAGCTTTGAATTATTTTTGAACATCTTTCCTTTGTTGGGAAGCCGTTTGAACTATCTTGATTAACAAACATTCCCTATTGAAAAAACACTGATAGAAACCCTCCTTAACTTTTTTTAAAATTTTAAAAGTGTATTAAAGTTTATTTGTGTTTTATCAACTAATGATTAAAACTTTAATAAATACATTATTAATAATAATAATAATAATAATAATAATAATAATAATAATGTGTCTGTGCTATACCAATTTATAGCTTAGTTTGCGGAAAGATTAGCCAGTACTAATGTACCGTGTCCCGGGGGAGACCAGAATGTTCTTCATCGTGCATCTTTTTTCGTGGAGGCTCTTTTCGTGTCCCGGTGAGATGAGGGGATGATGATGATGATGATTAATATGACGAGGTAGAGCAAATGAAGATCTTGGCCTAACTTAAACCAAATTAATCAAACCTTGGTGACCGTTAGAATTATACCCCTTTTGAGAAAAATCCTCTGGTACAACCCGGTAATCGAACCCGTGACTTATAGGTGAAATGCCAGGGGTACGAGGCCGGTTTCGATAATAATGTTTATATGGCAATGGAAATGCTAAGAACTGCCCCTAACAATGTTTATTTTTGATTAAAAGTTTGTTATTCAACATATCATTAATGGTGTTACAACAAACATATAAAATGTTTTAAAAAAATAATTCAAATCTAGCTTGAACAGTCTTAATAAATGGTGAGTAGTAAATTGTCTTCAGCACCATCTGGAATTGAATTAAAGTCCCCAAGACCTGTGGTCGAACCCTCAAACCACTTAGCTATGGAGAAGTGTGCACCAAAAACCTCACCTGTACACGATGAGGCCACGCCCCCTCCCTCACAAAGGCAGATGTTGGGTTTGATGCAACGTCCCGTTGAACACGGCCTTGAGCAGATGGCTGACTCACACGAGAACAAAAAGCAATCACACACCGATCAATTCAACAATGCGAAACATTAGCGGGTAGGTTGTTTGGTTTTACTTGAGAACTTAAAGGGCTAACATAATAATATTACAACTAAATTGTTGGTTCCATCAGTGGTTTCATTAAGCTTTTTTTTAGGTTGGATTGAAGCCCCCTCAATCTGAATTCAACTCCCCTCCCCGGCTCAGTTTAGGGCCCCTCCATCCCTCAAACTAACCCCTCCTTCTTTTTCTTACCAAAGAAGCTATAAGCCAGGTGTATCTTTAGACGCTTAAAATATCTTTAAAGATATTTGTTTTAAAAACTAGGAAAACCTTGGCTTTGTTGGAACGCAGGCGCTTTGTTCTGTACCAAGGTATTTCGACATTTCCAAGCCCTCAAGATTCAGAAAATATAAGCCTTTATAAACGGTTCCACTTCTTTACTAAATGTTTGTCTGTTTCAATAGTAATATATTTGTGGCCTAAATAATTACCTAATATGAAGATAGTAATATATATTTCCCCCCTCCACGAGCTTAGGGAGAATTTAATAATTTTCGGGGGTGGGGGGAGGGAATTCAAAATTGTAAAATTATGACATGTTAACACTTACTACTAAACCCTGAGAAATAAGAACATGGTTACTTTAATCGGAAACTTAATATGTGTGAATGGGGACGGGGGAGGTAGCAAGCAACAAAAAGGTTTTTAGAGTCTTTCTATCCTCCTCTCCTCAGTTAGTGTGAGAAAATTAGCAACTCCTATAATCAATCTATTTAGAGTAAACCTTATTTGAAGACTTTTTGAAACTTACACTCTTTAAAGCTATTTTTAATAGTGATACCCCATATATTTTTTTGACATTTGAATACTCCTAGAAGCTATTTGGTGGAGTCTCATTAGGCAATTTTTGAAAATTGAATGCCTCTTAAAACTATTTTAAGAAGTGCTCACCAACACTTTTAAAATAAATGAGATTCCCTATAATCTATTTAAAGTGATTCCAAACCAGATTTAAAAAAAAAATTTGAATGCTTCTAGAACAGGGGTTTCCAACTGGCGGCCCGCGAGACCACTTTTTGCGGCCCGTGCAATCATATTAAGAATTTTTTTAAATCTCTAGAAAAGTTATGAAACATATTTCATAGCTTGTTCAAAAGATGTATTAATATTCATACGGCAAAAATGATCAAACGAAGTTGATATATAATTAATAGTCAGCCGTTCTACAAGTTACGCACTGCATCGCTCGCCCAGAAAGGCTTGCTGGCTACTCCTCCCGTCTCCACTCATGCTCAATCGCGCTTGCTTGACGTGTAGTGAAGTTTCACAAATTACTGTCCATTTTGAAGGCTTTATTTTGTGTTGAGTGTGAAGTGTACCGCTGCTTGAGTCTTTTACGTGTATAAAAAATGAGCGGAAACTCAAAGAAACGCAAAATTGAAAATGAAAACAGAATTTACAAGGAAAGCTGGGAGAGTGACTATTTAATTACTAACAACAGTGGGAAGCTTCAATGTTTGGTATGCATGAAAATTGTGTCTGTACCGAAGGAGAACAATGTTAAACGACACTACTCAACAATGCATGAGAACAAGTATGCAACATATAAGGAAGAAGCTCGACACGCACTGGTTGCAGACTTCAAAAATAAATTAAAACAGCAAACAGGTATGTTTAGTAAAGTCTTACAAAATCAGTCATATTCTCTGTACGCCTCCTACGCAGTGTCGCTTGAACTTGCAAAGGCAAAAAAACCTTCACTGAAGACATTCTTGTTAAAAAGTGTGCTATGGAAATGGCAAAGGCTTTTGGAGATGCTAAAATAGCTGAAAAATTTGAATCAGTGCCACTTTCCAACCAAACTGTACAGAGAAGGGTCATTGATATGGGAGAACAAGTAGAAAAATCGCTGATTTGATGGTTAAAGAAAGCATGCATTTCTCGCTATGCCTTGATGAAAGCACTGACCAGTCAGATGTCAGTCAGCTATTAATATTTGTGCGCACCACCTTCGAAGATTTCAGCAGTAAAGAGGAGCTATTTGATGTCTGCTCTATTCAAGGAACAACAAAAAGGAGGGACATTTATGATGCTGTTAAAAAAATGTTGACAGAGTTGGAGGCTTCAGTAAATGTTCAGCCATTGTGACAGACGGAGTGCCAGCAATGACAGGGGAGAAGACAGGTCTGACGGGATTGCTAAAATAAAATGGCGTAACGTGTCCTATGATCCACTGTCTTATTCACCAGGGAGTGTTATGTGGGAAATCAATGAAGAAAACTGAAGTTTTTAAATTTGTGGTTAAAATTATTAATATGTTAAAAGGTGTAAATCGAGCCCTTTTGCATATACAACTAAAGCAGTTTTTACTGGAAATTGAGGCAGAATATGGAGACTTGCTGCTGTACAACTATGTAAGGTGGCTGAGTGCAGGAAAGTGCCTTGAACGGTTTTTTGCTATTCACAAGGAAAGCCCTGAATTCCTTAATAAGTTTGTCTCATCTGATACCACTGAACTAGAAGAAGAAATTCAAAGCCCAGAATTTTTAAAGCAGTTAGCTTTCCTAAAGACATGACAAATCACCTTAACACCTTAAACCTGAGTCTTCAAGGAAGAAACCAGGTCGTATCAGATATGGTGGGAATTGTAAATGGATTTCGAAAAAAGTTAAACATTTTCATACGTGCTTTGGAAAACAATGAATTGACACATTTTACTTGCTGTCTACAATTAGCAGCGGAGAAAGACCAAAAAACTATAGATTTTTCAGATTTCACTTCACACATTCAAGAGATCATTGAAGAATTCAACACACGATTCAAGGAAAGTGAAACAATGAAAAGCAGTGTCCAGCTTTACATGAATCCTATTGGTGCTACAATCGAGGAACAAGAACCACACCTACAACTTGAGCTGTGCGATCTACAAGCCGATACGTTCCTACAGAACAGAAAAGAAAAGGGATCACATTTTTAAAAACTGTTATCCAGCGAAAAATACCCAAACTTAAGACAATTTGGACTTAAAAATGACTTCAATGTTTGGGAGCACGTACATATGTAAAAGTATTTTTTCTTCTATGAAATTCATTAAAAATCAGTACAGAAGTTGACTTGCAGATTCTTCCTTGCTGCATCTTTTGAGATTAGCAACAACAGAGCTGGAGGTGGACATTCGTTCATTGGTAGATGCAGCTGATCGACCACAGTACTCCCACTAAATTGCCCTTTTTTAAGTTTTATTTTGACTACATTATTAATTTCAGTTTGACTTTGGGTTAGTTTTTTTTGCCATTTGTAAAATATGAAGTCAAATAAACTGACATTCTTGCTCTTCTTCGAAATTCAATTGTTTTGGGTGTAATAGTTTTTGTTTATTTTTAATTTCACTCTTTTATGCAATTGTAAAATAGTGTTTTAAGCAATTAAAACGATTAAACCTTTGTTTCAATTAAACTATGCATATTATTTCATACTGGTACTCTGTTCTATTTGCAAAATTATACGAAAATTGGCCTATTATTAAAGTGCGGCCCACAAACATGCCTAAGGTTTTACTGTGGCCCTCGAGCCCTTACAAGTTGGAAACCCCTGTTCTAGAAGATATTTCTTGAAATATTTTTAAATAAATTAGATTCCACTAGAAGCTATTTGAAGTGATCTTCCACCAGAAAATTCTTAAAAGTGGGTGCCCTTAGAAGCTATTTAGAATGATCCCTCCTGGGCTTTTTTTTTTTGTAGCTAGGTGCCTTAGAAGTTATTGAAAGTTGTCTTTCCCTAACACATTTTTTGAAAATTGAATGTTTTTAAAAGCTAATTGGAGTGGTTCTCGCTTGGACTTAAAATAAAATTAATACATATAGAAGCTATTTAGAGTGGCCCTATACGTTTTTTTAAAATTAAATGCCTCTAGAAGCTATTTGGAGTGGTCCTTTCCTGAAAAAGTTTTGAAAAAGGAATGCCTCTATAAGTTATTTCAAGTTTGATACTAGGCCATCTTTAAGCTTCATATTAAAAACTTCGGAAAATTTCGGAAGGTGGGGAGGTTTGAACTCCTTAAACCCCCTCCCTACACCCATGCCCCCTTCACCCTCTTTCCGTGAAGTATACAATTTTTGGTAACATTTAATATAGTGCATGCCATTTGATGCGCCGCCGTTTTCCTTGTTGCATCCAGCGAACCTAAAATATTGAGGCCCGATTGATGATTTTTAAGAGTTTTTACATTTTACCAAGTACTATTATTTAAATTTGTTGATATTTTCTTCAATGTAAACGTATTTGTATAAAATAACATAAGCGTTGGAATGAAATTGATTAGTTGAACATTCTTAATATTTTATTCAAATAACTAAGTATGAAATTGTTGCTGAAATTATATGGAAGTTTAGCGAAGATATGTAAAAAAAAAAAGGGAGTAATCTGTCTCTTGTACATTTTTCAACATTGGGTGCAACTGGCGGATATTTAAAGGATATTTTCATGGTAATTAAAGGCATCTTCTTCTAGTTAAAATACAACCTTTTTTTTTTACAGTTCACAATATACTTCTATATGCATAAATATATGTATTAAATAAAATATTTCGTCTTAAAGTAGTAATTTTATTTTATTATTTGGGTAGGTACAAATTATAAATTATGGTTTAATCATCAAACAAAATGCATTTGGGTAGAATGTACACATATTTTAATATAAATCAATTTTTTTAAAGTGAGGAACGATAAAAGTCAGTTTTATCGGCGCGTCAACATAACATAATTATATATTTCTATAGATAGATAGTGTATATAGAAATATATATAAATTAAACAGAATTAGGAAACTAAGAGTCAACATATGCTGCACTGTGTTGATTCATTTCAAGATTATTTTTGTAGCATCCTGGTAAGTCAATCCACATCTGAATCTATCTGCGTAAACTTTAGGGGCTCAAGGGTATTTAGAATTTATTTTCACGTTTTTTTTTATGTTTGGAGGCCATTTGTATTATCTGGTTTAACTAGCGTATGTTATAAAATAAACATTATTGAAGACATCAGGGGCGTAGCGAAAGGAGAGACTATGAGAATAGGTCTCCCCATACCTTCTACCGAACAGTTAAGAAAAAATAAATGCCTAATATTGATATACTATTGTAAATTTAAAAACAACTCCCAAAGTGATAAATTTACTTAAGTGCAGCTTGCATGGAGAATTTATTATTTATTTATTTTCCTTCCCCTATTGAAAATCGTCTCACTTTATAGCAAATATTTTTATTTTCTAGTTGTTACTACCAGGCCTACCAAGCCAGTAGCGGAAAATAATATATGGCTTGAATAAAAAACAGATCCAGAAAAATAGGATGTACACAATAATGGATGTAAAGTTGTCATTACTCTTTCAGATTCCCACCCCTCTATCCCTACTCCAGGGGTACTGCTGTTAACCTCGAGAAGAAGCTAGTCTCGACAGATTTGTCAAATTGTATAAATCGGCATTTCTTGTAATATTGTACATCTAAACAAACAGTTATATCGTAAACAATACTTAACTAAATATATTCACTTCTAAATGCTAGTTTATTAAATTTATATACAATATATTTTTGTGACCAGTTTTGATTTTTTTTAATACTTGGCAACGTTGCGATTTTAACTCTTGTCGAAGGGTTTGGCACGAAGAAAACTTTGGAAAGTTTTGGTGAAAAGGGGTGATGGAATGGTGGTGGGTGGGGGTGGGGGAGAGAGAGATGGTAGTGGTAAAACTCGACAAAAGATTTTGATGAAAGATAACCAGGCATGTAACTGCCATACTGCCTGACTTAAAAACGTTTATACCCATAAACCTTCAGTAAGAACGATTTCACATAGTACAAAGAACACAATTCATTACAGGTGAATTAAACAATAGGGCTAGTCTTTTTTTAAATGATAGTATTCTCATGAGACATCTTGTGGTTTTCATTTTTGGGCATTTTGTACCTTTTTAAAAATTATCGTTTACCTTTTTACTTTTAACTTTTACTCTGGAGACAATGTTTTGTCTAACGTGTGCGCTCGAATTATTATTTAAAATATATTTAGTTTATATCTAGTTTTAAAATGAAAGGAGAAAAGCTGATAAATATGTATGACTATTGTTTATTGTGTTATTTTATATCGGACGTGTCACGTGAACAAAAATCAATGATTGAGACAAGATATACAAGGTAAGACAATTATTGTAGCTTACATTTCAGTCACTCCTTCATAATGCTAGCTACGCCACTGGAAGACATTCACCATAATTGTTATTGTTATGAATAAAATCTCTTATGTATTTATTGAAGTTTATTGAGGATTCTCTGAAAAATCATTAAAATTTCAATTAAAATGTTTACTTTCGAACAAAAGTTTGGGAATTGAGAGATTAAAAATTATTCCCCAACAATTCTTTTACTATTTTAAATAGCTCAACACTCGCTTTAACAGTCTTAAGGAAAGGAGTTCAAAATAGTTTTGTATTATTTTTTACGTTTCAATTTTACTTTCTTGTGACACCTCGGAGAAATTAAGTACTTATTATGATTCTCGAAAAATTCGACCCCCTGAATTCAAATAAGTGGTTTTCGCACTTTTGTCTGTTATTGGGACTAGAGCCGAAACTAATTTACCGATCGGGCTAAAAGTTGATATCCAGGGTTTCAATGAGGTTCCCCGGAGGTATTTTTGAATGTAGACATTTAACCCTGAAACTATGCGCAGTTCACTCTTAGGTGAAAAGGGGCAAACTCGATTTTCTTAAAATTGACTATAACGATTTTGATTGACATTCGTATGTAAGCATCGTTTGACAATTGAAATAAATTATACATCTCATTTTCCCATGGAAGTGACTTTGAGAGTACTTTACGTAAGAGGAAATTTCCAACTTTAATCATACCTCCACAGCTCTTTGAGCTACGAAATAACTTATAACTTCAAAATTAGAGGACTCTTTGAGTATTTAAATTTGTATTTGAAATACTACTTATAACATCAATATTTTAAGTTCTAAGTAAATAGAGTTTTGTGGAGTGGGGAGTAAGAAATGCACACAACATATAATGTGTATGTAACTGTGTCTATTATTTAATATATGCTCTTTGGTGAATTGCAATGTCCTTTGTTTAACATTATGTTTTATAACAATGTATATTATTTCATTTCACATATATTACGATTTACGTGTCATAAGTATAATTTAGATAAAGGAGGCGAGAAAGTCTGTGTGATGCATCGTACCACTTATTTTTTTAGGTGGTATTTTGTTTTATCTTAATTAACAATCTTTTGCTTTAAAATAAATATTTTTGAGGACCTTCTCTAATATTTTTTATTAAAATATGTTAAAAGAACTACCACCACATTTATTGACGTTATAATGGATTGATAAAATCACATTAAGCTTTAATAAATATGTAAAAGTTATTAGTAATGAAAATCCTAACTATTATAAATGCGAATGTGAGTTTGTTGGTTTGTTTGTTTGTTTGTTACGCTTTCACGCCTAAACTACTCGACCGATCATCATGAAATTTCGCATACACGTTGTCATGGGTACAGAAAAGGACATAGGGTACCTTTCATCCAGAAAAAATGCAAATGTGAGTTTGTTTGTTTGTTTGTTTGTTATTGTTTGTTACGCTTTAACGCCTAAACTACTCGACCAATCATCATGAAATTTCGCATACACGTTGTCATGGGTACATAAAAGGACATAGTGTACCTTTCATCCAGAAAAAATGCGAATGTGAGTTTGTTTGTTTGTTTGTTTGTTATTGTTTGTTACGCTTTCACGCCTAAACTACTCGACCGATCATCATGAAATTTCGCATACACGTTGTCATGGGTACAGAAAAGGACATAGGGTACCTTTCATTCAGAAAAAATGCGAATGTGAGTTTGTTTGTTTGTTTGTTATTGTTTGTTACGCTTTCACGCCTAAACTACTCGACCGATCATCATGAAATTTCGCATACACGTTGTCATGGGTACAGAAAAAGACATAGGGTACCTTTCATCCAGAAAAAATGTGAATGTGAGTTTGTTTGTTTGTTTGTTATTGTTTGTTACGCTTTCACGTCTAAACTACTCAACCGATCATCATGAAATTTCGCATACACATTGTCATGGATACAGAAAAGGATATAGGGTACCTTTCATCCAGAAAAAATGTGAATGTGAGTTTGTTTGTTTATTTGTTTGTTATTGTTTGTTACGCTTTCACGCCTAAACTACTCGACCGATCATCATGAAATTTCGCATACACGTTATCATGGGTACAGAAAAGGACATAGGGTACCTTTCATCCAGAAAAAAAGTACTGTTCCTGAGGGATAGAAAAAAATAACTTTTAGACGGTCGTCCGGCTTAACAACTCGGCCTACTGATATGAATAAATTAATTGCAACATGATGCCTGGAGTACAGAAAAAGGGACCTGCGGTATCCCAGAAGAAAATCTGATATCCCGAATAAAAATCTGTTCCCGAGTTATTTTAGGCACATCTATCTTAAAATGATTAAAAATGATTATATTCAGCTAATTAAGCTCTGTCTGTTCACCCCGTTATGGTGGTCGTAAGAAGTTTGGTATTATTGGTATTGGTATATCAAATAAAAACATTATTTTTACTTTAAAATGCGGTATCGATTTGTGTTATAGAATGTACTAACTAACGCGGTATCGTTTTGTTTATCTATGGCTATGAAGCTTGGAGAAAGAGAAGAAAGGGAGTTGGGAAATAGCAATACATGTTTGCGATTCATTTGTTTACAAACATTGATTTGTTACCGTTTATTTATCTGTGTTTAGTCCTATTTTAATAATATAGTAATTGTTTTACGTTTTCAGTTTTTATTGTTCCTTTTTTTTATCTTTGAGCGATAGTTTATCATTTATTATTATTAGGTTAGTTATTTTAATTCTGATTCTACTTTTTTACCTTAAGGTAATAGTGTGTCTGTTTTAATTTTTAGGTTAGAAATATTTTTTTTCTTAAAAAAAGTTTTTTCCTTTTTCTTTTTTTAAATGCCTCGCAAACGTAATTCTAACCTATCTAGGAGCTCATCGCGAGCCCGGGCAGCTAAAATTGCTCGATCCCAAGAACCCTCCGTTCATGCCGAATTAAGGAGGCAAGAACAAATGGAGCGACAAGCTGATTTGAGAGCTGATGAGACACGTTATCAAAGCAAGGATGGACTGGAGGACCAAGCAACCCGCCAGGCTTCTTTGAGAGCAGCTGAGACGCCCCTTCAAACACAATTGCGTTTAGAGGAACAAGCCGAACGCCAGAGAGCTCTGAGAGCTACTGAAACGCTCCTTCAAACACAGATTCGTTTAGATGTAGAAGCTGAACGCCAAGCTGCTTTGAGAGCAACTGAGACGCCTCATCAAACGCAGCTCCATCTAGATGAGCAAGATGAACGCCAGAGAGCTTTGAGAGCTACTGAGACGCCCCTTCAAACTCAGCTCCGTTTAGACGAACAAGCCCAGCGGTAGGCAGCCATTAGATTCACAGAAACTACACAACAGTCACAAGCGAGAAGAATCGTTCATGCAGAAATGCAAACTGAACGCCGACGAACTTTTATGCGTAACATTTGGTCCTTATTTAATAATTCCGGATTTGAATACGATCCTTTAATTGATTACAAAAATCATACTTTAATTGTTGTTGGTTTGATGAATAAAAAATGCCAGTTTTGTGATGCTTTAAAATGGAAAGATGAGACCGCAGGGATGTGTTGTTCTAATGGCAAAGTTTCCCTTCCTTTACTTGGTGAACCAGAACAGCCTCTGAAAACTCTATATTTATATGATGCAAATGAATCACGGCGCTTTTTAAATAGAATTATAAAGTATAACTCATGCTTTCAAATGACATCTTTTGGAGTAGATAAGGAGATAAGAATGCCCGGGTTTTCGCCAACCTTTACCGTACAAGGTCAGATATATCATCAAATTGGTTCACTTTTTCCAACAGAGAACGAACACCATAAATTCTTGCAAGTTTATTTCATGGGTGATGAAGAAAATGAAGTAAACCGTCGTTGCTTATACATTCAAGGAGTTGAAAGAGATACGGTATTAAAAATTCAAAGAATGTTACATAATCACAACATTTTGATAAATACCTTTAAAACCACAATAGAGAACTGGCCTCAAGAAGATTATAAGGTTGTCATCCATGCTGATCGAACTCCACGTGGCGAACATGAGAGGCGCTATAATGCACCGACAATTAATGAAGTTGCTGTCGTGGTGAGTGGCTACCAGTTCTCTTCACGAGACATAGTGTTACGAGCACACGATAATACACTTACACGCGTAGCCGATACTCATAAGTTTTATGATGCTTTGCAGTACCCATTAATTTTTAGCAAGGGAGAGTCGGGATACCATTTTAATATTCCACTCATTAATCCCACTACAAAACAGCCAGTTCCCAATAAAAAAGTTTCATGCATGGATTTTTACGCCTATCACATGATGCTTCGAGAAAATGACTTTAACCTCCTTCCGCGTGCAAGACAGCTCTTTCACCAAATTTTAGTATATATGTACATCAAAGAAGAGAGTGAACGTCTTCGTTACATTTCTTTAAACCAGAAAAAACTGCGAGCTGAAAATTACATTCACCTGTAAGATGCGATTAGCACGGATGGTAATATAAGCCCCAACGATTTAGGCAGAATGGTTATTCTTCCCTCTACTTTTGTGAACAGCCCCCGCTATCTGCATGAATACACACAAGACGCTTTCGCCTATGTGCGCACTTACGGCAGGCCTGACCTATTCGTAACTTTCACCTGCAATCCCTCATGGAAGGAAATAACAGAAGAGCTAATGCTCGGGCAAAGAGCTACTGACCGACATGACTTAGTTGCCCGCGTGTTTCATTTAAAGGTTCAAAAACTAATGAATGTTATTACAAAGGGAAAAGTATTTGGAAACGTCCAGTGCCACATGTATTCCATTGAATGGCAGAAACGAGGACTGCCACATGTGCATTTTCTTATTTGGTTGCAAGAAAAGCTGCGTCCCAATCAAATAGATAACATAATAAGCGCCGAGATTCCGGATCCAGAACAAGATAAGGATTTGCACGATACCGTAGTCAGAAACATGGTTCATGGTCCTTGTGAAGCACGCAATCCAGCATCACCTTGCATGAAAAATGGAAAATGTACAAAAAAATTCCCCCGAGAGCTGCTAAAGGAAACAGTGCACAATAATAAGGGTTACTCTTTGTACAGACGAAGAGCACCCGAAGATGGTGGTAAAAGTGTTACAATTCAGAATCGCATTGGGGTGGTCCAAACTTTTGATAATAGCTGGGTTGTACCATATTCACCCATTTTATGTAAAATATTTAATGCTCACATTAATGTAGAAGCCTGCAACTCTGTTCGTGCTATTAAATATATTTGCAAATACATTAATAAAGGGAGTGATCAGGCGATCTTCAATCTGCGTAACGAAGGTGTAGCGCAAACTATTAATGAAGTACAAACCTATCAAGCCGGGCGATATGTCAGTAGTAATGAGGCGGCGTGGCGGCTCCTTGGTTTACACTTACACGAAAGACATCCGACTGTTACACATCTTGCTATACACTTAGAAAATGGACAGCGTGTTTTCTTTAATGAGAGTAATTTCCAGGAAAGGATTTCATCACCTCCTAAAACCACAATGACTGCCTTTTTCCAGCTTTGTCAGACAGATACTTTCGCTAAAACATTATTGTATTCCCAAGTTCCCCGTTATTATACATGGAACACCTCAAAAAAGGAGTGGAAACGTCGCGTTCAAGGTACGCCTGTTGAAGATTTCCTAGGGGTTAAATCATCAGACGCTCTTGGTCGTGTCTACACCGTCCATGTAACGAACTTGGAATGCTTTTGTCTGCGCATGTTATTTCATCATGTTCGAGGTCCAACTAGCTATAGAGACCTTAAAATTGTCAACGGTCAGGAATGCGGAACATATAGAGAAGCATGTGAAGCTCTATGTTTGTTAGAGAATGATAACCACTGGGACGAAACTATGGAGGAAGCCGTGCAGTGCAGATCAACAGACAAAATCAGGGAACTTTACGCAACCCTCATATCATCTTGCGGTCTTTCCAATCATCAAACGCTGTGGGATAAGTACAAAGAGTACATGGTGGAAGATATTTTGCGGCGGTTACAGCAAGTACATGCAGATATGACTTTTAATGAGCACATCTACTACGAAGCGCTGACGAAAATTGAAAACAAGGTTATGACAATGGCGGGAAAGAAGCTTCAAGATTTCGGAATGGTAAGCCCTCAACGATCAGACGAAAATGACTTAAACGATGAAATTACTCGGGAATTAAACTATGATTTCACAGTATTGCAACAGAAAGTAACCGAATTAGTTCGTTGTTGCTTCCAGAACAAAGTCACGTCTTTCAACAGGTGTTACGTCAAGTAGAGTCAGGGAATGGTGCACTCCTCTTTCTCGACGCCCCTGGAGGAACCGGGAAAACGTTTTTGCTGAACTTATTATTGGCGTTCATAAGAAAAGACCAGAAAATTTCTGTTGCCGTCGCTTCCTCCAGTATAGCAGCTACACTACTGAATGGTGGCCGTACTGCACATTCCGTTCTAAAATTGCCATTAAATCTTGCACTTGCACAGGAAGAGTCACCCATCTGCAATTTCAGCAAAAATAGCTCTCGAGGTATGATGCTACGACAATGTAAACTTTTAGTGTGGGACGAAAGTACGATGTCCCACAAAAAAGCTATAGAGGCGTTAAACCAAACTCTTCAGGACTTGCGAGACAGTACAGATATTATGGGAGGAATGGTAGTTTTACTGGCTGGTGACTTCCGACAAACTCTACCGGTGATCCAGAGGGGCACACATGCAGATGAAATCAAAGCCTGTCTCAAGTCATCAAGATTGTGGGCAAAAGTGAAAAAATTCAGCCTAACAACGAATATGAGAGTCCACCTTTATAATGACGTAGATTCAGGACATTACGCAGAGACACTATTGAAAATTGGCGATGGACGTTTGGACACGGATGCTGAAGGTTGTATTTTACTTACAGGGGAGTTCTGTAATTTGGTGGAAAATAATGTGGAGCTCATTGCTAAAGTTTACCCAGACTTACAACTAAATTTAAATTGTGATCATTGGTTGTGTTCAAGAGCAATTCTTGCACCAAAAAATGAAATCGTTAACAAAATCAACACTGACATTTTGAAAGAGGTGCAGGGAGAAATAAAGGAGTATTTGTCAATAGATACAATCATGGACACAGAACAGAGCACTTCATATCCCGCTGAGTTTTTAAATTCTCTGGAGCTATCGGGTGTACCCTCGCATAAACTACAATTGAAATTAGGTGTACCAGTTATGCTTATGCGAAATTTAGATGCACCCCGTTTATGTAATGGGACGAGGCTTCGAATTACACAATTAGGGCAAAATATAATCTGTGCCAACAATTTTAACAGGTTTGGGAAAAGATGAAAGTGTAATCATATCTCGAGTCCCAATAATCCCCACTGACCTACCATTTCAATTCAAAAGACTCCAGTTTCCAATCAAACTTAGTTTTGCTATTACTATTAACAAAGCGCAAGGGCAAACATTGCAGGTAGCAGGGGTGCATTTGGAAATGCCATGTTTTTCCCATTGCCAGCTATATGTAGCCTGTTCACGTGTGTCCAATGCCCAGAATTTGTATGTATTTGTGCCAAATGGAAGGACATACAACATAGTATATAGGAGCGTCCTAAAATAATGATCTATTCTGTGCCCATGATTGCAACGGTCAAGAACAAGCGGAGTAAATAAGGGATGTTAATTAACTGTAAGTAAAATTTAAGATGGAGTAGGATCTTCCAATTCGTGGCAAGGCATAACCTATGACTCTACTGACACACACTCCGCTACTTCTTTTCTACTCCTACACTTAATCCTGATTTATATTGTGTAGTTTGTTTTTTTCTTTATCTCTACCTCTATTGACTAACAACCTCAATATGTTCATCGTTTTTATTGTCATACTTCCTGTGTCAATCTACAACCTGAATTTATTGATAAAATCTACATTAACGCGAGCGAAGCCGCGGGCAAAAGCTAGTAGTAAATAAATTTATCCAACAAAATATTTATTTTTAGAAGAAAAGTTTGTTATTCCAAAGAGCACACACAAATGGTTTCCCAGCAAAATAATACAACGTTTAAAAACAATTCACAACTGAATTAAATAGCCAAAGCTATTATTTATGCTTTTAGTGAGGATTACTCCTACTAGATATCATATTCTGAAAATTGAACAATGACACCTGCACACGGAATCGAACCCGAGACCTTTGGCTTATTACGCCAATGATCTAACCATTGAGTTATCCAGGAATCGTCCCATGCTCAAGGTCATTCTTCACTCATATTTTAAGGCTGAGCCTATGATGGACGTGCGGAAATCGTCGGCTACAAGTATGTGATTATATTAAGATCACGAGCTATCAGATAAAGCAGCCATCTTCAACTCGGTAATTGGCTTATTGCTGCCATTTGTACAATTATTATAATTGTACGCGATTGCCGAGTCGAAGATGGCTGCGTTATCTGATAGCTCGTGATATTAATATAATCACATAATTGTAGCCGACGATTTCCGCAAGTCCATCATAGGCTCAGCCTTAAAATATGAGTTAAGAAAGACCCTTAGCACGGGACGAATCCTGGATAGCTCAGTGGTTAGAGCATTGGCGTACTAAGCCAAAGGTCCCGGGTTCGATTCCCGTGTCCAGGTGTCATTTTTCAATTTTTCAGAATTCACAGCTGGTTTGAACTCCCTAGTAACTGTACTTGCTATAAAGAGGTACTCACGTATGACGCAGAGCCCAGTGGCGGGCTTGATACTCCATCCCGGGCAACAATACGAGGACCGGTACCTGGACCGACATACGTTGGGTCTGAAAACAACAAAACAATAATTTTAGTGTGATTGGCCTTTTAACAACAAAACTCGGTTATACAAACTAGAATTACATGCAACAAAACAGTATTTTTGGTTTGTTAGAGCTGTCAACAATAATATTAAAAAAAATTATCTGGACGTTCCACGTTATAAAAGCAAATTTACACAATTTTGTAAAAAATACATTTTATAATTGGAAAGTAGAATTCATTCTGTCAAACTAATCTAGTAGTAAGTTTTATATAGGTATTTAATTATAAATTGAGTGATATTATTTTGTGTGGTAATATTCATTTATTTAAACAAATAAAATTTACGATGTTTTACCTTTAACAGCTTTATTTGAGATTAAATCTCTAAGACTTCACTGTAAAAAAGGTTGTGTGATAAAAAGGATTATATCTAAGATCAATATGAAAATATCAAAACGCTTAGCAATAGTAAAATTTTGAAAAATAAACTTACCAGAAAGCTATGTATAGATTTATTTACCTAAGGATGCTATTTTTATAGACCAAATTAATTTTAGGTAATTAACACCAGGATTATAAGAGTATCAACTGTGATGGTTACTCTATTACACTAGCAACAATGTAAATATTGTGAATCTAGTGACTGTGGTGGTAGCACACCACACGAGCAACAATGTAAATATTGTGAATGCAGCAACTGTAATTGTTTCACACTACACGAGCAACAATGTACATATTATAGAGGTAACATCTTTGATATTAGACTCCTACATGAGTAACAACGTAAATATTGTTTAGGTAACAGCTGTGACTATTACACTCTTAACCGGACAACAATGTAAATACTGTGAGAATATCAACTGTGATGGTTACACATTACAAAGCAACAATTTAAATACTGTGGAGGTAACAGCTGTGACCATTACGCTCTTACACGAGCAACAATATAAATACTGTGAGGATAGCAACTGTAATGGCTACACACTTCACGAGCAACAATGTAAATGCTTTAGAGGTAATCTCTGTGACTATTACACCCCTTAGAGTTTACATGAACAACAATGTAAATCTTGTGAGGATGCCAATTATGACAGTTCAACTCCCACACATAAATTTTGCACCCAAGGTTTTTTGTTGAAATAGACTGTTGGTATTTTTTACCGACAATTTTTAAAAGTCTATTTTATAATAATTGTTTTTGCCTTGCTGTGATTTTAAACTTAAGCTTTTTTTTTCGCAAACCTGCAGGTCAAGTTTGTTTTTGTTTATAAAATAAAATAAATGTATCGGCTTTATTTGATATATTTACTGATTCCAATTGAAAATTAAATCAAATCTAAAAACCTGTAAATGACCTAAAGTCTGTTCAGCGTAGGAATTGTTTTCTGAAAGGCCTTTTTCCCTACCAGAAATCTATTATATAGTAGGATATTGGTAGGAAAAAAGACCTTTCAGAGAGTAATTCCTACCGTGAATGGAGTATAGGCATGTTTAATCGAAATTGCCACGATGGGTCACCTCTTAATCGACTGATAACGTGATACTGACTGACATCAAAGCGCTTAATGAGCGCTGCAGTTCTAGTACCGTTCTCATCTGGGACATTTTCCCACTGAGGGAGCTACGTGCCTTGCCTACGTGTACATAGATGGTGGAGAAGGGGGATGAGGGGTGGAAACTGCAACAATAATAATGTGAGTAGAGTTAATGGAACACGTATACAGGCAGGTTCAAAAATATGTTCTCTTTCAATTTATTAATAGTGTTGTTTTATTTTATGTCCAAACCAAGTTTTTTAAGCCCCATCTTGCTACCCGTCCTGGCTAAACGTATTTTAACTAAGCTAATGGGTTAGTAATAATGAAGGCAGAATTGAGAGGAAATGTACCCAAATTCGCATTGAGATAGAAGAGGAAACATTTTAAGGAAAACTATTGGCAGGAGTTCAAACCCCAACCTCCCCCTCACCGGAAAAAACGGACTAAATTAGCTTGACATTAAGCCCGTGGGCACTCCAAGTTGAATCCAAGGGCTACTATCGACTTGATATAAGGGTTAGATATAATGAGGATAGCTCAAAGGAATTGCACCCGCATCAGTGTGAAGAATAATTGGGGGAAAGATAGTTAAAACCATTTGTGAGTAAATAATATCTAGTGTATCTGCCCGACACTTGAACCCTGGCCACCCCATGATTAACGACGAACTGCGATCCAATTCGGCGACTGGTTTTGGATGATGTTTGGGGGGTCGGTGCTGTATATTGTGTTGGTTTGGATGTGTAACAACAGGCGCAATATCAGTGCACGTGTGATGTTGTGTATGAGTGGCTGTCTAGTAACAGGGCCAACACTGAAATAAGTGTGGTTTTGTGTATGAGTGGCTGTCTAGTAACAGGGCCAACACTGAAATAAGTGTGGTTTTGTGTATGAGTGGCTGTCTAGTAACAGGGGCAACACTGAAATAAGTGTGGTTTTGTGTATGAGTGGCTGTCTAGTAACAGGCCAACACTGAAATAAGTGTGTTTTGTGTATGATTGGCTGTCTAGTAACAGGGCAACACTGAAATAAGCGTGGTTTTGTGTATGAGTTGCTGTCTAGTAACAGGACAACACCGAAATAATGTGTGGTTTTGTGTATGATTGGCTGTCTAGTAACAGGGCAACACTGAAATAAGTGTGGTTTTGTGTATGATTGGCTGTCTAGTAACAGGGGCAACACTGAAATAAGTGTGGTTTTGTGTATGAGTGGCTGTCTAGTAACAGGGGCAACACTGAAATAAGTGTGGTTTTGTGTATGAGTGGCTGTCTAGTAACAGGGGCAACACTGAAATAAGTGTGGTTTTGTGTATGAATGGCTGTCTAGTAACAGGGCCAACACTGAAATAAGTGTGGTTTTGTGTATGAGTGGCTGTCTAGTGACAGGGGCAACACTGAAATAAGTGTGGTTTTGTGTATGATTGGCTGTCTAGCAACAGGGCAACACTGATATGGGCGTGGTTTTGTGTATGAGTGGCTGTCTAGCAACAGGGGCAACACTGATATGAGCCTATAACCCGAACGGGTAGTAAGACGCGATGCTAAAAAACACTGATGTAAGTAGGATTTTGTCTATGATTGGATATCCATAGCAATAACGGCAACATCGATGCAAGTGTGATGTGTCTGAGGGGCTGTCTAGCAACAGTGGCAACACTTATATAAGTGTAGTTTTGTGTATGATTGGATGTCTCGTGACACTGGTATACATTTAATCTATTTGATGATTGTATTATCTATCAGCAGAGTCGACATACATTTTAGACACTTGAAAAACAATCGTATAGTAAAAATAAACAAACACATATTTCCAACAAAAAATTAGCTCTCATTTTGATCACATACCACATGTACAGTACCTAACCCCAAGTGCGTTTACAAGCATCAAGAGCTGAACTTAGAATCAACTCCACTTCTTTCGTTTTACCAGCACGTGAAGACCCTACCTAACATCGAACCCAGGTTTATTTAGAATGAATTGAACAACCTCTGAAGTGATTATGTCTGCGAATGAGAGAATCTAACCAAATACAACTTTTTTTAAATGGTGATTTGTAATATACATTATAATAAAAATAAAACTCTATAGCATCGGCCTGAAATTGAGCCATACCAACCGAGCAGCCGCCATCTATTGTCAAAGATAGAGTTAATTATGTGAATAGAGGGTGTCGCGTGGTCCGCACAACTAAGCCTCCAGCCGTGTATCTCAGTTTTCCAGATGGGGGCCGCTACTGTACTATCCAAGTAGCTCCTAATTATTTTGTCGTCCCGAAGCTGAGTTTACTCCATTCCGGGCCCACTGTTTCACATTAAAAACTGTAAGCGCTGGGGATCAAACCCGAACCTTATGTATCTGTAGCCAGTAGCTCTGATCGCTATACCACGGAGGTGGTCGCCTACATTTTAATATCCACCTATATACCAAAAAGTTAAATATTTGTGGGATGTTTTCACCTCATCATATTAATGGAGGTGAAGGTTGAGATTTACTGCAAAGTAATGTTTTATGTAACTATTAAGAGCCTCTCCCTTTATCTGCTTGGTTTGAAAACGTCACTCTCGTGCTAGACTCGATTGCAGGTGATAAGGAGATCAGGGTTCGAATCCCGGTCGTGTGTACTGAGGGTGGTTTTTTCCTAAATAGGTTTTCATTCTCCCTCCGCACAAATGCGGGTATATTTCCTCTGAAATTTTACTTTCACAGTCCCTATTCCAATAGCGTAGAATGCGTATTGCTATTGCCTGACTGTATACAAAGATACAGCAAAAAAAAAATCCCCCTATCTTAGTCAAGTATAAAAGGAACAAACTTTTTCGGTGCAAATATTTACATATAAAATTCACAACCCATGAACTAAATTATTTTATTTAAAGATTTTTTGAACTATTAAAACGTTAAACCAAACTAGGTGATTTTTTGTATTTTTTTTTTTTGCCCCTCTATTTATAAAATGGTACAATGCTATGTATTTTTTTTTAATGGGAGCGTCTAGCTTTACGTGACTATATTTTGTGTATTTCAATAAATAACATAATAATTTATATTTTGGAGGATTTTTTTTTCTCTATTTAACGTACACTAAATCTTACAACCAAAAAATATATTTATATTTATAAAATTAATAAATATTATATTTTTGAGTTGTAATTGGCATTATATAATGAAAATAAAAAATAATTCGTGGATTAAGTAATAAAGCAAGAATTATACAATCATAGTATATTTTGTATTGTCATTTAAAATAAATACTGCGACAAAATTTGTTATAATACATAATCTTAATAAAAGTTAAAAGAATTATTGAAGAAATTGAGGCATTCAATATGTAATAAAAAGGAATATATACGGTATTTAATTATAACAAAAATAAAAACATATTTAAAAACCTAGTCAAGTCTGCCTTTGGTCACATTCTTATGAACAACTACACTACTATCAAATATAAATGATCAAACCTAGGTTTTATATTACTTTGAGCTTAATTTTATTCAGTAACAAATTCCTTAATTCTTGCTTAATCTAATTAATTTATATACGTTTTAGAAAGAAGATGTTTTTGTCTACCGAACTTTTGACTACAAATAATGTGAAGAGCTACGTACACATTTCACATTTCAAACGTGGGAGGGAGGAGAGATCATTATAGTTTTGTCATAAAATTATTACGTTAGTTGTTTTCTTAAAGTAAAAATATCAATTTAAAAAAAACTATCGACAAGATTTTAAAATTTTCTGATTAGCTTTTTACTGCCTCTCTCATTCCTCTTTTAAAACTCTTCAACTCCCTAAAATTGTAGTCCTACAGAGAAAAGAATGCCGTACATTAAAACTAGTTCTTTTTTACTTCTCTTACACACTATGTTGTAAACTAATTTTCCAGTGCGTTATCTGTAATTGAGTATATATACATATATATATATCCTAACATACACATATGTATAGAGATGCGCGTGAGTGTTTTAACACCAGCGTGAGATTTATGAGGTATGTGATAAGAGGCTATGAGACACTCTCAAGGCAGCGTATTTTCTTTCATCTGTAGCCTGCCTGCCTGCGCGCTGCTGGACCATGTGAAAAGTATGGGAACTAACCACGACATGTGAGCGACACGAGAAAACAGACGGTTGTCTAGAAAGAGACCTCTACACTGGTCAAGTGCATTACTTGGACGATTATTAATACTATAAGAATGTGGGCGCTTCTTATTTTTTTTTTTTTTTTCTAAAATTTACAATTCTTCGGTAGTCGTGACGGGTAGGTTGTGACTCTAATCACAACCGGGTGAACTTCGAGTGTGTGGAGGGAGATTGCGAAACAACAACTAAAGTCTGTTCAGCGTAGGAATTGTTTTCTGAAAGGCCTTTTTCCCTACCAGAAAGCTATTATATAGTAGGATATTGGTAGGAAAAAAGACCTTTCAGAGAGTAATTTCTACCGTGAATGGAGTATAAGTACATCTGTCCGGCGTTAGAGCCCCGATCTTCTGTCACCGGTAAAGTAAACTAGATGAGACTGACGCCCTTGTCCTTATGCCCAACAATTCACGGTCACTTTTAACTGCATAAGTTAAAAATTCAAGTTATAATAAAAGTCAAAAGTATCGAGTTTTGTTTGCGTAAAGCGCTTAAACAGCTCCAAGTTGTGTAAACCCGGAAGCCCTTGAGTTTCCGGCGATAAAGATAATTAACAACTGAGATAAGTTAGTTGTTAGGTTTAACATATGGGCCATTAGTAGAGCCCCGTAAAATTGTTTTTTTATTTTTAGTTAAATTTAGTTTTTTTAATCTCATTTTTCGGTGTTATTTCGTGTTTATTCAAAATTAGGTGGTTAAAGTATTGTTTACATATTGAGACAATGTATACAAAATTAAAATTTATTATTTAAACCTTATTTATCTGCTTTAAAATTATTTGTCAAGTTTGTCTGCATATTTCACAATTTTATAGCCTAAAGTTAGCTTACACTACAACAAAATACTAATCAAATTAAAGCATGGTCAAAAAAATTTGCTTAATTTCTTCTTAATTTTATGTTTATTTAAAGATTTTTTTTGTGCAAAAGCGGTGTTATTTTGTTTTATTAGAGGATTTTGTGTATCAATAATATTTCGTTTTATTTTGCTTTTCAAAAACATTGTAAAGCATATCTAAAATCTATCAAAGGAAAAAGTACTTGATTCCATATATTTTGTATGGCACTTTTAGCTTTATCGCGTCTCACCATTTTTACGGGGCTCTTGCCATTTGCAACTTAACCTAAGGTGTGTGAATAAGGAGGATTTTTATAGGAAGAGTCTTTTGGAGCACTCAAACATTCTTTTTTGTGCAGCCAACATTGATAACATTTTACTAATTTAATAATATTATTTTATAGGTGAAGAAGCAAATGTATGAAGGTAGAGTATGTGGATCAAAAGATAGGTGTAGGCCATTTAAGACGTGGTTAAATATTGTAGATGAATGTGTGAAAAAAAGAAACATTAAGAGTTTTAAGAATTAAAGAGTGTGTATGACTCGGTGTATGGATGTTGTTGAAACGAAGGGAGTATGCAAGGATAGAGAAGTGTGAAGATAGTTAGCGATGATGGATTTAAGATGGGATGGAAGGATACGCGAGAAAGCGCCAGTGTTTTTTCAATTTTTATGAATAAACTTTTTTTGCCAAAATAAATAAAATATTGCTCCAGTACAAATATAGATTTTAATTTTCTTGACACGGTGATATCAACAGTTGTTGAATATCTGTTATGATCATAGGGACATTATCTAATAAACTTTTTAAATGAAGATAAAATGTTATCATTGATTCCATAACACCCTTGACAAATATTCAATAAATTTTGAGGTCATAAGGTGAAGAAAATTAAATTCTGTGTTTGTACTGGAGCAATATTATATTTATTTTGAACAAAAAAAAGTTTTTTAATAAAAATTGCAAAAATACCGGCTATTTCCCGCTTCCCCTTTCATCCCACCTGAAGTACAAAGGTGTTTTTTTAAGTTACAGACAGAGTTTATTGTCCACCCCGAAAGGGAAACGGCGTGATTTGATATGTATGTACTTATACTATCTTTCAAAGGTGGCTTCTCCAGATCACATGATTTGATATATAAATACGTGGAAGTATACCCCAATTTTCTTACGAATGGACATATCTGACAACTATAAAATGTTAATATCTAATTTCAAGTAACCATAGCCTACGTCAAGTAATTTGATATGAGTTGTCACTTTTGATAGCTATTATCAATTCCTATAAGTCTAAATTAACATTATTTATATTGTAAAATGTTATCAATGTTGACCGTAAAATATGTTTGTATTTTCTAAAAGATGCTCCAACTGTCCATTCCTAAGAAAATCAAGGTATGGACCTAGTAAATATTTTAGGTGTCAGATAAGTCTACGGTGATGAAGTGCAATAAGAGTCTTAACGCTTTTCATCACAGGACCATTGCCGCATGAATACTATAGATAATTGCCCTTAATCTAACTTTTTTTTAAATACTAAAGAGCCGCTGACAAAGCTTATATTTTATATTTAACATTTAAAATTTGTAAAGAAAAGATAGGGGGGGGGAGAGTCAATAACACGAGTTTCGTGGCATTTCTCGCGGCGAGCCCTTTCAACGTAAGTTTTAAAGCGACTTCAGAACGTAGCTTGAACTACGTGAAAACTGCATTAAATTATAAACCTAATTTTCTACTCCTTCCTGTCTCGAAGACTGGTGGTGCCCGCTAAGTAAGACAGATGACCGTACTGTGTGCCCTGTCATGCCAGTGAGCTCACCTCCGACAGCCCACAGACAGAAATCAGGGATGTGGAGAGAAGACTGCAACTGCTAGGACAAACATGGCGGACACGGGGGGAGGAGGGGAAACAAAGGGGAGGAAGAGAACGACCTACACAGTTTCCAAAAACATGAGATTATTTCAAACACCACTCTAGCCCTTTTTTAACGTTCGGCCTTCCTCATTTTCTAGCTTCACCTTAAACATTTTATACTTAACCACTTAAACTATTTTGCTTTCCTATCTCTTCTCTCATTTCTATGTTTTTCCTCTTATTTCATACCTCTCCCTCCTCCATTTTACTATTTATCTCTCTGCATATTTTCCAATAAAACTCAGTTATTTCTGTCCACCTGCTTTTATTTTATTTGATCGCCACTATATTTTTGTTCCCTCTTTTTTCTTACTCTTCTCTTTTTCCCCTTCATAAGTGTTCTCTACCACCCCATTCACATATTATCTTTTCCGCCCTCTTTCAATCCATAATTCTACTCATTTCCACCTCTCCTATCTTGCCTAGCTCGATGCCCATTTTCCCCTCTTACTCTTTCATTGCCCTCTTTTTATGCTTGCTTAGCACTCTTACTTCTTCTTCCACTGATCCTCTTTCTCTGTAATTCTCTACCCTCTCTCACTTAGCCTCTTCTTCCCACCCCCACCCTCTTTCTCATTTACTTTATTGCCTCTTTTTTTTATCTCTTTCGCTTATCCTTCTGCCTGACTCAACTTATCTATCAAACTTATTTATATTTCTGCTACCATCTTTAGTGCCATTCATTCTACTTCCCACGCACGCACTCTTTCAAAGAAATACGTGAACCACAAATATAAAGTGCCCCTAAAACATTTCGATACTTTTTAATTCACTTGCAAATAACACATATACTCCATTCACGATAGGAATTACTCTCTCAAAGGTCTTTTTTCCTACCAAAATCCTACTATATATTAGCTTTCTGGTAGGGAAAAAGGCCTTTCAGAAAACAATTCCTTAGCTGAACAGACTTTAGTAAAGTTGTACCATAGTTGTGTGTGGTTGTGTGTGTGTGTGTGTGTATGATGTATGTTGTGTAGAGCGAGAGAAAGAGAGAAAGAAAGAAAGGAGAGAGAATGAGAAGAAGAATTTTTGAAAGAGAAAGCCGTCAATAATGATAACATTTTACACATTACTAATGCTATTTTGTTGATTTATAAGTGTAGGAAAACACTATGCATCTAATGTAAGGGTTATTGTAAGTGATAGGAAAGAAAGTAAACCAAAAAATTCAGCCTAAGCCTTGATGGAAAATAATATATAAACCTTTCTTATCATTTCTTCATACGTTCTTCACACTTTCATTTTATGATCCCTTTCAAAGTAATGCATGTCTTTTTTTTTTCTGACATTGTATTTTTTGCATATTTAGAAAGACAACGCGATAAAATAGATCTAATCGCTTTTCGAGTGTCAAATAAGGTTCCTGCTACTAAAATGGGAACTTTTCTTACTTTTAGGGAGAGCAATGTCTTTAGAATGGGAAATTTAATGATGAACCGTGAAATAAATCATACGAAAGTATCCAGAACGCAAGTATTTGTTTCTTGAGTTTGCGTCCGTTAGAACTCGTCGTTTGATGGATTCCTATAACTGTCCTACCCCTGGCTGCTAAGAGCGTCCACCCACATCCCAGCAGCCAGCACCACTGAAATATCCATACAAACTTCAACAAAACACCAACAAGTCGACCAGTTTAATTTTAACATTTTTACTCTTCTTAACACAAATGGACCAAGAAGCAATAATAATGATAAGTATGAGTACAAAAGGAGAGTATAAACGTACAATAAAATGAGGTAGCATAAGATATTTAAATTATTATTATTATTATTATTATTATTATTAGCACCGCGTCTTACTACCCGTTGGGGTTATACGCACGCACTTACGCTAATGTGTAATGGTAGGGTGATTGTGAGATGAAATGGAGGACCTACAGTTTAACGTGGAATCCGAACCACGGTGGAGGCCTGGCATTCCTCGATATTTAAATTAAAGTAACAACATGTACTGTACTTTCTAAACACAATTGTAAATCAGAGTACAACTTAAAACTAACCTAGCCTCCACCAGCAACACCTAGTGATACATATCTAACCACGCTATCAATAAATGTAATAAACGAGTCACACGTTTCGGTGGCTCTATGTTCTAAGGCGTCATTCTTGCAATAGACCTGACTGCCGATTACAGGGAGATCAAGGATCGAATCCAGGTCAAGTGTTTTGAGAGTGGTTTTCCCTAAATGGTAGTCTACTCTACATCCATGCAAACGTGGGTACACTTACTCTAAATTTAAGCCTTATTCATCCCTAACTCATTAGTTTAATTAGTACATATGCGTATCACCCGAACAGGTAGTAAGACGTGGTGCTAAAAAAAATTAAATTAAAATAAAACGAATCGTGACAAGGATGAAAATCGCTTAAGTCAACTTTATTGACTGCACGTGATAAGGTTTATAGTAAAGTCAAGCGTAAGTTCAGCCATTTTGAGAGTTTAGTGCAAATATACGGCTCAAGACCTTTTCATTAAATACCTCAACCACCTTTTTATTATATTGAGAACTTTGTCTTTATTGCTTCCGTACACTCACCGAATTACATATATTAGCACCGCATCTTACTAGATGTTCAGGTTATACGCATATGTATTAATTATGCTAATGTTTATTAATTTGATTGATAATTCCACTATCATTGACTTATATAAACATAAATTAATTGAATGATGCCTATAGGTACTTCTCTTGATTTATATTCTTTAAATGGCAAAATGATACCTGGACACAGGAATCTAACCAGGGACCTTTGGCTTAGTACTCTAATGCTTTAACCACTGAGCTATCTAGGAGTCTTTTCGTGCTCGTTTTCATTCTTCATTCATATCTTAAGGTACGTCCATTACAGACTATATAACTTAAAATTTGATTGAAGAATGACCGTGGGTAAGGCACGAATCCTGGATAGCTCAGTGACTGTAGCATTGGTTTACTAAGCAAAAAGTTCCTGGTACGATTCCGTGTCCGATTGGGACTATTAAATTTAAATAAAATTATATTTAGATGTGGCTATAACCGTAACTAACAAATAAAATAGCTTGGATATTTAATTCGTAATCTCTATATTCAGCTATATATTTTTTAAATTATAACGAACTAAAATATATGAATATATATATATATATATATATATATATATATATATATTTTAACTGTTTGCATTTTTAAAGTTTAACCCGTCCCTCATACTGAGGCTCAAATGCTTTGGGGCGTGATCTAAATATAATGTGTAGTCTATTTTTTCAGTGACGAAGAAGTTGGGGCTCAAATATTTTTGTTCGCGGTTCCGTAAAAGTCTTTGTTGAATCATAATATTCAGTCCTCAAGAAAACAAATTGAGAATCATTCATTTGATAACGCGTTTAATATAGAAATAACCCCTGCTCAGATAAGCAGCACGTAGTATGCCCATGTCCAGCGGGCTACTCTAGATTCAAGGGGCGAATCAAAGACTAGCGATATCACGAGTGTTAGGACTCGGATGTATTTCTGCACTCCTGATACGTTTTGTCACGAAAAATAGTTCGTGTAGTTAATACGTTTATTGTTTTATTTCGTGAGAAAGTCTACTCTCAGTACTAAAAAACATAAGAAAACAAGGTCAAGGGGGTGCATTTTAAACAACTTTACCAATAATACGTCTGGACAGAGAATGGAAAACAATACCTTTTGGGAAACTCAACCATTGAAGTCAGCCGGGATCAAAATTAGGAATACTAACCAAGCTCTGTTATTATGTAATTAATTTTTGACGCTTTTAGTCATTGCCTAAACTAATGTTTCCCAACTTTCGCTAGTAGAGTACCCCTTCAACCATGTCCTAACCCTTTCCCCATCCTTCATAAATAGAAAGTAAACAAATACTTGTTATTTTATAAAGTACTAGCGGACCCGACAGACGTTGTCCTGCCCGAACGTTGGCTTTTCGTTTGGGTGGCATAATTGATTTCGATAGTAAAACATATACTATGTGATCATCACAATTACAAATTCACAATGAACTCCAATTAGTGAGTTACACAAATATTACAAATTCAGTGTTTGTCAAGACAACATACAAAATAAAACATCTTTTCATTTTTGGCATTTCGCCCACAACTCCACAAATATCAGCTGTATCGAAAAAAATTATGAGGTTACATGGTTATATGCGAAAAATCTAAAAAAAAAAAATCCCCCCCTCCCCCCAAAAATTCCTTAAAAAATAAAAAAATATTCTTAGAACCCGATTGCAGCGCCACCTACCGGGTCCAATTGTGAATCTAAACCATCCAAGGACCCACTCAAACACACTCAAAAAATTTCATCAAAATCGGTCCAGCCGTTTAGGAGGAGTTCAGTGACATACACACGTACAGAAGAATTATATATATTAAGAAGATAAGCGATCTTTCTAAATGTTAATAAAGCTGTAATGGAAAGTTGAACAAAGCCGTGACAGAAATAAATTATTATAATCATATAAGTCAATGGCGACACGTCAAAATATTCCGATAATTACTACAGTCTTAAGATTTCTCTTTATATTTGAAGTTGAAATTTCTACTTGGCGATTAAGTTAGATAGAAAATAAATTAATACTAAATTCAATATTACATTATATTCATATATAATAACCGTTGTTCAGGTGGTTTAAGACGTCAGCCTTGCTATATATGTCAAAATTTCAAATAATACGCCTTAGGTACTCGATCGAATGTTTATATTACATCACTTGAGATGATCTATTAAACTCCACCGGTGACAGGTGATTGTGTTTTGAGTTCCATCCGGATGCAATAAAAATTGTTTCCAAAATACCACAGTGGACTTTATGAACTATTTACACGCTAATTCGGTTCATTTTCTCTAAACTACCTTCCCTTCCCCACTTGTTAGAATAACTTGATATCAATCAGTGGTTGACCTCGGTGGTTTTGGGATAACATGTTCGCCTCAGTATCCGACGATTGTGGGTTCAAACTGAGCCGGGATCGACGGATATCTCTTGATCGACAAAAATACGTAGCACACTTCCGTCAGAGGGGAGTAAAGCCGTCGACACCATGTAGTTTGTGGCATGTAAAAGAACCCTGGAAGGTATGTGAGAATAACTTTCCCGGCAAAATTGGTAAGAACTTTCGCTCTCACCCAGAGAAAATTCTCGTTTGCTGATCTAATTAGTCGGCTTAGAAAGTGCACGTCAAATATCTCAAATAAATAATAATGACCCGTTTGTTTAGCTACTAATAAATAACAATTGTTTCATTTAATAAATATTTCACACTATAGCTAATAATAAATAGCAATACCATTACAACGGGGGCATAGCTCAGTGGTAGAGCATTCGACTGCAGATCGAGAGGTCCTTGGTTCAAACCCGAGTGCCCCCTAACTTATTTTTGTTTCTTCTAAAACAAAAATAAAATCATCCAAAAGTGTACATCTTACTTCCTGAAATGAGACTTGTGTTTTTGGCAATTTTGTAAAATAAATACTAGCTCTAAGTTTAAATAACACTACTGGTTTACTTTAAAAATGACCGACTGAACACTCCAAGTCTTAGAACAATGTTATTACTGACACCCCATCTAGGTTAGCTAATCCTTTCAACATTTTTGATTTTGTTCATCTTTTTTATTATATTATATTATTACAAACTATATTCTTATTTGGTGTGACTTTTTTGTCAATTTATTGTCATCGATTTAATTTTGATAAAACCTAAGAATTAAAAATCTGATTAGTGGAATCTATGCTAGTATTTTAATAATAATCGTAATTTCAATTTTAATTTCCTTTATTAAAATGCTGACCAACAGCTACAGGACATTTAAGAAAGCAGAACTGATATATACATAAAAAGACGACAACATGTGAAATTAATAATAAATACACAAATATTCTAATTAGTAAACGGAAACAGTCAATACAGTAAAGTACAGTGATCAAATAAGTAATCTGTTTGTATAAAATTAATGATAAAATGATAAATTGACTTTGAATATTTTAATATCTTAAATAATATTAAAGTCCTTAGTGGTAAGGGTGTTTCCTAAATAACCCTCTGACTGGTTTTTGATCAATAGACATCCTATTTAATTAAGATCATTGTAAAATGCAAATCATTTAATAAATTTATACAATCTGCAATTGATTTGATATTTTTAAATAGCTTGAGGTAATCAGCAAAGAGTAAGTAACTGAATGAGTTTAAGTATCTACCAATATCTTCAATAAATACATCAAACATAAGTGGACCGAAAGTTGACCCCCGGGTATACCACAAAAAAGATAAAAATCAATTTGAGATGTACGAATCTATTTCAACAGCAAATTATTTATATTAAAAATAGATGCCAAACCAATTTACATATGAGCGAGATATACCAAAATTCCTAAATTTCGAGAGAATAATATTGCCAGACAAATGTCAAAAGACATTCTTTGGTCAAGATAAATAATAATTGAATCAACCTGATTTTGAGAAGGGTTTTGAGAGGCAACATGCCCCAGAAACTCTACTAAATTTGTGACAATATGTTTATTATTCACAAAGCCTTGTTGATATCAGATAAGCATTAATGAGGAAACAGAACTAGTATAACCAACATATAATAATATTAATAATAATAGCAGAAGTAAAGATGTGTACTTTCTTTCATTTGATTTTTCACTATTGAATTGACGAGTCTGGGTGCCATCACTCAAAAGATTCACCAAGAAAAAAATTATTAAAATAACTCAATAATATATTACAATAACATTAAAGAAGTTACATTATAGTGACAGTGCACTCTCCTGCGTGTCTTACTACCCGTCGGGCTATTCGTATATTTTCACCTGGGGGGGGTAGGGGATCAGAGAGATGTTTTTTATTTTTATTCTAGCACCACGTCTTACTACCCGTTCGGGTTATACGCCTATGTACTAGGTACTCTAATGTATTAAGGATGATGAAGGTTGAATTTAGAGGAAGTGTACCCGTATTCGACGGAGGGAGAGTGGGAAACAGTTAAGGAAAACTACACTCTGTACACTGACTGAGATTCGAACCTGATCTCTGTCTCGGAAGTCCTAGTCTATTGCGAGAACACTCGACGAGATTTGAACCCTAATCTCCCTGTCATCGGAAGTCCTAGTCTATTGCGAGAACACTCGACTGAGATTTGAACCCTAATCTCCCTGTCATCGGAAGTCCTACTCTATTGCGAGAACACTCGACTGAGATTCGAACCCCGATCTCCCTGTCATCGGAAGTCCTAATCTATTGCGAGAACACTCGACTGAGATTTGAACCCTAATCTCCTGTCATCGGAAGTCTTAGTCTATTGCGAGAACACTCGACTGAGATTCGAACCCGATCTCCCTGTCATCGGAAGTCTAGTCTATTGCGAGAACACTCGACTGAGATTCGAACCTAATCTCCTGTCATCGGAAGTCCTAGTCTATTGCGAGAACACTCGACTGAATTTGAACCCTAATCTCCTGTCATCGGAAGTCCTACTCTATTCGAGAACACTCGACTGAGATTCGAACCCCGATCTCTCTGTCATCGAAGTCCTAGTCTATTGCGAGAGTGATGCCTTAGACCAGGGGTCGGCAACAGTTTTGAATCTCGATCGACTTATAAACTTACAAAGGTTCCTGTGGCTCCCATCGTTTCTCCGCTCTACTTTTGCTTCTTTTTTGTATGTCCATACATTTTATAGGTATTCTTGAATGTAATATTTCCTCAACCCGCTTCGGTGGCCGCATGGTCTAAAGTGCTACTCTCGCAATAGATTTGACTGCTGATGACGGTGAGATAGAGGTTCAAATCTCGGTCGGGTGTATCGAGGATCGTTTCTTCAAAATGGTTTTCCACCCTCATTCCGCGCAAATGTTGGTACACTTCCTATAAAATAAACCTTCCTCATCCCTAAAACCATTGGCGTAGTTAGTGCGTAAGCGTATAACCCGAAAAGATAGTAGGGAGTGGTGCTAAAAAAATCCTCAAATATTTATTTCCCCCTTTTATAGAAAAAAATATACATTTCATATTAAACTGCATGTTCTTATAGCATTACCGATTATGGCAGATCAAGGTTATTTTGGTTACACTGAAATATTAATTTGAAAGTATTTGATATATTTGAGAGTTTAAAGAACTCAAAGATAGAATTTTAATGGCGATGTAGGCCTACCTACTTTGGTGGCCACGTGGTCTAAGGCGTCACTCTCGCAGTGGACTGGGCTGTCGATGATGAGATTGAGGTTCGGTGGAATCTGTCGGGTGTAAAGAGGATGGTTTTCCAAAATGGTTCTCCCCTTTATCTCCACGCAAATTAGGATTTCTTTAATTTAACCTTCCTCATCCTAATACATTATCCTAATTAGTTCATAGGTGTATAGCCAAATGGTTAGTAAAACGTGGTGTAGAGAAAAAAAAGAACAAACCTAAAGTATCTCAATTAAATAACTCATAGATCTCCAGCGCGGGGGTATAGCTCAGTGGTAGAGCATTCGACTGCAGATCGAGAGGTCCTTGATTCAAACCCGAGTACCCCCTAATGACATATTTTAATTTTTTCTAAAATAAATTAAACCATCCAACAGGTTACATTAATCCCCACATCCGACTAAGAATATAAAAACGAGCTCCACGTCATAAGCAAAACTGACAACCTTGGCTTGTCACGTGACCACCCGTAATGGATAGAATATTGTTCAGAAGGAACATAAAGTTTAATTATTTTCTTCACATTGTGATATCAACAGCTGTTGAAAATCTGTCACGAGCATAGCGGCAATTGGTGACAAACTTTTTAAATGAAGGGAAAAGTTGCCATTTAATTCCAGGACACCCTTGACAGATATTCAAGAGATATTGATATCACCATGTGAAGGAAATTAAACTTTATGTTTGTACTAAATCAATATTTGATTTTTTTGACCAAAAAAGTTTTTGCTATAAAAACTGAAAAACACTGACCTTTCTTGCGTCCCTACATCTGGAGCTAAAGGCACGGGTTGATGAAAACCGGTCGATCTCGCGGCATTTTCAAGTCGATCACATAAATAAACTAGGCCCTACTTCTTTCTTAAAAACGGTATAAACCTTACCCAATTTGGTGGTCACATGGTCCAAGGCGTCACTCCAGCAATAGGCTGGATTTCGAAAAGAAGTGAGGTAAGGGCTCAAATCCAGTTGAGTGCTCAGAATAGGAATTTGCGTCCCTAGTTTGAATCCTCTGATAATAAAAACTACGTCCCGATAGTACTTAATAACAAATGAACTGAGTACAAAGTTTTTTTAGTCGCAAACGAATTGCGTCCAAACTTGTCATAATATCAGGTACCTTCGTGGCTTGTTCAGTTAGGTTTCATATTTTCATCCTCCAGGTTCGCTTTTCGGTTCCACCCCTCACCACCAAAAACTTGCAGGAACTCCATTCAGCTTTGAAAAAATTGGACACTGAAGGTGGATTCACACTTTCATCGAAAAAAAACACGGAACAGAAACGGGGTCACGTGACAAGCTCTTATCCAATCTCAAGATTTCCGCCTCATCGGCGCGAGCTGTTCTGCTGAGGTTCAACTTATCTCTACTGGTCCAATCTTCGGCACGGGAGAACCATTCAAATCTCAAACCCAACCATCTCAAGTCAATGCGCATGCGCATTTTACAACGGTTGCGCTGTGCAACCAGAAGCAATCAGACAGCTTCGATGACCTTTGTGAGAAGATTTGAAATAATCCGTTCATGTAAAGCATGTGTATTGATGTTTGAATTGTGCCACCACAGAGCATTGCAATTTGAAAACATCTGTCGGGAGAGTGATCTAAAAGAAATGTGTATTTACTATAAAATAAAATATGTTGATAATAGGCTGTTTTAAGTTAACGTTGCAATACAGCATGGGTCAACAAACAGCGGTGAGTTGCTTAAGCAGATTCTGCTTTATATTTTCGGCGAACGTATGAATCAAGCTTAAGACGATTAAGAAGAATCTTTTTTATTAGTGAATGATTTTTTTTTTTTACTTTTTTCTACGTAGCAATTTGAATTTGGAACAGCTTAGGTCATTTACATGGACGGAACATTTCATGTCCCTCCAAAGCTGTTTTTGCAATTATCACCATAGGCAGTAAAGATCATATACACACTCCTTTGTCTTTTTTTCCTTTCAAACAAAACTCAAACATTTAAACTGCAGCTCTTTAACACTTAATTCAAACTTGTTGTACTTGCTCCATATACAGCACTCATTAATTGAAGAGGCTATTCATCAAGCTGTGAAAAGAGTATTACCTCACAAATCACCTTTAAGCAAAGTTGGTGGAGAAAATCAAAAAATTAAACCTTACTCAAGATTATAAAGCTACAAATTTTGAAATTAGACGATTTTTAACATACTCCTTTGGACTGTCATTCCTTAATCATGGTGACGTGGACGACTTCTTTACTGATGACCTCGTGGCGATCCATCCCAACGAAGATAGAGAAATAAGTTTTACTAACTACATTTTAGAAACGTGCCTAGCAAAAAATGCAAAATTTCCACCCCGCGTCTGGCAGATCAATCTCTCGCTACACCACGCACTACAAATTGCTCAGAATATTTTCATTTAAAGTAAATGGAATGTTATACTAGCACACCTGAGAAGTGTTGAAAAACGTACAGTGCGATTCCCGTGTAAAAGTGCGCATTAAAAGATATAGATGAGGTGGAGTGGTACACAAAGAAGCTTTCAATAGGGGGCAAATTTTGAGGTATGAAACTAGAGAAATATCTTGATTTACATTCATTAAAAAAAAAAGTGTATGTTACAAATATTTACTACTGACAAAAAGTATCCAATCAGTGTCAAATATAAAGCTATAAAAATTTGTAAAAATTTCAATTATTTTTACTGGGAAAATTACATGATGTACTAATTTTTAATTTGATACTTATATAAAATAACGGATCTAAGAACAGGTAAGCATACATATTATTGAATTATAACTTTACGTTAGCTTTTTTTAAAAGAGGGACGCACTTGGTGTTAAAATAATTTTATTTGGTGAAGCAATTCATATGCATCCGTCGGATGTCCTGTGGTTTTTCCTAAAGGGTTTACCATTCTCCCTTCATCAAATTCTTGTAGGTTCCCGATAGTGAACTGCTTCGGTGGCCGCATGGTATAAGGCGTCACTCTTGTGCTGGAATAGACTGCCGATGACAAGGAGAACGGGGTTTGAATCACGATTCGGTGTACTGAAGATGGTTTTACCGAAATGGTTTTCCATTCTATCTCTTCACGCAAATGCGAGTGCACTTCCTTTAAATTCAACAAACCTCATTCCTAACACTTTAGTTTAATTAGTACAAATGCGTACAACCTGAACAGGTAGTAAGACGAGGTGTTAGTATATATATAATGTATGTGTGTGTATGTGTGTGCGCGAAGAACTCAAAAATAAAGAAAAAATGACTAAAGCCTGACAGTCATCCACTTGTTAGTCTTGTGTACCTATTGCAGCATTCAGCGTTACACTAACCGCGGCGGAGGAGACCACAACTAATAGACAACTCACTGGACATGTCCACCTCGCTGTTCTTTGCGGTTCCCGCTCAACAGACAAATTGACGCAATCCTCGAAATAAAGAGGCATTTCCTTACAACTGTACCTACATCCCACGGTGGTACTGTGTCTATACAACGATTAGTTTAGTTTGATTTTAAACAAGATAATAACAAATTAGGACCACACAGACATGACTCAAACTCACACGTAGAGAGCCTACTAGAGCGATTATTAGTGATGGAGGGGCTAGAAACAATGATCACAAGTCCAAGAGGCTCTGGTTCGTTTCTATGTGTTATCTAAAAAGTAAAATATTTGTGATGAATTAAATTAACTCCACGTCATTTGTATTGATATTCATGGTAATTTTTGTTTTCAAAATGCACCATTTATTGCTGCACGTTCGTCCAGTAAGCATATTTACACTAGTGGGGCAATGGTGATAAAGTTAAACTCTATATTAAATGTGCTCTCAGTTGCGTAAATGGAGATTGGAATATTATTTAGGAAAAATAACACAGATCACAGAATATCCAGTTAGGATTTGAGCCCTAATACCCATATCATCGCTAAATCAGACTGTATGAGCTTGACAGCCTGCTCGCCAAATGAACTCAAAGACTTCGTTCTAGAGCTATATACAAGTTGGTGCATATTAAAGAAAAGAGGATCCTGATTTTGGTTGGAAGAATAGTAGAGAAAATTCAAACATATTACTTTGCGGCCAACAGTGATAAGATTTTACTATATTATTTGTGTTATTTTATAGGTATTGATAGTATCAATCAAAAGTGACAGCTGCAGATAAAATGACTTGATGTACGAATATATTAAATTGTTATAGTAACTTTAGTAACCAACTTCTACTGTTCTAGCTACCAAAATCAAACTTTATACTATATATATATATATATATATATATATATATATATATATATATATATAGTATATATAGTAGTATATATAGTAGTATATATAGTAGTATATATATATATAATACTTCTACTGTTCTAGCTACCAAAATCATACTTTATATTATATATACATATATAAAATATAAACATAATATAAATATAATAATTTAACTGAGTTAAGGTGTCAGACTTCCCCAGTGTCGAAATAAATCAGGGTTTGATTTCCAGCCAGTTGTACAGAGAGTGGTATTTCCTAGATGGAGTCCACATTACCTTCACTCAAATGCGGTTACATTTCCTCTATATTAAATCGTCCTCATCCCTCACCTTCTAACGTGACTAAAATATGCATAGTCCTTACGGGTAGTAGGACGCGCTGAAAAAAACATAAGTATATAATATATTTAAGCAAACATGTTTGTATAGGCTGTGACCCGCAACACACCCCGAGTTTATGAATATGACCCTTCGGCTGGTTTTAGTTAGATACCACTGGGCTGGGTTTTATCCTAGTGGTTTATGTTTTATTCGTGTCACTCTTGGTGATTAATTAGCTTTATGTGCTTTGACGTAAATAACATGGCATTTTAATTCAATCTTTTATGGGGAGTATTTATCATCGCTGACTCTAAATTTAGGTTGAATAAATAATTTTTCCCATTTTTAAACTGTAAGTAGTGTCATTTAATTTTGTTTTGAAATAAATTTAATAATCTAAAATTTTTAAGAAACAAGAAACAGCTTTTAGGTTAGTTAATAGTTATTTTAATAACTTTAATAAAGGAGAGGAAGAGTAATAACTTCGTATTTAATATTAATTAATAATGGTTATCTATCTGGGGACGTGTGATTCGTGAACGACTCGTTACAACTGTTAGATATGATTTGTAAGCATAAATTATACTTAGATATATCCGATAGCAAATCACAAAATTTTAAATCATTAATGAACTTGAGAACTAAAATCGATAGTTTGAAAGTGCACTGTTCATTAATTCAGTTAATTGAATCACCTTGAATTGATATATCATTTTATAACAACTAATAGATTTTAATATTTATAAATAAAATAAAATTTTTAGTGAAATTAGGTTATACAAGTTGTATTAAATTAACGCCAAAGACATAAATGTTTAATATGATATAAAATATATGCACAGTATTTGTATGATATTTGAAAGTTATGGTTAATATTAATTACAAATTATAATTAGGAGTATCTTGAAATTTTGACTCAAATGTCTACAATTTTAATATGTTACTGAATTTTTTAGATGTTTGTTATAATTTCAAGATGCTCCTAATTATAATGTATCATAACTTGTAATTGATATTGCCAATCTCTTTCAAATATCATTCAAATACAGTGCATATATTTATTTTATATTACAAATTTATGTCTTTTGCGTTAATTTAATACAACTTGTACAACCTAATTTCACTAAAAATTGAATTTTATAAAAAAAAATTCTTAAACATTCCTTATTAACCAATTCAAGTATTTAAAAAAGAGCCTTTAAGATTAGAGCTCAAAGTTTTTAAATGACTCAATTTTCATCTGTAAGTTAATTAAATTAATTAAAATTAAAATTAATGAGGCAGCGCCTATTTAAGGTCACTCCCTCGTTATAAAAATACCTAAACTAATTACAGATGCCCCCTGTAATTCATAGAAAGAGTCACTCGTATAGAGAATAACTTAAAGATTTAAAAATAAATTAAGTCAGTGATAATTACAGGCTATAATCTCATTAAATACATAGACAATATTTATTGAATTATATTTTGATAATTTATAGAATAAAAATATATAGCCAAATAATAAATTTATGTTTATTTTGCTACATATGTCTAAACTTTTGCTATAAAGTATATTTTAAAGCGAAAAACAGTATTTTAACAGTGATACAACGTGCTGCCATCTATACGCATCTAGTGGAAGTGATGGTTGCGCTAGTAATAATTTTCTTCGCCAGAATAGTCCGTTTAACTCCCATCATTTATTTATATTAATAGTATTCTCTCAATCTGTCAGTAGCGTGTCTGCCTACTGAGCTAAGGGTCCCAAGTTCGATTCCCGGCATGGCCTAAAAATGTATCATTGGTGAAATGTGGGTTTAACCTTTTACATCGATAAATTAACGGCCGGGGATTGAATGCTGTGACTTGCGCCTGTCTTAGTCTTAAGTTAGATTATAAGGCATGAAGCTACGACAGGACTAGCAAGCCGGTAGTGGAAAATATATGGCTCGAATAAAAAACTGACACGGGCCACAGGTAAAATAGTAGTCTCTATCGTTTCAAACATTTAACGTTTTTCTCCTGTATTTTATTTAGTAAAACCACCAACAAAATGACCATGACCAGTCCTGCTAATCATTGGCGTGCGCAGCATGTGTGCCGTGGGTGCCAGGACACCCCCACTAATCACCCAAAAAATAGGAAAAGTTGGAGGGACATATAAAAACGAAGTACCCATTTTTTAAAAAACCATTTCGATGGTTATTCCAAGGATTAATGTATAGGTCTAAGATCCTGATCCTAAGGCGGCCGACGAATGACATTGTAATTTATAATTATTGTTTTTTTTAAAAGAATAATCTTGAAAAATAAAACATGGATTCTTTCTTGTTTTTAATTTCTTGCGATTACTAACAAAATTTGGAGGAGAGAAGGAGGGAGAGGATCCCACAGCTCTCGTCACCTCCTCAATCACATCCTGAGCACGTTTATGCTGCTACTGCTTTACTTACATAGAAAGATCGGACTTCGCAATTTTATACGTAGAAAGCCAGTGAGGCTATGCCGTCCGTACATCTAAAGAATCTCTAAGTAAGAGAATTAAAAAGTTAGGTAAGACATTCAACTTTGGACTTAGCTTTTAGGACATCACCTATAAAGTGATATAGCATACAATTAAAAATAAAACTAAGCTTAAGGAGCTTAAGCTCTAAAATTGAAATCGTTGTAATGATACAATTTGATATTACTTAATAGAGTTTTGCAATTTTTACTAAGTTAAAAGAAGTTAGATTTTATTAATAATTTAAAAAAATCCGTTTAGTCATTAAGAGGGAACACATTTTATTATTATTATTATTATTATTATTATTATTATTATTATTATTATTGACAAAAGTCTATTTCTCTTAACATTTCTAAGATGAGCTTTGGAAATAAATAAATATGCATCAAGAGAGCAGTATAGTAAAAGTGATAAAATTTAAATAATTATTGGTAATTTAGAAAATTGTTAGCGTCTTATCCATCAGGGATCTTCTCATATATTTATATTAGTTGTGTATGGATGCGTAAGCTAGAGAATAGATAAATTGTACCCACATTTGCGTTAAAAGTGATAAAGGGGAAAAACAAGATTTGAATTTGCCCCTCTGTCGATTATAAACCATACAAGATAACACTGACGCCTTTATTAGTGTGCCCGCAATTGTGGGTCCAAAAAATTGGATGAATATAAGAAACACAATTTTTAAAATTCCTTCGTAGTTTTTTGACACCGCGCCTTACTACCCGTTTGGTTTGTGCGTATATTAACTAATTACGATAGTGTGTGTTAAAGATAGGGAAGGTTGAATTCAGAAGAATTATGCCCTCATTTTCATGGAGGGGAAGTGGAAAACGAATTAGGAAAAAGAATCCTCAGTAGGTCCTACACCCAACCGGGTTTCGAGCCCCGTTCTTACCGTTAATGGTAGTCTGGTCTATTGCAAGAGTGACGTCTTGGACCAGGGATGGCAAACCTATAGTACTCGTGCCACTGAGTGGCACGCCGACATGATGAAAATAAACACATAACAATACTTTATTCAACGTGGTAAAGTCTCGACATCACTGCCTTAGACTATTCAACCACCGAGACGAGTGCCTTCATAGTTAATACATGCTTGGTAAATTTTAATATCAATGGGATAAACTTGAGCCCTTAACAACTAATTTTTACTTGACACATTGGATATAGAAGTATTATGATTATCAAAAAACTCGAGCTCGATATTTTATGAAGGTCGACGTTTCATGACCCTCTAAAACAGAAAAAGTGGTTTTCATGATGCCGTCTGTCTGTCTGTCTGTATCTCAGCCTAGAGCTGAAATAAATTTTTACAATCGAACTAAAACTTTGTATCTAGAGTTTTCATAAGGTTTCCTCCGCGTAATTTTTGGAATTATATATTATCTAGCCCTAAAATTAAGGGTAATTTACTGAAGGGCAAAAAGAGAAAAATAATATTAAGATCTCGAAATAATCTATAGTAATTTTGGATAAATGTTGCATCCAGGAACTATTGTTTAACATTACAAACAAAATGACAACTCTCAATTACCCATGAAAATAACTTTGAGAGTAAATAATGTTTGACAATAATTAAAATTAAATAAACAAATATATAATAAAATGAATGAACCAGATTAATAAATGTATATTAAAATCCAGAACGATTCACAATTAAAATCATAACCACAAATTTGTCGTCAATATTATAAAGGTAAATTGTCAAAACTTGATTAGATTGTTTATAAAGTTTTAAAAGTTATAAAGAAAAATCGAAACTATTAGCCTTTAAAAAGTTTATAAAACTTTGAAAAATAAATAAATGAAATATCACTGTCAGTTATTTTGTCCATCGTACCTACATATACACTTCCTTACCTTTCGGAAATTCATACCATCATAGGTCTGGCAAAATGGTTTGTTGTGACAACTTGTGTGTTGTTTTTTATAATTCGGATGAGTCACAACACACAAACTGTGTTTTATAATTCGGTAGTCACAGCAATCAATTTTTTAAGGCTGATGATGGCATAAATTGCCAAAAGATCTCCTACCAATGAAATGTATATGAAGGTACGGTGGATAAAATAACTGACAATGATATTTCATTTATCTATTTTTCAAATTTCTATAAACTTATTAAAGGCCTATGGTTTCGATTTTTCTTCATAACTTTTTAAACTTTATACACATTTTAATCAAGCTTTGACAATTTTCTTTTATAATATTGACAACTTTGTGTTTATGATTTTAATTGTGAATCGTTCTTGGTTTTAATATATATTTATTAATCTGGTCCATTCATTTTATTGTACATTCGTGCTTTTAATTTTAATTATTGTCAAACATCATTTGTTGAACAATGCTTCAAGACAGTTACCAAAATGTTTTCTATAACTTTGAGAGTACTTTACATAAACAGAAATGTGCGAGTTTGATCAGAATATATCCGCAACTATCCGAGAAAAAAGACCTATCATTGTAAAGTTGTATTACCATTAAAAATAAAAATCTTTTATTCTAAATATATATTTTTATAAAACCAATAGTTTCTAGCTATAAGATGTTTTTCATAGAGTTATTTGAAAATAAACTTAATTGTTTTTCTCTTTGGTGGACAGAGATGTTCCTATTTTCTCAATGTTTTTCTACACGTGTATATTATATTATTTTATTTTTGCTCTTTGATGGAATGTTATGTTTTTACTTTCTCTCTATCTTACAGGTAGAGAAAGTATGGTGATCGTCAAAAAAATCGAACTCGAGATTTTTATGAATTTTGACGTTTCATGACTTCCTGAATCCGAAAAAGTGGTTTTTGAATTTCCGTCTGTCTGTCTGTCTGTCTGTCTGTAACTCCAACTAGAGCCTAAACTATTTTACCGATTGAGCTGAAACTTGATATCTAGGGTTTTCATAGGGTTGCCCCGAGGGGTTTTTGGAATTGGATATCTACCCCTAAAATTAAGGGTAGTTTACTGAAGGGCAAAAAGAGAAAAAGTCGATTTTTTCAAAATCGGCTCTAACGATTTTGATTAAATTTCATTTATGAACATTAATAAATATTCCAAACAAAATGGCTACTCTCAATATTTCGGCAAAATCGCTTTAAGGGCTTCGGTCTGATGCGTAAATTAACATTTTTTATAATAGCTCCGAAACTATTTGAGATATGAAATTACTTAGCATTACAAATATGTATATATATTTATAATACAAATATTTTATTCGAAACATATTTTTATAAAATCAATAATTTTCAATCTATACGCAATTATATATATATTTTTAGCTTTTTGGACATTAAAGCTTAAGTATTGCGATCGTAAAAAAAACTAACCTGAAATGTTGATGGATTTCGACGTCTCATGACCCTCCGAACCCTAAAAATTAGTCTTTGCAATGCCGTCTGTCTGTGTGTCTATTAAAACTTAAAATTAAGGGTAGTTTACTGAAGGGCAAAAAGAGAAAAAGTCGATTTTCTCAAAATCGGCTCTAACGATTTTGATTAAATTTCATTTATAAACATTAATAAATATTCCAAACAAAATGGCTACCCTCAATATTTCGGCAAAATGGCTTTAAGGGCTCCGGTCTGATGCGTCAATTAACTTTTTTTTAAATAGCTCCGAAACTATTTGAGATATGAAATTACTTAGCATTACAAATATGTATATATATTTATAATACAGATATTTTATCCGAAACATATTTTTATAAAATCAATAACTTTCAATCTATTCGCAATTATATGAATTTTTTTTACTTTTTGGACATTAAAGTTTAAGTATTGCGACCGTAAAAAAAAAAACTAACCTGAAATGTTGATGGATGTCGACGTCTCATGACCCCCCCGAACCCTAAAAAAATAGTCTTTGCAATGCCGTCTGTCTGTGTGTCTATAAAAACTTAAAATTAAGGGTAGTTTACTGAAGGGCGAAAAGAGATAAATTTGGTTTTCTCAAAATCTGCTCAAACGATTTTGATTAAAATTCGTATCTAGGCGTTGATTAAGATTATAAATAAACTGGCTATTTTCATTTTCCTATGAAAATGATTTTTAGGGTACTTTACAGAAGCGTTAATTTCCGTATCTCCACAACTATTGGAGAAACTAAACAACTTATCATTGCAAAATTGTAGGACTATTAGAAATAAAAAACTTTTATTTGACATATATTTTTATAAAAGCAGCAGTTTCTGAGATATTTGCAAATATATTAATACAATTTTGTGAGCTTTAGTTGTAAACATATACTACTTAAGTCTTAACGCAATAATTCTCCAATGCCATAGAGTAATTAAATATAAGTATCTAAAAAGTATGTTATTTTTCCTTAAAGCTCTTAGGAGAAATGTTTGCATAGCAATGATCTAACTCCATTTTAGACTCAATAGTCAATATTTACATTTTTTATTGGTCAAAATGTATAAATGAATAATTAAATATCAATGCGATGACTTGAAGATCTGCAACACCTTATAAAATGTTAATATTTTAACCAGAAATAGAAATTTTAATACGAAGTGTTGACCCTTGTGGAAGACATTAAACTGTTTGAAATGTTCTTAGGTGGACAAATATGCGCCTCTTTTCTCATTGATTATATATCATTGTATATTATTTTATGCGTGTTCTTATGTGGAGTGGTGATGATACAATGTACATTATTCCGTTCAGAAATCTTACGAGTTTATAGAAAGAGAGAGAAAGTCTGTGCGGTGCGCCGTACCATTTATTTATTTACATTGTGTTTCTTCATCAATGTATATTATTTCGTTATGAATTTTCAGTAAAGTTAAATGTTTCTATTTTAAGATAAAAGAGAGAGGATGTGTGTGTACCATTTATTTTAAATATGTATTGCTATTTTTTTTATTTATTTTTTTGCAGTGCGTGGACTACGTTCCATAGAATTTCACATTAACTTTTAAACCTTTATTTTTATAAATACTGATTAAATTCATTGCATTGATGGTTTGTGAACAATTCTTTCTCATTTGAAGAATTTTTTAAATGCCAGTGGATTCAAATTATTTATACTACATTTAATATACAAAAGGAAATCTTAGTTTTTGGATAGTTTGGACCACCTTGGCCCGCACGTGATCTAAGATTACCGTCAGTAAAAATTAACATAAATAAACAATGTTGTCTTAAAAGTGAACAATGTGTCTTCAGCCTAATCCGATTAATGATATTATATTCTGGCAATGGTCATAAATTCCTCTAGCTTGGTTTTCCACATTCTCTACAGACGTCAGTAATATGAGTATTCGGTGACCTTCGCAAGGCTCATATTAGGTAGCCATGGCCTTATAAAGACTTTACATCCGCCATTATAAACACAGGAAAGGTGTGCACCTAAGTTTATGAAACGACACCGATTAAGATGTCGTCTTCTGGTCTCGCCTCCATCACTTTTTACACTAAATCATTTCTCTATCTTTGTTATACAAGGTATAAACAACTTTCCAATCCCCAATAAAGATTCTTCTATAAACAATCGCAGTCAGTTGTCTGATAAGCTTCCATACAAATTTTTGTGTATGTTACATCCCATTCGTGAATTTGCCCACTTCATGATTTGGGAAAATTTCTGCCCATTTCTTGAACTCATCTCTCCTTTTGATTATTTCATTTGCTGAGCAAAAATATGGTCTATTCCATGAATTGTGCAGCGCTTATGTTGCCCAGTTCATGAACTGGCTATTCCATGAATTGTGCAGCGCTTGTGTTGCCCAGTTCATGAACTGGCTATTCCATGGATTGTGCAGAGCTTGTGTTGCCCAGTTCATGAACTGGCTATTCCGTGAATTGTGCAGCGCTTGTATTGCCCATTTCGTGAACTGGCTATTCCATGAATTGTGCAGCGCTTGTGTTGCTCAGTTCATGAACTGGGTATTTAATGAATTGTGCAGCGCTTGTGTTGCCCAGTTAATGAACTGGCTATTCCATGAATTGTGCAGCGCTTGTTTTGCCCAGTTCATGAACTGGCTATTTCATGAATTGGGAAGCTCCAATAATTACCCAATTCAAGAACTGGATGAGTTTTTGCTCTTTCCGTGAAATAGACAGTCAAAAAATAGGTTTGGGCTTTAAGTTAGGCTAACTTTTAATCGTTTTAAAACAGAAGGTTAGGTTAAGTTAATTTGGTCTAGTTTAGTATAATATATTTAAACAGGGCCTCTGAGAGGAATTCGGTGTATAAAGTTTTTTCGGGCTCCCTTTCATTTTCTATTAATCCTGTCTAAAAATTTAATTGATTAATTAATACTCTCTGAAATAAAAGAAAAGAAATAAAGCAAAAAAAAGATATTTAATTTATGCTTTTATATCTAAAAAAAAGGAATAAAACAATAAAACAAAAAATACCATACCTCTATTAATAATTTAGTAATAGTACTTGTAGTGGAAATGTGAATGCTTAATCTTCAATGTGTGCAAATATTTTTTGAGAGCCCAAGAAATTCTCAGGCCCCTTTTAGACCCCCGGGGTGGGTACGATATACCCCCTGCACCCACCTCTCATGAGGCCTGTCTTTAAACGAATTTCAGTTAAGCTTGTAGTTGATAATGAATCAAATAGCCAAAGCTATTAAATATGCTTTTAATGAGGATAGTACAATAAATTCCAGGTCGGGAAATTGTCAAGCGAAGAAGCTAGTGAACGGAATGTGTAGAAATTTGTCCAAGTAATGAAATGATCAGGTCCACGAATGAGGTGTAAAGGTCTGTATTTATTTAATTTAGGTATTTAACGTGCACTTTCTAAGCCGACTGATTATATCTGGTCAGGAAAATTTCTATTAAATGAAAGTGAAAGGCCCTATAATTTTTTCCGGGAAACGTATTTTCAGACAGCTACCTGAGTTCTATTACATGTCACAAACGACATGAGACCGGCGGATCTACTTCCCCTCCGAAGTATGCTGTGCTACGGATTTTTATCGTTCAAGAAAACTCCGTCGAACATGATTGGGTTTGAACCCCCGAACATTAGGTTCTGAGGTGAGTATTTCCCCCCAAGACTACCGCACCAACGGTCGACACGATTGGGGTGTAACTTATGCGCAATAGACAACGACCAACACTGCTGGTCGCAATTTCTATGGAAGTGGTTTTCAACCTGTGATACGCTGTGCATTTATTAGGGGTAGTTGAATCAGTCCATGCAGGTAAGAATAAATCAATTTATGTAACTTTACAGGAGAAAAATTTGTAGCCTACATCTATAATATTGCTTCTTCAGCATTTGTTTGGCTTGCTTCATATATTTATTAGAGGTTTTGTATTGTAGTGATTTATCTAGTAGGTAGTAGGAGAATTATCTTATTTAACAGTTCTTTGGTTCAATTTTTTGTTTGTTTCTTTCTAGAGCAACATAACTAAATAGAAGTTTATGTAAAAAGTGCATACTTGGAAGAATCTATCAAAATCCTATACATTATTTATGTTGTCAACATCCCTTTTTCTCAACTAATACTAAGTCTTCAGAGATGAATAAGGTATCAGTGGATATGATTTTTTACCGGCATCTGACATAGAATACTCAGTTTACGTTAAAACACATTGTTTGTTTAAAAATCTAAGTTAAATGAAAAAATCTAACAATATTTTTGTATAAATTACAGAAAATAAACTCTCTTTGCTATTTTGTGTATACACTTCGCTGAGTATTTAATTTCAACAACCAAACAAAAGACTACATTTCTTTTGGGGGAGGGGGGTGAAGGTTTAATGTGCAAAAGTTTACCAAGGGTTTACTGGTATACCCTTATAGAGCTGATCGGATAATATATTATATTTAAAAAAATGTCATCAACATCTATATGACTTTATTTTTAACCCTCATCAGAGGTGATAGATTAGTAAGCTGTTGGTCAGGCCAGCACGCTAATGAACAATGTGGGGGAAAAGGGAGTTTATTAACTTACTTAAGGCATTTCTGTGTAACTTGTACACTTCGTTTACCTTCAATAGTAGAAGGGAAAAGGCTTTTAATGATTATTTTTTTTGCCAGCTACGGGATATCGGGTTAAAATCCCAACCAGATGCAATCAATTTTATTTTTGCACAGCGTCTTACTACCCGTTAGGACTGTACGTACTAATTACACTAATATACTAGGGATGAATAAGGTTGAATTTGGAGGAATTGTACCCATATTTGCATGGAGGTAGAGTGGTAAACAATTTATAAATAACCACTCCTAATACATCCAGCCAATATTCGAACCCCAATCTCGGCAGTCTAGTCTTTTACGAGATTAACGCCTTAGACCAAACAAAACCACTGAGGAGGGTAACTCAAAATTGTTTTCAAACCATCACTGTGGGTTTTCTGTCCTATAGGCTATACACGCTAATTTGGGTGCATTTTTATCTAAACTGCCTTTCTTATCACCACTTCTTAAAATCAATCTTTAAAAACAGGCGTTTTGAACTACCAATAAAAAACCAATTTCATTTTATAGACATGACATTATTGTTCTTCGCAATTCTCTTATCAATGGGGGTATAGCTCAGGGGTAGAGCATTCGACTGCAGATCGTGAGGTCCTTGGTTCAAATCCGAGTGCCCCCTGATATATTTTATTTCTTTCAAACCGAAATAAAATCATCTAAAATTTACATTTTACTTCAGAAGATGAGATTTATATTTCTTGTAAAATATATATTTACTTCAAGACTATATAAAACTCAAGCTTTACTTTCAAAATGACAGGTTGAACACAATGAGTCTTGGGGATATATCATCTCTGAAACTCCAACTGGATTATCTGATCCTTGAAACTTTTTTATTGAATATTAAACCATACTCTTATTTGGTCTGACTTTTTTGACTGTTCTTTGTCACAGATTTAATTGATATAAAACTGTAAAAATTGAAACTCTAGTTATTGGAATCAATACTAATATTTTAATAAGAGATTAATTTTAATTTCATTTTATTATAGCGCTGAACAACAGCCACAATACTTATAGTATGAGTATGACAGGCCAGAACTGATAGATGCATAAAAATACGTTTACATGTAGAACAAATATATGTGAAATCAGCTAGACAAAAAAAATGTAGTTAGTAAATAAAGACAATGTCAATGTAAAGAAGTAGAGCGCCAAAATAGATACAACACCCACTTCGGTGGCCGCATGGTCTAACGCGCTACTCTCGTGTTAGATTAGACTGCTAATGGAGAGCTTGAGATTCGAACCTCGGTCAAGTATACTAAGGATGGTTTTTCCAAAATTGTTTTCCACTCTCCCTACACACAAATGCTGATGCGCTTCCTCTAAATATAACCTTTCTTATTCCTAAAACCATTAATGTAATCAATACATAAGCGTATACATCTAACGGGTAGTAAGACTTGGTACTAAAAATAACGCAACTTTTAATAAAAAAATCACTAAAAAAAAGAGAAAGACTTATTAAGTATTTTAATGTCGAACATAATATTAAATCCACTATCCTTTGAGTCTGGCTCTTCTGTTATGACACAAGTCAAATTCGGTAAGTTTAGAGTTCGCGCTGAATACAACCGCAAATAGGGCTAAAAATTATTGTAAAAAAATAATTTTTGATTCTGAGAGGAGCAAGAGGCATACTTATACATTTTCAAGGGTAGATTAACAAGAAATAGCACAAAATAAATAAAAACAAAAATGGCATCACAATGAAAAGTGAATGAGAAAAGATTTTGGTGTCCTAAGAGGTTAGGAATTCTGTATTAATAAAAATAAATCCGACAATTGAATGATTTCCAAATCTGAGAGTCAATTAAAGGTAATTGAATTCTTAGCAACACTGTCACTATTCAAATTTAGCTATAACCAAGGCTTGGTGTCGACTTTAATAAGTCCAAGTAGTTTCAGTGAGTGAGATATATGTTCAATATTGGAATGAAAGTAGAGTTAACAATGACAGTAATAATGGCGTGTCTGGGCTACATCAGTCTGTAACTCAGTTTGCGGAAAGATTAGCTATTACACCTAATTTCATAGCTGAGGGAACTGCAGGTCTTATGGAGAAAAGATTTATCTTCGCTCTCTCTCTGGTACAAGTTGCCAAATTTTCTAGCTTTCGGTTGTTGGAATGTGAGGGGGGAGGATTTACTTGGAAATCCCTCATTGTAAACAATGCGGCATGGGGTGGTTGGGGGGTTCAATTGACAGGTAAAAGCATTTCCTATCGGTGTACAGCCTTTTCTAGAAACATTACCTATTTCCACAATCGTAATTTTTTCAAGATTGAAGTTTATTAACGTTTCTCTATTCCCTCCGTAATTATGCTTAAAATATTTTATGTATAAAGCTTTTTTCCTCATAATTAATATACAAACAAATATATTACAACATGCATTTTATAAACATTATATAAACTATAGTTCCACAACCTTACTGTAAAAATATAAAACACGCAACCAACACATACAGATACACACCAAATCTTAACGTGATCAATAACACATATTATTATACACAGAGTACTTATAAAATATGAGTGTTTATTTAGTCAATGTTTTTGAGCTAGCTATTAGGAACATGAGACTCAGACTACTGTAACTTTACGACTGTGCTGGAGGAAGAAGCACCAATTAGTGGCAACAACGACAGCCCAGCATTGCCAAATTTGATATACATTCGAAGGAAGACTGATCACGGAAAACAAAAGAATGACAACGCTGTTGCTCAATAGTAAGCATGCAGTTCCCTCAGCAATGAAATTAGGTGTAGTAACGTACCGTTGCCCGAGGGACGCCCGAATGTACTAATCGTACACTTGGAGCTGCTATTATATATATGGAGGTGCTATCTTGACGCGCAACTGAAGCCGACCTTGACTCGGGGGATGATGAGGGGAAGGGGTATGAATCATCCCAGGCAGCGCGTGGCTGCTTGCATTTCCTAGCAAATAATCATGATTATATATACTTATACGTTGTATAACTTATTGTTATGATATATTTAATGTACTTAATAAACCGAGAAAGAAAATACTATTTTACAATTTCCCCCTCCCAAACAGAATTATTCTGTGCATAACAGTTACTATTCTCCCAATTTACTGAAGTTAGGTAAGTAAGTTACAACAAAGTTAACATGAGTTTAAAAAAACAACTACAATAATAAAAAAATGATTAGATACACATTATTTGACCATACTGTAATTTTAAGTTAATTTATTAATATTAGCAACAACAATCTAGATTTTCGGTTAATTTGCGTTTTCAAACGCTTGTTATTACCTGAAATACAAACTAATCTTTTATGTCTCTTACTTAAAAATAACACAAGTTTGTTCAACATTTACACCTTGCTTACCTAAGGCATCTAAACACTCTAAATCGGGTTGTATTTTAATTCAAGTGAGCGCTCGTCCCTTTTTTCCCTATGCTCCCCATGTTGAGCCGGCGGCCGGTTGCTATACTATGACGTACAGCGGCTCAATCCGTCTCTCCGTGAGGGGGCGTGGCTGGCTTCACTTTCTCGCAACGCTACAGCATAAGGATGTCCACTCCGTATATATAATATATCCATGATCGTACATGCTCTGTTTGTGGAGGCCCTTTCGATGCCCCGATGAGATGAGGGGATGATGGTTGTAGATAAGAATGAGTAAAGTCAATGGCGATCTTAAATCTAGCTTAAGATTAACTATCCAAACTCTGGGGATCATGGACCTTTCGAAAAAAAAAATCCGTTTGTACCCGCGGAGGAATCGATGCCAGGACCTATTGGTCAGTAGCCAGGGGCTCTGACACACTTAAAATATATGTTATTGTCTAAAGCACCTATATCACCAATATGAATATGTTATCAATAATTAACCTGTGAATAAAAAAATAGGGTCGGTTTTCCTAGTGAAAGATATGGATTGTGTTTTCGATCTATATATATTCTATTTTAATTATATTATTGTAAAATAAAAGTAATTTGATTAAATCTATCAATCTGCAATTTCTGACCATTTTAAATATCTTGAAATCATTAGCAAAGATATAATCAATAAAAACATCAAACAGATGTGAACCTAAATTTGACTCATGGGGTATTTCGAAAGGAGATAAAAATTGATTTTTGAGGTTTACAAATCTTTTAAAAGCAAATAATCTATATTGCAAATAGCTGATAAACCACTTTATATATGAGCGGGTAAGTCTACGTAAGTCAAAAGCCTTACTTTGATAAAGATAAATTATTGCATCAACCTGACCTTAAAGAAGAGACTTGAAGACCAACATGCTCCAGAAACTCTATTAAATTCGTGACAGTAGATTTATGGTTGTTCATAAAGCCTTGTTTTAATTTTGCAATTTTTACTAATTAAAAAATCTATAAAATCAAAGAAATGAGGAAGGTTGAATTTAGAGAAAGAATGCCCGAATTTTCTTGGAGTGAGAGTGGAAAGCCATTTAAGAAAAACCCATCCTCAGTACATCCAATTGGGATTCGAGCCCTGATCTCACCCTCCACAGTAGTTTAGTGCAGTGGTTCTCAATTACTTCTCACTAAGGGCAAACATTCTTTTATTTTTTTCATGGATTGGGCCAGAGGGTGTGAAAACTTAATTTTGAAAATTTACATATAGGTCTACTCAAAACGAAAACTAAGTACATCATATTATTATAAACATTATTTTTATTTTAGGATTTACGTATGGTGTAAAACAGTGTTGTTGGGTATATATATATATTATATATATATATATATATATATATATATATTAATATATATCAGTTTAATTATTTACCTTTTCAGTTTAACTATTAACTTTTACGTTTTAATTATCTACCTCGGGCTATACCGACATGCTTCGCGGGCCGCCTATTGAGAACTACTGCTAGTCTATTGCAAGAGTGAATCTAGACTATTCGACCACCTAAACAAGTGCCTTCATAATTCACACACGCTTAATAACTTTTATTATTAAGGTGGTAAACTTTAGCACTTAACAATAATTTTTTTTTTAAATATGTATTTGCTATATTTTTTGTAGCGCGTGAACTACCTTCCCCAGAATTGCACTCCAACTTTTATTTTTATAGAAAACTGATCAAATTCGTTACATTGATGGTTTGGAGACGGCTCTTTTTCATTTAAAGTTTAAAAAAAATACCAGTGGGCATACACTTAATATAAAATTAGTAGGGAAATATTATTTTTAAAAGCATTTGGACAACTTTGGCCCAGATATGATCCAAGCCATCAGTGAAAATTATGATAAGCAAACAATCCTGTCTTAAAAATGAAAAATGTGCGTTTAATCTATTGCAACTAATGATATTACATTGAGGTACTAAATAGGTCCGAAATCGTATTTGTATTATTATTATTTTAGCTATATTTTTAGCATGATGTAGTTTGCCAGAAAATATTTAAAATATCAAATTAAACTAGCTTGGATGAGCTATGTGTTGCCGAAATAATTCAATTAACCTAAAAGCTGAATAATTTTTTAAAAAACATACCAAACTGAGCACATAGACACAAGCACAGAATTACTTTTTACCATCCCTTGAGTTATTATATTTTATAACTTCCTTATGTTAAGATTATCTCTTAGGTAAATAGGCCATCAACATAATTTCAAGCCACGTACTTCGTCCCTAAACAACTCATTACATTTTTTTGTTGAAAGCCACTTCAATGATTGATGCTCAACATCAAATAGTTCGATTAGATGACATTGTCGGTAGTAGCTTATAACTGCATATGGCCATGTAAACGTTTTAAGCCATGAGGAAACGATTCCTCTTTTGACAACAAAAAAGGTTTTATACTGTATAATACCGCAATTCAATCTTTTGAACCTTTTTATGTAGTTTTCAGAAGTCCCCTAACATAATGGACACTTTATCTTATTTTTTTGTTTGTAGTACACCACTTGCCGACATGCGTTCTGTATCTAATGCGGAAGAGACGAAGTGTGACGACACACATTTCAATAGAATGGCTATTTGAAGAGGGATGCTTAAGAAAATTATGACCGTGCTTTAAAAGCTTTTCTAATTCTACAAGTCAAGTACTTTTTCGATTTGAAATCAAACTCATAAAGAATCGCGTTTTAAGCCAGTAAGATGTGGTTTTAATTTATGATCACATACAAAAAACAAAATGACTGTCCAAAATGTATATTGTGGTAATATAAATAAAATATTATTTCATAGTTTATTTAAGTAGTATCCACAATGAAAGACTCTTTATTTGCCCTCTGCATCTCGCTATCCATCCAAGATATAAGAATTTTAATTACGCTAATAGAGTTAGGTGTGATGAAGGTAGAATTTATAGAAAATGTACCCGTGTTTGAGTGGAGTAAGAGTGGGGAAACCCTTTAAGGCAAAACACCGTTAGTATAGCAGGTCAGGGTTCGATCCTTCTCGTCACCAGTAAACCAAACTAGATGAACCTTATCTATACGGGCAATGTTTCATAATATATACAATAGGGGTATACTTGAAGAATTTAATAGAGCCTATACTCCCGCTGTTTAACGTAGTTTTTATTATACTATTTGTAACGTGAAGTAGTAAATAGGAAAGTTTGAACTCCTGTAAATATTACTTTTGAGAATATACCCGTTAGTATTCTCATAAATATTCTCATTTCCGATAATGTACCCAACTGGTAACTAATATGATATATCCGTACTATTGTTATATTTTCAGCTCAACCTCACAATTTAATACGACATTAGGTCATCAATCTTGCTATTGGTTTGCTGTCAGCTGGATAATTTGGTTACATATTTGTACGTTCTACCAATATAGTTCGCTATATGATTCATGTACTCCAGTCTTGATCTCTGTCTCTTGAATTTCTCCCTAATCAAAACCGTCAACCTGGGACAATTTGCAAACAAATATGATTGTAATAATACCGGAATCAGGTGGCCTGGTGGTCTAGGGGTAAGGTGTCAGACTTCTGTGCTGGGGGTCCGGGGTTCAATCCTCGGTCACGGCAAAGATTTACCTGATTGCCAAACCCTTCCTTCACTTCTGACAAGACGTGTATCAATCACAACTTGTAAATGTGAGGAATGCCAGACCTCCACCGTGGTTCGGATCCCACGTTAAACTGTAGGTCCTCCATTTCATCTCACAATCACCCTACCATTACACATTAGCTTAAGTGCGTACAACCCGAAAGGGTAGTAAGACGCGGTGCTAATAATAATAATAATAATAATACCGGAATCGCCGTGTACATGGGATAAACGTTAATCTCGTCTATTCTTGTTTGGCTGTAATAAGGAGGGTAGAATTCACATCCCGGATGGGTGTATCAAAACGTTATATTTTTAATTCAATTTTTCCTCCTCAAAAATGCGAGTACTTTTCCTTAAAAACTCTACCTTACTCATTCCCATCCCATTAGAGCAATTAAATTTGAATATCTCGGAATGGTTCGGATACAAAAAGGGTAGGTATTGTACTATATTTCTTATACATGTAATTTTCTTATCATGGTAAAATGTTATCAATGTTGACCGCAACAAAATATGCTTGTATTTTATAAAAGTTTTTCCTATGAAAACTGGACTGTGGCTCAATGTGGTCCAATATTTTATGACTCGCGGGTCAATCTGTATAGTGCAGCAAATATATTTGGCCCCAGGAAAAACAAAAAAGTAACGTCAATAGTAATAATTAATAAATAAGTAACAATTTTAATTATTATGTTTTTACTTATAACCAGTATACAAGTACAATATTATAGTATAATGATCACAGGGGCGCCGCACAAAATATATTGTGTGGGTGTGTGTGTGTGTGTGTTAGATAGAGAGGGAATCATTGAATTTCCCAACTCTAGACGTTCTGAAATTTTTTAAAATCCCAAATTACCAGGTAACAGGGCAACGTTGAGAACACTGAGGGGCGGAAGGGATCTGAGGCTAAAGAATACCCCTCAGGTAATAGGGGGCCATGGATTTAGGCAACTGTATTACTTAAGTTATTTGTTGATGATGGATTTTTAAAGTTAAAAGTGTTTTTGTTTCGACATTCACCATCATTGCGTGTAGGAAAACTAACACCAGGCTTTATTAGGTGATCAACTTAATACGTTACCTAACCTTCCAAGGCTATATTGTATAGTAGTAGTAGTTAGTTAGTAGTAACCTTAAACTAGTAGGTAGTGACAATGGCGTTACTAACCTACTTGATTAACTAAGCTTTATATACAATCTACTACAGAAGTTATCTCCTTTCAATGTTTGATGAATTATGAATTTGGAAAAATTTAAATAGTAGGGATATACAGCTTGAAATTTTAAAATTTGTCTTTACAAGTCTGTGGTCAATAACTTTCATAATCGAAAGTACTTTGGTACAGAGTAATTCTAGAATTTTCCAAGCCAAGATCTCGACTCTCAACAAAATTCCCAACTTTCAAGATTTTTCCCAAATTGGGGGAGGAGGGACACCCCCCCCCCCTCTCAGCGCGACGCACCTGAATAACCATACTTGTATAGTTCATGCTGTTTTTGTGCGGCAAGATTTTCGATAAGATATGTTGGGTTTCACCCTTTTCTTCTTTTTTAAAAAATAAACTCGTAGAATGATGGTAGTGAAGAAAACATCGCGAGCAGCATGCGCCCCACCACCCTCAGATTGATCAACACCATGGTGGACCATAGTAATGTCACATTCACTTTTCTTTTCTTCAAGCATTTGTGACAGATAGGCTGTTGGCACAAAACACTTAGTTTTAATATTTAGCACCGCGTCTTACTACCCGTTCGGGTTATACGCTTAAGTACCAATTACGCTAATGGATTAGGAATCGGGAGAATTGAATTTAGAGGAAGTGAACCCACATTTGCGTGGAGGGAGATTGGAAAACCATTTAGGAAAAACCACCCCCAGTTCACCCGACCGAGATTCGAACCTCGATCTCCCCGTCCTCGGCGGTCGAGCTCAACACGACTAGCGCGTTAGCTAACTACCACTTAGTTTTAAAAAAAATATCTCAACCAAACCAAAACCGTAGTTTACACAATGAGAGTTATTACCGCACCATTTTATTGTGAATACGACCTATTCACAAGCAGCAAGTTACTGAGTTACTAATGTACAATTCATCACCTGTATTCCCCTTGAGAAACACCTTAAGCTCTTGTGGGAACGAAACTAAATAACACGTGCATCTCCGTTTTACTGTTGTGGAATGAAGCACGTGTTTAAGTTCCATATTTTTGCAGTTTTTACAGCAAAAACTTTTTAGGTCAAAATAAATAAAATATTTATTCATTAGATACGTTTAGTTTAATTTTCCACCCATAGTAATCTCAACAGCTCTTGATGTCATGGACATCGCAGAATTTGAACGAGAATGCCATTGTGCTCTCGACAAATATTTCAAAACTGTTTTCCAAAGAGTAATAAGAAAATTATAATAAACCCATCAAATGAATCCATATTTTATATATTTTAACCAAAAACCTCTTTTTTTGCTATAAAAAATGCGAACATGTTGAGCTTATCTTAAGTTACAGATTAATGCTGAAACATGTCGCCATGTATTGTTTTGCCGCTACGAGCCCTGACAAGGTTTATTTAAAAGGTTTTCTTAAACGCAAATGTTGGTCTATTTCCTTTAAATTCTACTCTCCTCATCCCTACCCTGTTGGTGTAAATATACGTAAAGCCCGATCGGATAGTGAAAAGTAAAGCACTGGAAACTTTTTCGTGACTAACGTCCTCTACTCGTCTGGTAATCAGCGTATTTACACTAATAGGATAGTTGAAGGTAGGAAGAATTTATAAGAAGACATGTTCTCGAATTCGTTCGGAGGGAGGGTGGGAAACTATTTAGAAAGACAAAACCATACCAACGCCTTTTTATCAAAGTTCCTAAAAGATCGGGTTGAGCCCAAGAAATGGGAGGCCTAGTCTAAGGGGTACAGTAAAGGTCGTTTGAGATAATATGCGCCCTCATTAACATAGACAAATAATTGAAAAACCACACTTATAGATAGTGCATCGTAACACTTCAACGGTGGACAAGATACACAAAAACAAGTAAAAGAGTTATTATAAACACGTTTCCATTTGACCTTGTTTCCGAGTAATAGTCATGGATGTACCTAATCCATTAATAAGGAAGTACTCAAAATGGTTACCTTTGGCCTGACTGCAAGCATTGCAAAGCAATGTAGTTAAATACAGAGTTCCCTATGTCATAAAAAATGGTTGAGAGCTCTACAAAATGTCTTTGTTTTAAAATTAAAACACAATTTACAAAACGTTTAAATCTATGCTGGTCTTCATTGAAAACCATGGAGATTTGAACAGCAGAGGAGAGTTGATTTAGGCGCTTTCTCGCCTAGGTACGACTCGTGTTATTAATATTCCGTGAGAGGCAAGGTCTAAATTTGCATCTCGTCTTGTATTTATTTGCATCTTCCTGTTCAATTATTTTTTTAAATGGACTGTTTAAATTAAAATATTCCTTTGTATAATAAATAGGGCCTCACCCAAAGATTAATCTTCGTTCTCCATCAGGTTGAAGCTGTTCTACAAATTTCTCTCGTATACCGGTGGGCATGGGTACACATTTGTTAGTTTTATCTTGTCTGGTTCATCGGTGATGGGGAGGTTAGAGTTCGAATCCAGGTAAGATTGGCAAAGAATTTTTTTCCCTAGCAGGTTTCCTACTCTTTCTCCACGAAAATAGGGTTTATTGACTCTAAATCCTATCTTCCTGTTCGTTATTGTAAACATGTGGACAGCCGGACGGGTATAAACTACAGTAGTACGTAGAATTGATATAGGCTTTGTTTATTACGTTTGTGAACTGACACTTTTATCGCTGACCACCAATTGGTTAATATAAACAATTAAAAGCTCAAATTTACATAGATAGGCCTACGTGCCTAAGGAAATATTAGGGAGTGTATCTCAGGCGTTTATATTTTATTCCTACATTATATTCATTGTGAGTTTGACGCCTTAAACCACATGACGAGCTAAGTTTGTAGTTCTAAAACCAGAAAAAATGGTAATGGAAAGCTTAGCATGTGCACTTAGGGAAGCTTGAGAATTTCCACATAGGTATTTTTTTTAATTTTTAACTTCTTCTTCTTCTTGCCTTACACCTTAGATTGGTGTTAAATGCCACGGGTACTTTAAAGCAGAGAAAAATATAAATCTGAAACTTTTAATAGGCTTGCGTACGTAAAGAAATCTTAAGATGAACTCCCTTCTTGCAAATTATGTTCTATTATATATAAAGTCAACATTGAAGAAACCCACCTCGATGGCCACGTGATTTGACGTGCAACCTCGCAGTAGACTAGACTGCTGATTACGGGGAGCTCGAGGTTCGATTCTCATCGGATGTGTACTTCCTCTAAATATAGCCTTCCAAATCATAAAACCACTAGCGTAATTAGTAGTACATAGTGTATAATCCGAACGGATAGTAAAACGCAGTGTTAAAAAAAAAAGAATAAAGAAGCATTTCAGTTCGACATTTTAGCTTTAGCTCAGTCAGTATCACATCTGTCTACTGATCTGTGAGTCCCAGGTTCAATTCTGGTATGGCCGTAAAATTTATCATTAATGAATTGTGTGTTTCCCCTTTCACAGTGATAAATTAACGGCCGGGGCTGTGGTGTTGTTTCTGTTATAGTTTTAAGTTAGTTTATAAGTCTTGTTCTGATTTAATCAGTCAGTTCAACAAGTGCACACACCTCAAATAGCCTACATGGGGGGCAAAAAGAAGCGTGGCAAAGACAATATATAGAACTACTTCCGGCGTGTTGGCTTAGCTACTGGATGTGTACTGTAAGTATCGAGGAAGATGTGTTTCTTAAATAATTGCTACAATGTGTCACTTATAATTCATTTGAAATTAAAGAATGTATTCATTATTGAGATTAAGTTATGACGAATTAAATATAATCGGAAGAAGCCATCAGGGAAGTTTTGAAAGGTGGTTCCATCACGGAAACAAAAGATGGTGAAGTTGACTAAGAATAAAGTAAGAAAAGAACAGGTTCTAAAGAAGGATCTAAAAAAAGATTGATTAAAACAACATTAACAGCATAATATAACCAACTATTTAGACGTTAATTAATAGATTTCAATAAAAGTGATTCTGTTTATTATATTTATGTTTTGTTTTGTTATCACTAACTACCCTCTCACTTAAGGTTAAGGGGAAACAGATTTTTATTTATTTGGATTTCGGGAATTGTGACCCAAATATCTGTGTCTGTAGTGGTTCATTATAAGCGGAATTGACTGTATATTTAGATATTGACACCTTGATCACCAGTGAATAAGTACGGTGCAATACACATACTTTCTCCCGCTTTTATCTTAAAATATATATTTACTCATTTAATAAAAACTCGTAAGATTTGTGAAACGAAATAATAGGTTTATACATTGTTGTAGAAACACTACACAAAAGATCATAAAACTGTTACTTATTTACTATATGACATTAGGAACTAGGAACATTGTTAGAGAAAAATTGAGAAAAGAGCTTAAGAATCAAATTCATTTTCATAGACTTGAAATAAAAATTATATATATTTGATTATAGCTTAGAAATTATCGGTTTTATAAAAATATATTTTAGATAAAAGATTTTGATCATTAATATTACTACAACTCTACAATAATAAGATATTTCGTATCTCAAATAGTTGCGGAGAAATGATGAAAATTGGAAATTTCCTCTATGTAAATTACTCTCAACAACATTTTCATGAGAAAATGAGAGTTGTCATCTTTTTTATTATGATAAATAATGTCTAGATATAAAATTTAATCAAAATCGTCAAAGCGGATGTTGAGAAAATTGTTTTTATTCTCTGTTTGCCCATTTGTAAACTACCCTTAATTTTAGGGTTTGATATCCAATTCCTAAAACCCCTCAGGGGGACCTTATGAGAACCCAAAATAACAAGTTTTAGCCCAATCGGTAGAATAGTTTCTGCTCTAGCCTGAGGTACAGACAGACAGATAGACGGCATTCCGAAAACCACTTTGGTTTCATGGAGTCATGAAACGTAAACATTTATCAAAATTTTGAGTTTGATTTTTTTGAAGATCATAAGACTTTCTTTCCAAGGTGTCGAGATAAAGTAAAAATATAAAGGTGACACTTTTCAAGTAACTCGTGCTTAGTTGTTGTTTTTTTGCGTATTACTACCCGTTCGGGTTATACGCTTAAGTACTAATTACCCCTAATGGATTAGGAATTGGGAGGGTTGAATTTAGAGGAAGTGAACCCACATTTCGTCACCCGAGAATGCGAGTGTTCTATCTCCAAAATTGTTAAATTTGAGATATTTGGTGTTTACATGTATTTAGAATGCATATAATTCACCTGCGGTGAAATTGAGACTACTATATAATTACTGAAGAAGATACAAACTCTAGTTGTAATCTAGTAACATTGGTTTTATACACAAGGTCAAACTTCAATGCTCTTTTACACAAAAGTGAAAAATTGGACATAAAACACTTGCATTCTTGGGTGACGATTTGCGTGGAGGGAGAGTGGAAACCATTTAGGAAAAAAAACCTGAGTTCACCCTGCCGAGATTCGAACCTCGATCTCCCCGTCCTCGGTGATCTAGTTCAACACGACTGGCGCGTTAGCTAACTACGCCACCGAGGCGGGTTCGTGCTTAGTGAAACGCCAGGATGTGCAAACCAAACGTATTTTTAGACTCGACTATGTCGAGCCTAATGACCACTTGACTACCTCGGGGGTGGCTACAAATCCAATAAATATAGAAAGCGGAAACATAAGGCTCTAACCTAAGTTCTTAGGACACCTTTTTTTTTTTGCCACTACACATATTGTGAGCCTGAAGTCTTAAACTGCGTGATTGCTGGTGCGTGGGATGAGGGGGTGATGCCAAAAGAAATTACCAAGAAAATCTTTAAACATTTTATAGTAACTCGGGGAAATTTGCGGGTGTGTAACTCGGGCATTTATTTTTCTTTAATATATATTTCGAGGCCTACACCAAATACCATAACAATCAAGCTTATATTTCCAAGTACTCTACTGTATATATATATATATATATATATATATATATATATATATGTTTAGTCGTACATAGCTTATAAACTAGTGCTTTTATTAAAAAAATCAAAAAAGAGTTTTATATTAATAGTAGTACATCTTTATAACTATACATTTTTTGTATCTCAAGTAGATACATAGATATTATCAAATTAGGAAATTTCTGCCTATTTATATTAACCTCAAAGTCATTTTCATGGAAAAATAATAAGTACCATTTTGTTTGTAAAGTTGAACGGTGTATAGATACAAAATTTAATCAAAATCGTTAGAGCGGACTTTGAGAAAATTCTATTTTATATCTTTTTGCCCTTCAGTAAACTACCCTTAGTTTTAGATTTATATATCCAATTCCAAAAACCCCTCGGGGGAACCTTATGAAAACCCTAGATACCAAGTTTTTGCTTGACAGGTTAAATAATTTAGGCTCTAGTCGGAGAGACAGACGGACATACAGACAGACAGACAGAATTGCAAAAATTACTTTTTCTGCTTCAGGGGGTCATGAAACGTCAACATTTATCCAAATCTCAAATTCAATTTTTTTTAAATACTGTGTCTTACTTCCCATTCTGGTTGTACGCCGCCTATGTACTGATTACACTAATGTGTTAATTAAGAAGGTTGAATTTAGAGAAAGTATACCCAAATTTTCGTGGAGAAAGAGTTCCATTTAGGAAAAACCACCCTCAGTAAACCCGACCGGGATTCGAACTCCGAGCTATCCATCATTGTCAGTAACCTTATAGTCTAGAGCGAGAGTGACGCCTTAGACCGTGCGGCCACTGAAGTGGGCTAGTGATTAAATAAAATATCCTTCAAACATTTATAATGATTACAGGAAGTGAAATCTCTCTGAAGAGCAGTGAAAGCCTCAATGATTGCGAAATATTGGTTGATTACAACTCGGATGTGATCTAAGTTTCAAAGTCTTCATGTGGCTGTTAAATTGGGTTAAGAGTTAAAGCTATAAAAAAAATCCAATTCGATAGCTAAAAAATGAGATTCGATATTTTTATTCAGGATTGATCAGGAGCCGGCAACGTGATGGAAACATCTCGGAACGCTTTTGAACAACTAGAGCTGGGTGTGCTAGTTTGACTGCCTAAGAAACAATCAACCCGCCAAGCCTACAGCTAGCCATATACTGTTGACTGTAGGGCAGCGTTTCCTAAACTTTTTGAAATGGTTTATCCTCAACAATTTTCTTAACTTGGAGTACCACCAAGATACTGCAGAATATTTACTATTTCGGTACAATTTTAATGGTGCCCAGAGAAATAAAAACACATACCGCGCGGCTGTAACGTCTGCCTTAGCTTGAATAAATATTGCCATCCCTCCAAACACCGTTTAAATCTGTTTTACTTTTGGTTATACTTGGTCCGAATATAAGATTTAATGAGGCCTTATCTTTTTACGACTTTAATTTGCTTGTATTTTTCGGCTTTTCACGTTGTAACACCGGGAATAAATGTACTTAACCACAGTTTGGGAACCACTGTTATAGAGCGTCCATGGCAGGAGAGGGGAAAGGGGGTATTTGACAGCTAACAGAAGGTTCTTTATTGCAAATATTGACTGAAAGTTATTAATGTGAACTTATTATAAAATAACTATTATTGACTTACTAATACTATTATAAATAAAAAAGTGTTATTAAACGAGTCGATAATACTGTCCTAAGAATTACTATATAATTGGCGTTTTCGTAGCTTATTGAAAGACCAGACTATATTATTAAAACTACATATTATGATTTTTAATTTGTGGTTGTGGAAACAAACAATATTATAATACATGAAATAATATACAATAGAGAGGGAGAGAGAGCCATACAAAATTTTAGTTTCAAAATGAAACGTTTTTATTTGGTAAAGAGCGCATGAACACGATTAACAAAACTGTTTGTATGACGTCATCAACTGCCCTTGTTTGGCTGGTTTGCCATCTTAATTTCAGAAGAGCACGCCACATTTTAGAAGCTCTCTTTTAAAAGTATTTTTTAAGTGAGCCACAGACGCCACTTCCACAAAAAAAATAAAAAAAATATCCAAATGGTTAATTTCATACGTCCGTGTTTCAATAATGTAAAAACTGTTAATAATTAAAACCCGATTGTTTGTTTGTGTGAATGTTCTGACTGCCAAAAATAACAACAAATGAACATAAGGTCCTTTAAACCATATGATTTTGGCGAATGGATGTATGGTAGCTTTTCCTGTTTGATACCACCTCTCTTCGTTCTGTGGATGCCTTAGGAGCAGCTCTACTCTTTATCACTGAACCTCGCTTTCTCTACTGATAAATATGCAACATGCTTTTTTTAAATCTGCTCTCTAACAGGCAGGCTAGCGAGTGTTGAATTAATTTTAGCGTCTCATTTGATCAAAATTATATTATAAACCCTTAAGGAAGTTGTGACGTAACGGCCGGTAAAGATAGGATTTTCCATGCTAATGAATTTACGTTTTACTCGGCGAGTTTTAAAGATATAACGTTGAAACGGAAACCACACATTCTTAAATAATTCTAAAAATTGTCCTACAATGTCACAAAATTATTATTTTTATCTTTAAGTAGTTTTTTATAAAGGTTTTTTTAATCCTCTACAGCTTAGGCTATCTCTCTTGGTCACACCCGCCTCGGTGGTGTATTTGGCTAACGCGCTAGTCGTGTTGAGCTCGACCGCCGAGGACGGGGAGATCGAGGTTCGAATCTCGGTCGGGTGAACTGGGGTGGTTTTTCCTAAATGGTTTTCCACTCTCCCTCCACGCAAATGCGGGTTCACTTCCTCTAAATTCAACCCTCCTAATTCCTAATCCATTAGCGTAATTAGTACTTAAGCGTATAACCCGAACGGGTAGTAAGACGCGGTGCTAAATATTATTATTATTATTATCATCTGTTGGTCACGAAAATGGCCTGTAGGAATCTTCCTGTCAGGATGTATGTACAGTAGAGCGTCGGAAATCCGGACGTCAAAAATCCGGAGCGTCGCAAATCCGGATCGGTGGTGAGAGCAGGTCAAGTCTTGTACAAAAAACAATTAAGGACTTTTTTACCCAGTAAGTTTCCATTAGTTACTGTAGTTCTTTTTTTTTTTTCTAAAAAGTATTGTAGAGTTACTAATCGAAATTACATAATGTACATGTTCTTATTCAATATACTTTATTAAAGTATTTTGTGTACTGTATTTTTCGAACCCTTCAGCCTCTATTTTGCAATACAGTAGACTCCCGAGCGTCATGTATCCTCTAGTCAATACATTACGTATGTATACAGTTATTGAAAGCACATTTGAAAATCTGGACAATTCAGTAATCCGGATGGGTCCCGGTCCCGATCGATCCGGATTAACGACGCTCCACTGTACATTAAAAAAGTCCGTGGAAGCATATGTCTTTCTAGAATAGGAAACAAAACAAGGTAAAATTAAAAAGCAAGTCAATGTTTTCAAGGTGCAAATGTTAACGTGACTGTAAACTCGTCAGTGGAAAAGGGAGAGGGTTATCAGCACATAGACAAGAGCCCTCTCAGGGTGATCTACTCATTTTACTCCCTCTCTTTCTATTTCGTACGTTGGCGTCTAAGTGTATTAGTGCTTAGACTGCTTAGATGTGTCAAGTTAAGATGCAACCTGCTTCGCAAAATAGCTTCGATATATTATCTCCAAGTAGGCAAAGTCGTTCAGACAACAAACGCACCAGCAACTTTGAGTTTCAAATAAAAGCGTGACAGAACATATCGTGGAATGAGCACGGTGAATAGTTTGGTACCTGCCTGATTAACAAGTCTCCCCACGTGCTCACGGTCGGGTTATTCCGCGCGTGTTAATATTTATAAGACCTGTATTGACCTTGGCGAGTAGAAGACGATCATTATCATATTTCACGCATGAGTTTATTATAGAGACGTCGCGGGAACAACAAATAGCTGAGCCAAGTACACTTGAATATATATTTTATAAATATAAGTCCAGCATTCATAGGAAGGACCTTATTTGACAGCAAGAAAACATAGGCCATTTAATCTGCAGCTATTACTTTTGATAGATAGCAACGCCTAATTTAAAATAACACTATTAATAAAGTAACATATGATCAAATATTACCGTAAAAAATGTGTTTGTATTTTATAAAATGCTTTTTCTGTGAAAATTGGTCTGTAGAATGATTCTGGTAAGAAAGAAGCTTTAAAAAAATACAAAACATAATTTTGTGCAGTTAACATTGATATTATTATAACAATATTATATACATCATAATATTATAGATATTATATATCAAAAATTATATGACTGCTGTAGTCAATTTTGTAACTGTCAGAAAGAATTCTTTCCATCATAATCTAACTGTAGGGTGTTCAATAAAGAAAGACACACAGCCCACTAAGATGGACACACCGAAAAAAGGCGTTAGTCTCCTATAGTCTGATTTTACTGTGAACGGGAAGGTCGGGACTCAAATCCCAACCGGGTGTATTATTATTATTATTATTATTATTAGCACCACGTCTTACTACCCGTTCGGGTTATACGCACTTACGCTAATGTGTAATGATAGGGTGATTGTTAGATGTAATGTAACGTGGAATCCGAACCACGGTGGAGGCATGTCATTCCACCGACCGGGTGTACTAAGGGCTATTTTTTCCCTTTATTGTTATCTTACTCCTCCACCCAAGTGCGAGTATATTCTCTCTAAATTCTACCCTCCTCATGTTCATTAATGTAAATAAGCGGATATTTTGGAATGGTATAAAGACGCGTAACACCTTGAAATGTAAAAAAGCTCGTTGATCGCCGTGTCGTTACTACCTGTACAGGTTATACGCATATATGATGACTACTCTAACGGGGTAGGGATGAGAAAGGAAGCATTTGAGGTAATCTACCCGAATGTTCGTGGAAGTTGATTGGGAAACCATCTCAATAGACCCGACCAGGATTCGAACCCCGATTTCCCCGTCATCAGTAAGCCTGCTTAACACGAGAGTGACGCCTTAGCCCATTCGGATACTGAAAAAGGTATCGGTACGTATTACTTTCCGCCCTCTCTGTCCAAACACCGGTGAGAAAATGTGGATTAAATCCAGGAGCGGTTTAAGATTCTTGCCTATTAACAAGGATATTAGATACAAAATTATGTTCGAGCCAGAAAATGTATTGGAGTGCACTGTTCTGCTTTATTCCTTCGACAACAGTAAAGATCGAGATTAGATTAATAATTTTATTATTTTAAAATAATTAATTTTCTTGTATACTTTAAAAAACTATGGTTAAACTCTTTCACTAGTCTCAATTATTCCACTGTGTTCTGTTCTGTTGTCACGAGTATCATCGAAAGTAGAACAGAGAGCAGTGGAAGAGCCCGTCTCACTCCAACTATCTTAAGCCTGCTACACACAAAACAGCTTTTTGTATAAAAAAAACTCTACAAGAATTTGAAACCAAATACGGCGTTGTATGAACACCAAAGATTGTACTAGATCTGCTTTGCGCATCTTATTATATAAAATTTCAGGGAATAGAACACATATTGTATCGGCCATTTTCACTGTACCACTTTTGTATTGTTAACAATAAATAACCTTATCTGCCAGATGTGAACTAATTGAATATAATATGAAAATGTATTTATTACTGACTTACTCTATGTCATTAGGAACTTAAAAGTTCATTGCCACACTTACAAAAGTAAACCACCTATTCTTATCTTGAGCTAGTTATATCGAGTCCAACTCATTACACTCTATCTCTTTCAGGTCCATTCTATTGTTATCCTTCCATCTAAGTTTGGATCTAGGTCTAGGCATCAAATTATTAATAAAACAGCTACAATTTAGTGTTATGTTTGTTTTATAATAAATATAAATAATAGTCAATGTATTTATTATTGATTTATTTAAAATCTTTTATGATTCCACCAAAAGCAAAGGAACTATCGCATTGCTCACAAGATTATACGCAATCGCATATACCGTATGAACAGTCTTGAGGTGAAACTGGTATCCAATCGATGTGACCAAGATATTGTACAATTTCTTGCGCTAATTTTTGTACAAGAAGTTATGTCGTGTGTACTTGCTTTTGGTAGATGACACAGCTCGAACCAGACGACACATAGCTGTACGATTTTCTCTCTTCTCTTTTAGAAAATACTGGACTTGAGACCAGTTAAATTGTTTTGACCATCTTTTTAAAAAACACCAAATAGAAAAATAGATATTTTAACACTAAAAAAAATCTCTCTGATCCGAATTTATCAGCTGTCGAATGAATAATGCAGAAAACAACACTTTGATACGTTTTTTGTTTCGAGCGTTGGCCGACTTAAATAAAGGTCTTGGAGCATCCGTAAACCTAATTTAGACTAGTTTTGCTGGTGAGGGGGAGGTCAGGGTTTGAATACCGGGCCGGGTATATTGAGAAGGGTTTTCCAATCTCGCTCCACGCAAATGTTGAGACATTTTCTATAAATTATGCCTTTCTCATCCGTATCTTAATATAGTAATTTAAATGCGAATAACTCAAACGGGTTGAGAAGCGGTGTGAAAATAAAAAGAACGTTCCTTGTCTTGACAAAGTGCTAAGGTATAGGCCTACGTGATGTAGGAGTGATTATAATAACACCCTAAAAATTTAGCTCAAGGTGCTGATGACCTTTTATTCGGTATTAATTTTCTAACAATTGTAATAGTAGGCCTAACATAAAGCTTTATTTGCATACCATTTTATCTTCTCTTTCATTTACTATTTATAGCTTCTAATTTAGGTGGTGAGTAGACTATTTTACGTTTTGACTGATAAGAAACATAATCGGTTTGACATAAGAATATTATCTGACAGTTATATAAGTTAGTTGTATACGCTAACGGTGCAGTGGTTCCCAACCTTATTGAGCTGGCGCCCCTTTTGGTAGCTCATCAAATTCCTACGCCGCTCCCCCCTGAGACAGCGATAAAAAATATTTAAAAAGTTTTGTTATCCAGTATCTTCTTTATCTTATACAAAAACCAATGCAACACTGGCAGCGTAGTGGTACAGAAAAAAAAATTGCTGAAAATTAATGTGATGGTTAGCACTGTTTTGTTTTTACCAATTCTTGAATATTGGGTTTTACAACTTGTAGGCAGTGTTTCAATTCCTCAAGAAAAAAATATCTTACTTTGGAAAAGGGAAGAATGTCTTCATTTCTTAGCTGACTTTCAACGTTATTTCCTAATTTTTCCACGCCCCCAGGTTGGGAACCCTGGTAACCAACCATTAATAAGCCAAGACATGTATTATATAAAAAGGTAATTCGATATCGCATTAGGGGTTACGTTTCGTAACGCATAACTCTCGTGTTGGGCTGGATAGCCGGTGATGGAGAGATCAGGGTTCTAGTCCCGGTTGGGTGTACTGAGGTTTTTCCTTAAATGGTTTCTCACTCTCTCTCCACGCAAATTTTGGGGCATCACCTATCAAATTATATCGTCCTCATCTCTTTTAAACTAGTGTAATTATTGTAAGGCCTGTGCATATAACCAAAACGGATACTAAAGAAGCAGTAAAAAAATAGTTAATTTTATAAAGTTTGTCAATTGTGACAAATATAAGATAAATGTAGTAATATTTATATTAAAAAAATTACATTTATGAGTTAGGTTTGATTGAAGTATAATTTAGAGGAAATCTACCCGTATTTGTGTGGAGGCAGAGTGGAAATCTTTGAGGAATAAACACAGTGGTGAGCTGTGAACATTTTAACAATGGGCTCGGAGGTGTTTTTTCGATCTTTTAGTTTATTTTTATTATAGGCCTAAAAAATATTAATCAAGTCCCGAAGGAAAGAATTTTAATATTATTTATTAAAAAAAGTATTAAAAACTTTAAGGATATTATAATTAAGTCACCTATACACAAGTTTTCAATAATGTAGATCTATGAAAATAAAATACTATTTTAAAGATAGTAATTAGTATAACGGTATGCATGCTATACCAGCCGCATGTAGGAACAAAAAATCACTAGCTTATTATTTTGAACAAAATCATAAAAAAATGATATAATAATAGTTATCAAAAAATAGAAAACTATGCCAAAAACTGCCATGTTTTTTTAATGAAAATAAATAAATGAAAGTGTTTAAAAATTGGCTTGCAAATTTCAAGAAAATTTAACAATGGATTTGCCGAGCCTATGCGAGCCCACTTCAGCTCACCATAGGGTACACTTAGTCAGGATTTGAGCCCTGACCTCCCGTTCGTCAGCAACCAGATGAGGTTGATGATAACTCTTTAGCTTGTGGGCCCACCGACGTGAGAATATACACTTACTACCCATAAGTGTTATTCGTATAAATATACGGTAGATATTTTTTTTATCGAATGGCATATTTGATCCGGAGGGACTTTGACGTCCAACGGTATAGATGAGTTAGGTAGAATATCAAGGGGTGCCCGCATTCTCGTAAGTGGAGAGTGGAAAGTTATTTTTTAAAAATGGGGTGTGGCTGTGTCATGGACACGGCCGTGTGTTGTACGTGAATATGTTTAAACATAAACGAACATCGTATCTTCTCCGAGTCAAAAGTTATACTAATTGCAAATCTCGATACGCAGCAAAATAACCTCAAAATGGTGGCGCTTCCCCCTCCACCGCGCGCGATGCGTCACTGTTTTCGCTTATCGTAATGAATTCTTTAATCCTTTAGCTATCCAGTGGTATAATTTAATTTTGGATGTAGAGGAAAAATTCTAAACTACAACACCAAACTGCATCCTCCGATTTTGTTATCATTAGGTTTTTTGGATTGCCCCCGTATGTTAGCAAATTTAAAGACGTATTCACGTCAAAATCCCAGTTCACCCAAAGAGGATCCAGAAAACCTGACTATGTCAGAATGACGCCTTTATCCACCTTTCTACCTGTGCGTATCTTCAAGGTTATTTTTATGACCATCGAACTATAGTAAAATCTTTTTCTTTGACACAAGTCCATATATGTTGGAGACGTCAAACCATTTATGGCACAAGATGGAGTATTAATTATATGGTTGCCATGACTCTATGACTTAAACACAAATTAATTGGACATTTATCAGTGTTCCTTAATTGGTCTGTCAAGGCGAAACGTAGGAGTGTTACACTCAACTGACATAATATGTAGTAGGATGTATGATTAAGTTGGCATCGATTTAACCAAACACCCGTTTCAGTGGCAGCATGGTCTAACGCGCTACTCTCGTGTTGGACTAGATTGACGATGACAGGAGATCGGGGTTAGAATCTCGATCGGGCGCTTTGAGAGTTTTTTCAAAATAAGTTTCCCCTCTCATTCCACACAAATGCGAGTACACTTCCTCTTAATATATCCTTCTTAATCCCTAAAACAATTGAAGTAATTAGTACATAAGCGTATAACCCAAACGGGTAGTAAGACGCGGTGCTAAAAAAAAATTTGACCAAACAAACTATCCTCGTGATCAAGAGGCTAGGGTGGTCTACAACAGACCCCGAATAATCTGGTTCAGTTCCTGATGGAGCCAAAAAAGAAAGTTTTTTGTACGGGCCCATAATAATTTATTTTTCTTCAAAAACTAATATCCACGTCACGATTAGATTAACGTTGGCGTAACGTAAATAAACATAGTGTATGGTCAAGATTAGCGTGACGTAATAACTCGAGCAAAACACAGCCAATGAATCGGTACTGCTATAAAACAAATTGTTCACTAAAACTAGACTCGTACTTGCAAAATAAACTTTCTGGAGCTACAGAATAAAGTGTAAGAAAAGGCCGCGACGTCTTGGTGTTAGCGAGACTCTGACAAACGAACTATAGTGAGTAAGGCGTCTTCACACCATAAACAAACAAATGAAGTACTAAATAGCCGTGTTGACGTTGTTCGCAACATGATTGATTGACAGAGACACTTCACGTAACTTTACGTACCGTGGAAAACTCTCACGTTAAGTAATCATCATGTCAAAGTGTAGTTAACTTCATCTTAAGATGGGGTGCTAGTGAGCGTGAGTTTAGGGAAGTATTTTTGCAGTTTTTATAGCATAAACATTTTTCGGCCAAAATAAATCAAATTTTTCTTCTATAGAAACATATAGTTTAGTTTTCCACACATACTAATCTCAACAGTTGTTGAATATCTGTCAGATGTGTCCTGGAATTTAATGACAACTTTTTCTCTTGATTTAAAAAGTTTGTCACCAAATGCCACCATGCTCATGAGAGATATTCAAGAACTCTTGAGATTAGCACGTGCAGAAAGCTAAACTCTATGTTTCTATAGAAGAAAAATTTGATTTATTTTGGCCAAAAAATTTTTATGCTATAAATCTGCAAAATAAGCTTACTAAATTCGCGCTCACTAGCACCCCATCTTAATGGCATCTGCATAAGGTGGGGATGTAGGGGGGTGGGGGGGCGTGAGAAAAGGCCAGTGTGCTTGCAGTTTTTGTAGCAAAATTTTTTTGGCCAAAATAAATTAAAAAATGCTTCAGTACTAACACATATTTAAATTTACTACACATGGTGATATCAACAGTTGTTGAATATCTGACAAGATCATTGCAACACTAGATGACAAACTTTGTAAGTGAAGATAAGAAGTTGTCATTAAATTCCAGGACATCCTTGACAGATATTCAAGAAACTTTTATATGAAGAAAATTAAACTGTATGTTTGTACTAAAGTAATATTTGTTTTATTTTGACAAAAATAAAAGTTTTGTTACAAAAACTTCAAAAATACTCCCCTTTTCTCGCGTCACCTACACTCCCACCTTAAAAAACACGAGGAAAAACTTTACGTTATGTTACGTTACGTGAATGTTACGTGAACATTAATTGAACGATAAGTTGATCAAGATCCTGGCATGGAACTTATTGAAGTTTGGTGTTAAATTTTATGTATGATCTTAAAGGTTGAGTTTGTTTGTAAAGGTAATGTTGATATTTTTATTTTTTGATGTGTACAAGGATGTGTTTGAAGCTATACATTTCAATCGTATCGCCATAACCTAGTAGGAATAGTTGAAATTTCAAATATGTGTCGTGTGCAATCCGGCGTCTGGCGTTGGAAACCAAGTCATCTAACTTTTGTTTATATGATACAGACAACATAAAGTCTGAGTGCAGCTTACAAGTGTTAGGGACTGGTTTGTATTCCAGCAGAAAGAAATTCTATTATTCACGAAATTAATTCAAAAACCAAGATTATAATTTTGATCCTAGGTGCTAATTTCCTCCTCTTACCATGGTGTATAGACTTGATACTTCCACTCTAATTGTCATTGTTTGAATAATGGTTGGATTCGTTGATTAGAGCGCAATTTGGATTCAGACGCCCTCAAAGTGGACTATTTCTACCATAGCTGCTAGGCTCTATAAAATCTTTTTCACCATAACTTTTTATGCCTGAATGACAGTTGAAAAATCATATGTTTTAGGTTTTGGGTTGCCAACACTAATTGTAAAAGATCACGGTTTTGTTATGTATGATAACTTTTTAATTACGTGTTATATTTTACATTAAAAATAACTCAAACTTAAGTTTTCTCACATTATTTGATTACTTTTAATCATGTCTTTTTATCATATCCAAAACATATTTTAAACAAATTAAAAGTAATTATTCTTCGTTTTAGAATGTTATCAATATTATGTAATAGGCCTATAGTGCAAACATTAATATACTTTTTATACTTGGAAATGAGAAAATACTTGTCTCTCTTTTTTATATATAGTAAATTATTTTATGAATATTTTATCGTATTTTGAAATATTTAATGAATAAAATATTTTTATCAACTACGTGGGTGCACCATTGTAAAGAACTTGTTTGCGTCATGATCAATCACATGATTAAGTTCGTCGATCGCCATTTTGAAGCTATATTTACTAGAACTTTTGAGAAAGTGCTGTGAATAATTTTTTTAAGGGGAATAAGACGATAAATAAGCTTTGTGCCGAACTCAAATAAATATAAATAATATTGACTTTAATTATTGTGGTTAACTATCACATTCATACATTAACATTTGTTTTCATTACAGTTATTCAAAGTTACAGATGTTAGATGTTGGTGTAAGGATACATTAGGGACTATTTCTAGTAACTTTTTGAGATGTCATCTAAGTAAAATTGGGTGGTGGATGTACTGTACGTACCCTTCAGGAAAACAAAAGAAGGATGTGGCCAGGGGTGGACTGGGCCGCCGAGACACCGGGAGATTTCCCTGTGGTCGGTTTGAGTTGGGCTGCCGCCACTATTTTAAACTAAAATAAATACATCCATTTAATTATATTTACTGTTTTATTAAATTTTAATCAAAAGTTTCATTGAGTAAGTCTGAGGTGTCCAGAATACATCATTTGTGAACAATACTCGTACATGATGGCATTAAATTTAAAGCCATTCCGTTGGTTGTTTCTTGGGTGTTGTTAATAAACAAACGTAAACTCATATGTTAAGTAATTTACACAAGTAATGAGAGGAGGATCATTTTAAAAACTTAAATATATCAATAAAGACAACCAGCTATTGTCTAAGAACTTAGAAACATTTTTTTCTCATGTCAGTAGAAAGTATAAACTGATCCTCGATAATGTAGCTGAAATGTCCTCGGGATTAAATTAGCTAATAATAAATATATAAATACTTCCCCTCACCACTTCAGTTTACTCTGAAACACAGCTTCAGTGGTAGATATTAATATATGCTGAGGGATATCATATTTGAAGTCTCGAGCCGCTTGTAATCTGCCAGTCCACTCCTGGGTATGTGGCTAAGTGCCAAAGACTTATCCTTATAAGCCCTTTCTTTTATTTATTTTTGAGTAGTAACTCACAACAAGTTTTTGAAAACTGAAAGTTTTGTAACTATTTGAATAATAAATATTTACTAAAAAAAATTGTAAAGTGAAAAAAAAACGAGAAAAAAAAGGGAAAATATACCTCTATGGGCATTAAAACTAGGAGTCATGAAAGTTTTTCTTTATAAAACTTGAGTTGAGGTTCTAAAAAGTTTGGAAAGCATTGCTTTGGAGAATTTTCACAGTTCACATTTCATAGGAGGGCCCCTTAAAAATATAAACACTTTTTTTAGGTCAAAATGAATAAGAGTTTACTTATATATTGATTTTATTTTATAGGTTTTTATAATATCTATAAAAAGTGAGAGCTTCAGAACATCTGACTTGACTTTTCTAGTTGCCAGACAATGTCTTCCTATGAATATTTGACTGTACATGGGTGTTTGTGGCTTGGTTAAGACATCCAAGTATCAGATAGATTCGAGGGATTCCAAGTCTACTAAAATAAGATAGTTCTGAGTGATAGTAGCTCCAATGCAATGAGTTCTTTAAAATACTTTATAAATAGTATTTGGAAATTAATACATCCAATGTCACGAATATGTCTACTCAGAAACCTTTCGGATGATTTTTTTTTATATAGTTTGGATAGTTGTGACTTTATTTATGATCCTTTCTCAAAAAGTAAGAACGTAAAAAGTACTTTTCCGAAGCATAATTTTAATTTTTAATTTCATTTTAGCACCACATCTTACTACCCGTTCGAGTTATCCGCTTAAGTACTATTTACTCTAATGGATTAGAAACTATGAAGGTTTAATTTAGAGGAGGTGAACCCGCATTTGCGTGAAGGGAGAGTGGAAAACCATTTAGAGAAAATCAGCCCCCAGTTTACCCGACCGAGATTCGTACCTCGATCTCCCCGTCCTCGGCAGTCTAGCTCAACACGAAAAAAGCGCGTTAACTAACTACGCCACCGAGGCGGGTTTCCTAAGAGTAGTTAAGCGTTTGAAAAAACTTTTTTTTTAAAGAATGACCTCTCTAAGATGCAAGAAGTACGATGCGGGGAAGGATAGAGGAGGGAAGTTGATGTATTTTACGACATCCATGTGAACGGCTTTTATAATGCCTCTTTGATATCTGAGCTATTTAGTTGACCTAGTTACAGACCTTGTACTCTCTTACTGTTGCCAGGCATCCTATGGCGTAATCTAAGCCCGTTTCAACCCTTGATTAAAGCTTGATTCACATTTACACCGAAAATTAATTGAGACCAGAATCTGCTTGAGTGGCGCAGCAATTCATACGTTATTTAAGCCCCATGATTCTTTGCAACACAAACTAGAAACAACTGAATATCGACAAATTTTACTTTTACTGGATAAACAGACCTTTTGGATTAACATAAATACGGTAACCGCTTCGGTGGCCCCATGGTCTAACGCGCTAATCTCGCAGCAGACTAGACTGCCGATGACAGGGAGATTGAGGTTCGAATTTTGGTCGGGTGTACTGAGAGTGGTTTTTCCAAAATGGTTTTCCACTCTCCCTACACGCAAATGTGGTTACACTTTCTATAAATATAACCTCCACAATCCCTTAAACCACTAGCGTAATTGGTACATAAGCGTATACCCGAACGGTTAGTAAGTCGTGGAGCTAATAAAAAATAAATATCAAGATGGATATTTTCAAACAATTGTGTTGAGTCACTAAACAAATCAAAACAGAACAAAAACGACACGAGCACTTTCCATTTAACGAGTTATTTCAAATAATTTAACAACTGTAGATGTTTGCAAATAGTCTATAAGTCTAATCCGCTGAGAGTCGCGCAGGAAAAGGAAAGCGTAAGGTGTGGATTTAGGGGAAGCCGGAAAAGGTCAATGTTTTTGCAGTTTTTATAGCAACACTTTTTTACTTTCTCTCTATCTTACAGGTAGAGAAAGTATTGTGATCGTCAAAAAAATCGAACTCGAGATTTTGATGAATTTTGACGTTTCATGACTTCCTGAATCCGAAAAAGTGGTTTTTGAATTTCCGTCTGTCTGTCTGTCTGTCTGTCTGTCTGTACCTCCAACTAGAGCCTAAACTATTTTACCGATTGAGCTGAAACTTGATATCTAGGGTTTTCATAGGGTTGCCCCGAGGGGTTTTTGGAATTGGATATCTACCCCTAAAATTAAGGGTAGTTTACTGAAGGGCAAAAAGAGAAAAAGTCGATTTTCTCAAAATCGGCTCTAACGATTTTGATTAAATTTCATTTATGAACATAAATAAATATTCCAAACAAAATGGCTACTCTCAATATTTCGGCAAAATCGTTTTAAGGGCTCCGGTCTGATGCGTAAATTAACATTTTTTATAATAGCTCCGAAACTATTTGAGATATGAAATTACTTAGCATTACAAATATGTATATATATTTATAATACAAATATTTTATTCGAAACATATTTTTATAAAATCAATAACTTTAAATATATACGCAATTATATATATATTTTTAACTTTTTGGGCATTAAAGCTTAAGTATTGCGACCGTAAGAAAAACTAACCTGAAATGTTGATGGATGTCAACGTCTCATGACCCCCCGAACCCTTAAAAATAGTCTTTGCAATGCCGTCTGTCTGTGTGTCTATTAAAACTTAAAATTAAGGGTAGTTTACTGAAGGGCAAAAAAGAGAAAAAGTCGATTTTCTCAAAATCGGCTCTAACGATTTTGATTAAATTTCATTTATGAACATAAATAAATATTCCAAACAAAATGGCTACTCTCAATATTTCGGCAAAATCGTTTTAAGGGCTCCGGTCTGATGCGTAAATTAACATTTTTTATAATAGCTCCGAAACTATTTGAGATATGAAATTACTTAGCATTACAAATATGTATATATATTTATAATACAAATATTTTACCCGAAACATATTTTTATAAAATCAATAACTTTCAATATATACGCAATTATATATATATTTTTAACTTTTTGGGCATTAAAGCTCAAGTATTGCGACCGTAAGAAAAACTAACCTGAAATGTTGATGGATGTCGACGTCTCATGACCCCCCGAACCCTTAAAAATAGTCTTTGCAATGCCGTCTGTCTGTGTGTCTATTAAAACTTAAAATTAAGGGTAGTTTACTGAATGGCAAAAAGAGAAAAAGTCGATTTTCTCAAAATCGGCTCCAACGATTTTGATTAAATTTCATTTATAAACATTAATAAATATTCCAAACAAAATGGCTACCCTCTATATTTCGGCAAAATGGCTTTAAGGGCTCCGGTCTGATGCGTAAATTAACATTTTTTTAAATAGCTCCGAAACTATTTGAGATATGAAATTACTTAGCATTACAAATATGTATATATATTTATAATACAGATATTTTATCCGAAACATATTTTTATAAAATCAATAACTTTCAATATATACGCAATTATATGAATTTTTTTAACTTTTTGGACTTTTAAATTTTAAGTATTGCGACCGTAAAAAAAAAACTAACCTGAAATGTTGATGGATGTCGACGTCTCATGACCCCCCAAACCATAAAAAATAGTCTTTGCAATGCCGTCTGTCTGTGTGTCTATTAAAACTTAAAATTAAGGGTAGTTTACTGAAGGGCAAAAAAGAAAAAGTCGATTTTCTCAAAATCGGCTCTAACGATTTTGATTAAATTTCATTTATGAACATAAATAAATATTCCAAACAAAATGGCTACTCTCAATATTTCGGCAAAATCGTTTTAAGGGCTCCGGTCTGATGCGTAAATTAACATTTTTTATAATAGCTCCGAAACTATTTGAGATATGAAATTACTTAGCATTACAAATATGTATATATATTTATAATACAAATATTTTACCCGAAACATATTTTTATAAAATCAATAACTTTCAATATATACGCAATATATATATATTTTTAACTTTTTGGGCATTAAAGCTCAAGTATTGCGACCGTAAGAAAAACTAACCTGAAATGTTGATGGATATCGACGTCTCATGACCCCCCGAACCCTTAAAAATAGTCTTTGCAATGCCGTCTGTCTGTGTGTCTATTAAAACTTAAAATTAAGGGTAGTTTACTGAATGGCAAAAAGAGAAAAAGTCGATTTTCTCAAAATCGGCTCTAACGATTTTGATTAAATTTCATTTATAAACATTAATAAATATTACAAACAAAATGGCTACCCTCTATATTTCGGCAAAATGGCTTTAAGGGCTCCGGTCTGATGCGTAAATTAACATTTTTTTAAATAGCTCCGAAACTATTTGAGATATGAAATTACTTAGCATTACAAATATGTATATATATTTATAATACAGATATTTTATTCGAAACATATTTTTTATAAATCAATAACTTTCAATATATACGCAATTATATGAATTTTTTTAACTTTTTGGACTTTTAAATTTTAAGTATTGCGACCGTAAAAAAAAAAAAACTAACCTGAAATGTTGATGGATGTCGACGTCTCATGACCCCCCAAACCATAAAAAATAGTCTTTGCAATGCCGTCTGTCTGTGTGTCTATAAAAAACTTAAAATTAAGGGTAGTTTACTGAAGGGCGAAAAGAAAAAAATTTGGTTTTCTCAAAATCTGCCCAAACGATTTTGATTAAAATTCGTATCTAGGCGTTGATTAAGATTATAAATAAACTGGCTATTTTCATTTTCCTATGAAAATGATTTTTAGGGTACATTACAGAAGCGTTAATTTCCGTATCTCTACAACTATTGGAGAAACTAAACAACTTATCATTGCAAAATTGTAGGACTATTAGAAATAAAAAACTTTTATTTGACATATATTTTTATAAAAGCAGCAGTTTCTGAGATATTTGCAAATATATTAATACAATTTTGTGAGCTTTAGTTGTAAACATATACTACTTAAGTCTTAACGCAATAATTCTCCAATGCCATAGAGTAATTAAATATAAGTATCTAAAATAGTATGTTATTTTTCCTTAAAGCTCTTAGGAGAAATGTTTGCATAGCAATGATCTATCTCCATTTTAGACTCAATAGTCAATATTTACATTTTTTATTGGTCAAAATGTATAAATGAATAATTAATTATCAATGCGATGACTTGAAGATCTGCAACACCATTTAAAATGTTAAAATTTTAAACAGAAATCGAAATTTTAATACGAAGTGTTGACCCTTGTGGAAGACATTAAACTGTTTGAAATGCTCTTAGGTGGACAAAGATGCGCCTCTTTTCTCATTGATTCTATATCATTGTATATTATTTTTATGCGTGTTCTTATGTGGAGTGGTGATGATACAATGTACATTATTCCGTTCAGAAACCTTACGAGTTTATAGAAAGAGAGAGAAAGTCTCTGCGGTCTGCCGTACCATTTATTTTTGTCTAAAATAAATAAAATCTTGCTCTAGTAAGAAACATAGAATTTAATATTTTTGATTTTAATTTAAGTCATTGAATTTATGTCAAACTTTTTAAATTAAGATAAAAAAAAATTGTCATTTAATTCTAGGACACCCTTGACAGATATTCAAGAAATGTGAAAAAAATTAAACTATATGTTTCTACTGGAACAATTTTTTTAGCACTGCGTCTTACTACCTGTTCAGGTTATACACATGAAGAAATATGAGAAACTATTTCGACCAAAAGAAAAATTGTTTTGGTATAAAAACTGCAAAAACACTGCCCTTGATTCTCGTTCCCAACTAAAATAATGTGGGATTTCTGAACGCCTGCGGCACTTCTCGACACTCCAGTAGGCAGACACCCCCCCCCCCGTTAACTTGGGAGCGAGCCAGGCTCCTCCGGAACTGCTGTCTGCCTCCCATACCACTGTGCCACGGGGTCGGGCGAAGGCCGTAACAAATTGAACCCTAGGGGTATCCCTAAAGGCTAAGGAAGGGAAACGAAACCGATGACATCACGCCGGGATGCCTCAAGCCAAACAATCGACGATCAGCGAGCCAGACAAATGGAACAGCTCGATCATGTCGAACACACTATAAATAAATATTAATGGCTGCTGAGGAATGTCTTGTCTTTTATTGTCTTCTTCCTCGTCCTCCCCCCTCCGGGTCGTGGCTATGGGCGTTCGATCAATGCATGTGAATATGTGATTATGTCACACATGAGGCCAGAGAGGTGGAATCCAGAACTTGGCGAGCGTCTAACGACAAACCAAGGTCGTAAACAACAGCGCACCCAGAGGGGAAGAGGGGTTAATTTACCTCCCTCCCCTTAAAAACACCCCAACAGGCCAATTAATATTAGTAGAATCTTAAATAATATGAAGTTTAACTAAAATATAGAGCACTAAAGATGGTTCTAAGGTATAGGTTTACATTTTCTTATTTGTTTTGGGGGTGGGAAAAAGTATAAAACAAAGTTTATTTTAGGGATTTGCTATCCAACCCCCCTTCCAACCACACTACCCCCCCCCCCTTTCCCAATAAAGGTTTAAATAATGGATATCCTTAAGGGATATTTGGAAAGGTCCTCACCAAATTTTGAATATTAGATTTTTATAAGCTATTTGGAGTAGTTTTCCCCAAGATATTTTTTGAATTTAGATGCTTCAAGAAGCTATTTTGAGTGGTCCTCTTTCAGCAAATTTTTGAAATTTGGGTGCTTCTAGAAGCCGTCTAGATAGATCCTTGCCTGAACTTTTCTCGAAATTAGATGACTCTAGAAGCTATTTTATGTGGTCCTCCCCGATAATTTTTGATATTTGTATGACTTAGAAGCCATTTAGAATGTTCCTCATCTGATTTTTTTCTGACAGATGTGTCTAAAAGATTATTAAAGTTGTCAAATCCGGATTAAAAAAAAATGAATGCATCTAAAAGTCATTTGTGCCTTTAGTTTGATGCCATATTTCAGTTTTATATCCAATAATATTAGAGAATTGGAAATTTATCCGGGGGAAAAGGGGGACAATTATTTCTGGGGAGGGGACTTATTTCCAGGGGACAATGCCACCTGCACCCCAGGTCCCATCGCCACTGGACCATGTATAATTTGTTGGTGTCTTTAAGGATGATAAAAGTATAATTGAGAGGAAAAATACCCGCAATAGCGTGGAAAGAAAGTGATAGACTATTTAGTAAAAACCACCCACAGTACACCGACCTGGATTCGAACCCCTATATATCTTAGTGATCGGACTCCCCACACACAACAACCCCCGACCTACCCCCCCCCCCAACCCCCGCCCACCCCCCCCCCAATGCTGAGAGGGATGCCTTAACAAGTGGTATTCAATCAGGGAGAAATACGTAATACTCTCATATATAGACCTATATTTCTACGAATAAATACACGTTAATATTCAATATATAGACTATTTAGTAAAAACACCACCAGTACACCCGACTGGGGATTAGAGCCCCACTATATTCTCTAGCTTTTAATGAATCGACAGGTCGAGCAGGGATGCCCTTAACAAGTGGTATTCAATCAGGGAGTACGTAAAATATCTCATATATGGGCCTATTATTTCACGATAACGAAGAAAAATTAAACAGCATTAATAGTCATATGTTTACCACCCCAATTTGAGGCTATCCCCCCCCCCCCCCCCAGTAAGGCCATCCTTTAGAAAGAGATTACATTTATTGAATACATTATTTTTGAAAGTGTTTAAAAGATTTGAATCTAGGCCACACGCCAATAAACTGTGTAAATTAGTAGAAGTTGATAGAATAGACGGACTCCGACGAACTGGTTGTCACAACTATCATAATAACTGATCATCGTGTCTATTAAAACTTAAAATTAAGGGTAGTTTACTGAAGGGCAAAAAGAGAAAAAGTCGATTTTCTCAAAATCGGCTCTAACGATTTTGATTAAATTTCATTTATGAACATAAATAAATATTCCAAACAAAATGGCTACTCTCAATATTTCGGCAAAATCGTTTTAAGGGCTCCGGTCTGATGCGTAAATTAACATTTTTTATAATAGCTCCGAAACTATTTGAGATATGAAATTACTTAGCATTACAAATATGTATATATATTTATAATACAAATATTTTACCCGAAACATATTTTTATAAAATCAATAACTTTCAATATATACGCAATTATATATATATTTTTAACTTTTTGGGCATTAAAGCTCAAGTATTGCGACCGTAAGAAAAACTAACCTGAAATGTTGATGGATATCGACGTCTCATGACCCCCCGAACCCTTAAAAATAGTCTTTGCAATGCCGTCTGTCTGTGTGTCTATTAAAACTTAAAATTAAGGGTAGTTTACTGAATGGCAAAAAGAGAAAAAGTCGATTTTCTCAAAATCGGCTCTAACGATTTTGATTAAATTTCATTTATAAACATTAATAAATATTACAAACAAAATGGCTACCCTCTATATTTCGGCAAAATGGCTTTAAGGGCTCCGGTCTGATGCGTAAATTAACATTTTTTTAAATAGCTCCGAAACTATTTGAGATTGAAATTACTTAGCATTACAAATATGTATATATATTTATAATACAGATATTTTATTCGAAACATATTTTTATAAAATCAATAACTTTCAATATATACGCAATTATATGAATTTTTTTAACTTTTTGGACTTTTAAATTTTAAGTATTGCGACCGTAAAAAAAAAAAACTAACCTGAAATGTTGATGGATGTCGACGTCTCATGACCCCCCAAACCATAAAAAATAGTCTTTGCAATGCCGTCTGTCTGTGTGTCTATAAAAACTTAAAATTAAGGGTAGTTTACTGAAGGGCGAAAAGAGAAAAATTTGGTTTTCTCAAAATCTGCCCAAACGATTTTGATTAAAATTCGTATCTAGGCGTTGATTAAGATTATAAATAAACTGGCTATTTTCATTTTCCTATGAAAATGATTTTTAGGGTACATTACAGAAGCGTTAATTTCCGTATCTCTACAACTATTGGAGAAACTAAACAACTTATCATTGCAAAATTGTAGGACTATTAGAAATAAAAAACTTTTATTTGACATATATTTTTATAAAAGCAGCAGTTTCTGAGATATTTGCAAATATATTAATACAATTTTGTGAGCTTTAGTTGTAAACATATACTACTTAAGTCTTAACGCAATAATTCTCCAATGCCATAGAGTAATTAAATATAAGTATCTAAAATAGTATGTTATTTTTCCTTAAAGCTCTTAGGAGAAATGTTTGCATAGCAATGATCTATCTCCATTTTAGACTCAATAGTCAATATTTACATTTTTTATTGGTCAAAATGTATAAATGAATAATTAAATATCAATGCGATGACTTGAAGATCTGCAACACCATTTAAAATGTTAAAATTTTAAACAGAAATCGAAATTTTAATACGAAGTGTTGACCCTTGTGGAAGACATTAAACTGTTTGAAATGCTCTTAGGTGGACAAAGATGCGCCTCTTTTCTCATTGATTCTATATCATTGTATATTATTTTATGCGTGTTCTTATGTGGAGTGGTGATGATACAATGTACATTATTCCGTTCAGAAACCTTACGAGTTTATAGAAAGAGAGAGAAAGTCTCTGCGGTCTGCCGTACCATTTATTTTTGTCTAAAATAAATAAAATCTTGCTCTAGTAGAAACATAGAATTTAATATTTTTGATTTTAATTTAAGTCATTGAATTTATGTCAAACTTTTTAAATTAAGATAAAAAAAATTGTCATTTAATTCTAGGACACCCTTGACAGATATTCAAGAAATGTGAAAAAAATTAAACTATATGTTTCTACTGGAACAATTTTTTTAGCACTGCGTCTTACTACCTGTTCAGGTTATACACATGAAGAAATATGAGAAACTATTTCGACCAAAAGAAAAATTGTTTTGGTATAAAAACTGCAAAAACACTGCCCTTGATTCTCGTTCCCAACTAAAATAATGTGGGATTTCTGAACGCCTGCGGCACTTCTCGACACTCCAGTAGGCAGACACCACCCCCCCCCCGTTAACTTGGGAGCGAGCCAGGCTCCTCCGGAACTGCTGTCTGCCTCCCATACCACTGTGCCACGGGGTCGGGCGAAGGCCGTAACAAATTGAACCCTAGGGGTATCCCTAAAGGCTAAGGAAGGGAAACGAACCGATGACATCACGCCGGGATGCCTCAAGCCAAACAATCGACGATCAGCGAGCCAGACAAATGGAACAGCTCGATCATGTCGAACACACTATAAATAAATATTAATGGCTGCTGAGGAATGTCTTGTCTTTTATTGTCTTCTTCCTCGTCCTCCCCCCTCCGGGTCGTGGCTATGGGCGTTCGATCAATGCATGTGAATATGTGATTATGTCACACATGAGGCCAGAGAGGTGGAATCCAGAACTTGGCGAGCGTCTAACGACAAACCAAGGTCGTAAACAACAGCGCACCCAGAGGGGAAGAGGGGTTAATTTACCTCCCTCCCCTTAAACACCCCAACAGAGCCAATTAATATTAGTAGAATCTTAAATAATATGAAGTTTAACTAAAATATAGAGCACTAAAGATGGTTCTAAGGTATAGGTTACATTTTCTTATTTGTTTTGGGGGTGGGAAAAAGTATAAAACAAAGTTTATTTTAGGGATTTGCTATCCACCCCTTCCAACCACACTACCCCCCCCCCCCTTTCCCAATAAAGGTTTAAATAATGGATATCCTTAAGGGATATTTGGAAAGGTCCTCACCAAATTTTGAATATTAGATTTTTATAAGCTATTTGGAGTAGTTTTCCCCAAGATATTTTTTGAAATTTAGATGCTTCAAGAAGCTATTTGGAGTGGTCCTCTTTCAGCAAATTTTTGAAATTTGGGTGCTTCTAGAAGCCGTCTAGATAGATCCTTGCCTGAACTTTTCTCGAAATTAGATGACTCTAGAAGCTATTTTATGTGGTCCTCCCCCATAAATTTTTGATATTTGTATGACTTTAGAAGCCATTTAGAATGTTCCTCATCTGATTTTTTTCTGACAGATGTGTCTAAAAGATATTTAAAGTTGTCAAATCCGGATTAAAAAAAAATGAATGCATCTAAAAGTCATTTGGCCTTTAGTTTGATGCCATATTTCAGTTTTATATCCAATAATATTAGAGAATTGGAAATTTATCCGGGGGAAAGGGGGACAATTATTTCTGGGGAGGGGACTTATTTCCAGGGGACAATGCCACCTGCACCCCAGGTCCCATCGCCACTGGACCATGTATAATTTGTTGGTGTCTTTAAGGATGATAAAAGTATAATTGAGAGGAAAAATACCCGCAATAGCGTGGAAAGAAAGTGATAGACTATTTAGTAAAAACCACCCACAGTACACCCGACCTGGATTCGAACCCCTATATCTCTTAGTGATCGACAGTGTGAGAGGGATGCCTTAACAAGTGGTATTCAATCAGGGAATACGTAATATCTCATATATAGGCCCATTATTTCACGATAAACACTTAAAATATCTTAGTCCCAGTACACACATACATTTGGGCTGATGCCCAAGGCCAATCTTATCTATTAGAAAGATAGATATTAAATTTAATTAAAAAGATTAACACTTTTTTGAAAGTGTTTAAAAGATTTGAATCTAAGCACAGCCAATAAAATGTGTAATTAGTGAAGTTGATGAATAGACGACCGACGAACTGGGATGTACAACTTCATAATAACTATCATCACATCATCTCATTACGAGTACGTCGTGTAGACAACCTCCTACTGTGTACCCTGAGCAAAGCTGTGTGCCACTAAAGCTTCAAATAGTCTACACACACATAAGGTGACCCAACCTAGATGTCAAGTCCCTCCTGGTCATAGATACCATACGATAACAACAAACCTGGGATGTTACGTCTATTCTAGAGTTCGGTTGGCTTGCAAGCTATATTTATGTTTTTTTAGCAGCTCGTATTGCTACTCATTCGGGTTATACACCTATGTACTGATTACGCTAGTAAATTAGGGTTGAGGAAAGTTGAATTAGAAGAAGTGCACCCGCATTTGAGTGAAGAAAATGGGGGGGAAAGCATTTGGGAAAAACCACCCTCAGTACACCCAACCGGGATTGAACTCCAATCTCCCCGTCATCGGCCGTCTATTCTATTGAGAGAGTGACGCTTTCTTAAACCATGTGGCCACTGAAGAGGGTAAGCTGTGTGTTGATAAAACCAGTTGTTTCAGGAAGTGCAATGAAAAAGTCTCAAACTAAGCATCGAGTTCTCGCCAATTAATGGTTAAATTATCGTTTCAGAGCATTTTACAACCCCACAGCTGACAGTATTATGTCTTGTATTGTAATTGAATAACGTGGAAGGTGGAGGTTGGGTTTCGAAACCCAGAAACGGGCTCTGGGAGAGCTTTTTTCACTGCTCTTTTGAATATAACGAAGAATGGGAAGACTATAATGTTAAACCACATGTGATAAGGGGCATTTCTTAAATTACGGTACGTAGGCTTTTTTTTCATAATGTTCGCCCTCCATATACAACCTCCTACGTGAAGTATCGTCAGATTTACCCGTCACGCCCTCCTCCCCCTTTATTTTACGTAATTTTTACGATTTGGTAAATTATATTATTTTAGTCGTTTGATAATTTTTAGACGAAAGGATTGGTACTAAAGCGAGTGATATGAAATTTTAGAATACTTTTTTTTAAGCACCCATTAGGTTTATATGCTTACCTACTAACTACGCTTATGGTTTCGGGGATGAGCAAGGCTATACTAATAGGAAGTGTACCCGCATTTGAATGAAGGGAGAAAGAAAAACCATTTCGGAAAAGCCACCCACAGTACACCCAACCAAAATTTGAACCCATCATCGGCAATCTAGTCCACTGTGAGCGTAGCACCTTAGACCATGAGGCCACCAAAGTGAATACTTTAGTTACAGTAAAATTAGGTGTAACTAATCACAAGTAAATTAAATATAAGTACAATTTTTATATTTAATACATTTATTTTCTGACAAAAACTTTTTTTTAGAATTTGTATCACCATGAACATTGATTAAAAAAAAACTTCCGTAAGAAAACGAAGGAAAGTACTGAACTCCCTCCGCCTTAAAAAAAAATACATAAATTTAAGGACGGCCCTTAAGTCCCGCTGAGGGGCACTAAGTCGAGATTAGAACCTGGACCTCTTCTTCACCAGCAATAGAGTATATCAAGAGACTAACCCTTTGACCGGATGACTGACAAGGCCTACAGTTCGGGAGAATATAAGTAGCTAAAATTTAAAAGAGTAATACTGCGTCTATCTTTTATAACTTTTTTCTAACATAAAATTAATTTGCTAGAAATGCGAGAAAGCTCATTAGTCATTACTAATGTTTGCGAACCTTACCCTTTCTTTATAATGCCATGTTCAACTTGAAATTACAGGTAGTTTTAAATTAACAACCACATACTTTCAAAATTTAAGATATCTCGTTCTAACTCAATCACCCCCTTACCCTTTCACCAATCCAATGCAAAAGGTATATTGGACAAATCAGGTAAATTCCCTCTCATCCCCCAGCTCTTGATTAGCTAGGAGTCAGTCTCACTTGATCTTAGAATAGTGTGTGAGAGAGAAAGAGAGAGCGGGGGAGAAATCCCTCCAGTGAAATATCTCATTTCGCAAACTACAGCTCTGCTCCTATTAAAGAGTAATGGACTTGCAGAGGCAACCAGTAGTCTAATGTTTCCATGCATGTTCATGCAGATTAACGTTTCTTTATTTACATTTATTAATGATGTGACCTGAAGCTGTGGCGTGTTCGTGGAACCACGTGAGTACGGTTGAAATAAATCCTGTGAACAACAAATTAATGTGCATGTGTATGTGTTTGCAAATATACGACATAAATACTACATATTAGTCATAATGGACCTTAAGTCGTGATAGATTTTTGTGTAAGAAGCGTTCAATGCACAGAAACATTTCTTAAACTTTAGTTTCCAATTTATCGTACACAAAACACGCACATTACAAATTAGGAATACTCTTAGCCAGTATTGGTTCTCCAGTTACGAAGAGGTTGGGGTTCGAATCCCGGTCGATGTATTTAAATGACTTTTATTACATGGTTCCTCATTATTCCTCTTTTTTTTTTCAAATTATTTCATATATTCTCTAAATATTCTACCTTCCCTCTCCATTAGAGTAAACATGTTGAGAGCCCGGATGGGTAGTAAGACTCGATGCATAGAGAGAACAAAAAGTAAAAGTAAGTAAAATATTCAAGGTATGACATGTTTTTTAAAAATAAATATTAGTAAACAAATGGAAAGGCGACTTGTTGAAAACACCTGCAGACAAAATCGATCTCCGCTTCTCAAACTGTTGACATGTTTCAAACGCAATTATTATTTCAGTCAACTCGTAAGTCCAAAGCGCTAAAGAACCTCCCTCAACTCGCGAAACAAACAGTTCCTAGACACTAATAGGTTGGTAACATTGCACAACATTGTAGCAATTAGTCAAGTTTATTTCGTTCAACATGTTTGTATTCCAAATTGATTTATCGTCAACACCTGCATAAATACAACGCGACAATTTTACCACGAAACGTTTCTCATAAAAACGACTAACAACTACTATTATAACGCCAAAAGGGCGTTGCTTTCGGTAAGAACGTCGTATCATTATTTTAATAGGCTTTTGTTATGAATGCATGCAGAAAAAAAAATACACGCGCGTAGTAAAGATTAAAATTGTGTTTTCAAACACTCTTTTTTTTTTGTTTACCTAACCATCTAATAGCAAAGTAATTTTTTGTTTACAATATTTTGTTAACGCCACACACAAGCACAAAAAAAAACCCACATGAATTTGTCATCTCACCGATTTGTAAACCACGATAATAACCAGTACCATATCTGAATCTTTTGAAATTAAAATGTGATGAACATTCTTATAGTCTCACTACTCGTACGGGCTGTACGCATATATTATATTAATTAGGTTAATGTTGAAGAGATTAAGACGATAGCTGTAGAGGAAATGTACCCGCATTGACGTGGCAGGAGAAACATTTAGGATGAAACACTTTCAGAGTAACCTGCCAATATTTGATTCTCAACATCCCGTCACCGGCAAGTCAAACCAAATGAGCTTGATATTATTTTATACCACGTGCCCCATCAGCGTGGGCTAGAGTAAATGTACCTTTATTCGCGTGGAGGGAGAGAGGGAAACAATTTAGAAAGAAAAACACCCTTAAGCTAAGGTTACACGGAGGCGACCCGAAATGCACCGCACCGAATTTTCTAGCAAGTGGCTACGCGAGCCGAATGTGACGGAAAATTCGAATGTATGCGTGTGACACTGCACTCCTGTCATCGAAACTAGTGTTGTGGGAGCCATGGAAGAAAACTGTTCAAAGTGATCGAACCGCGAACCGCTTCACTTGATCACGAGTAATTACTCTGATTGAGTGGTTAGATCAGTTAACATCCTTACAAATCAAATTAAACCCAGAGAAACCTAAAAAAAAACCAATAATAATATTATAATATTTAGCAACGCGTCTTAGTAAACGTTCGGGTTATATGCTTAAGTACTAATTACGCGAATGGATTAGGAATCGGGAGAATTGAATTTAGAGGAAGTGAACCCGCATTTACGTGGAGGTAGAGTGGAAAACCATTTAGGAAAAAACCACCGCCAGTTCACCCGACCGAGATTCGAACCTCGATCTCCCCGTCCTCGGCGGTCGAGCTCAACACGACTAGCCCGTAAGCCAACTACGCCACCGAGGCGGGTAAAACCCAATAAAATCCTCCCCAAAAAAACACACAATAAAACCCAAGTGTTTTTTTTAATACTCCTGGGACTGGATTCACTAACGGGAGCAAATATGCTCCGGTGCAACTATTTGCGTCCGTTAGTGAAGTCAGGCCCTGGTTCTATTCAATTCTGGTGTAAATGTACGTTACCGGCACGTGCACTGCTTGGTGGTAGGAATGAAAACAAGGTTCGGAAGCTACTGAACATTTCCGAAGACCCCCAAATATTCATGTATATTTGGGGGCTGATGGTGCCGCGGTGATAACGGCGGCCGTCCACGGCTTGGTTCGTTGTGTGAGGTCATCCATAAACGCCCGTGGTTATTTCTAAGCACGGCGCCGTGCCTGTTAATTCAAGCCAATCCAAATGAGCTTGTGTTTAGACCCCGTAGCCCGCCGGCCCAACTTATTATTATAATAATAATAATAATATTTAGCACCGCGTCTTACTACCCGTTCGGGTTATACGCCTAAGTACTAATTACTCTAATGGATTAGGAATTGGAGGGTTGAATTTAGAGGAAGTGAACCCGCATTTGCGTGGAGGGAGAGTGGAAAACCATTTAGGAAAAACCACCCCCAGTTCACCCGACCGAGATTCGAACCTCGATCTCCCGTCCTCGGCGGTCGAGCTCAACACGACTGGCGCGTTAGCCAACTACGCCACCGAGGCGGGTAACTTATTATTAAATAATGGCGAATTCCGTCGTTAAATATAGTTGGGTTTTCAACCACTTTTAATGAATGAAACACCTGCTTCGGTGGGTCTAACACGCTACTCTCACTGTAGACTAGACTGCCAAGAACCGGGAGATCGGGGTTCGAATCTTGGTCAGGTCTACTAAGGTTTTCCCCCAAAATGGTTTCCCACTCTCTCTCCAGACAAATGCGGGTACACTTCGTATAAATATAGCCTTCCTCAACCCAAAAATCACTAGCGTAATTAGTACATAAGCGTATAACCCGAACGGCTAGTTAGATGGGGTGCTAAAAAAAATGAACGAGACGAAACTATGTACAGTACGTGTCGTATATGTAGTAATAATTTAGAAATAAAAAACCACGCATCTGTCCTTACATAGTAATTTTTAGCTGAATAATAACAACAGTAAACACAAGTTAGCTTTTGGAATGTCTAATAGTCTATAAGACATTAAAAAAAATCCCAATGAATTAAAAGGGACGACTGCGTGCACAGGCATTATATTCATTAAAAAGACGTTTCTATTAATCGTTTGAGTCTGGCGTTTTAGTAAAGCATGTGTGACGTCACCGGAACGAAATGAGGGTTTTGTGGAGTGCGCAAAGAAAGAAGAGAGGCTTTCAAACAAGTCGCTCGCGGCGACACAAAAAAACAACTGTATAGTCGTGGGCGAGAATATGTTATGTATTATTATTATATAAAGTTAGACTTATTAGGAGCTAATGAGCACTATTTTTTAGTGGTTCGTTCAACGCAAGGGCTACTAGTAGTTCTGTGAACAGTAGAATGAAATCCAAAGAGTAATTTCAAACCTGCCTAAGTGGCCGCGTGGTCTAGGGTGTTACTCTCGCAATAGATTAGACTGACAATGACAAGGATATTGGGTTTCAATAGTCGGGATTACTGGGGGTGGTTTTTCCAAAATGGTTTTCCACTATGTCTTCATGCAAATGCTGGTACATTTAATCTAAATGTAGCATTCATCATCCATAGTTTACTAGCGTAATAAATACATATGTATATACCTGAACAGATGATAAGATACGGTGCTAAAAAAATCAAATTATGTTACGTTGAAATTCCCTAACCTAAAAACATGGAAAGAATTTTTTTTTGCGTGGTTTAAGATATTAGTCTTGCAATAAATGTCAACATTATACAAAAAAAAAGTAAGCCCAAGGTTGTTGATCGATTGCTTAGAATTTTAAATTCACAAATATTAAACTAAACACCATTTTAGTTATGTTATATTTATGTATGCTACTTTAAAAAAACTACATTATTGAATGAAGTTTTTTTTTAAATTGGATTGTTGTAGAGTCCAACACTTTAACTCAATCCTTATATCTGATTGCGTACTTATCTGATGGAACCAAATTTGATTCCCGAATCTTACCCCAAATTCATTCCGCTCCTCATATCCATGACATAGCATTGTATTTTTTAAAATTTGATCATATGGACACTTAGCACTTAGGACCACAATAACAGGTAACTCAAAATCCCTTCAATTTATTACACACTAGGAATTTTTTTTTTTTTTGCCTCACAAGAATTTTAACCATGACCTCTATAGTATTTATAATCTTCTGAGGTACAGCGCCTTAACGCTCTCGTATATGAGCCAATCTCTTCAAAGTGTAATCTTTAGGGTGAACAGAAAGCGATCTCAGGCTTTATGTAATATTTATCCGCGCTCTTGCAACAAGTGGCTATCAATATCTCCACCATCCTCTCTCCACACTAATTCGGGTAGCATTTTTTCAAAGATTGCCTACCCCAATCGTCTCTTAACTTTAGGATAACCTGCTTCGATGGTCGCATGGTCTAAGGAATCACTCTCGTGCTAAACTAGACTACCGTTGACAGGTATATCGGGGTTCGAATCACGATAGGCTGTACTGAGGGTGGTTTTTTACAAAATGGTATTTCACTCTCTATCCACGGAAATGCGGGCACACTTTTTCTAAATCCAACTTTTTTTATTCCTAAATCATTAGCGTAATTAGAAGGCAGCATATAGCCTGAATGGGTAGTAATATTAAGATGCGGTGCTAAAAAATCTTTAGAATACATTAGGCTACAGGGGAAAAGGGGTGAAAGTCACATTTCTCACATTTTCCAGGACAATGACTTAAAACCTTAGATTCTATTAATTGAATTACTTTTAATTTTTTCTTAATATGACAGAGGGCTCTTTTACCATAACCTAAAGCAGAGGTGACCAGTCAATCGTGATCTACCAGTCAACCGTGGCCGCTAGTTTAGTCTATCGTCTGGTCGATCGACTAAAAAAGATTGAGAGAAAGAAAATGAAAGAGAGGGTTTGTAGATATTTTTCAAATCAACATTAGACAATTCAATATCAAAGCTGTCTGGCTGATGACCATTTACAATCCTGCCTTTGTTTATGACAAAGTAATTATGAACGCTCATTCAACAAACTATACTACGATTATGCGGTGTCATGCAGCAACTTTAAAGTCAAGTGTTAAAGGCGACTAGCCCTTTTCATTTGGCGTAGAATTGCAGAGCCATGGGAAAAAACAGTTATCTTAAAGAATTGTTATTGCTTGCAATTTTTTTTTTTTCGGAAACGGTTTGTTTAAGAATAGAAGCATGTTTATTAGGTTATACTTTTTATATACACACTTCCTCTATGAGTTTAACAGTGATCAAATATCGATAAAATTAACATTTTTCAATGGAAAACTGCCGGCTTCGTAACAAAAAATAAGAAAATGTAACAATTAATAAACATCAATACATTAGCTTAGAAGGGGTGTTGAAAATATTAACATACATATTTCACTCGTTCTCGAGAAAACTGATATTTCCAAACGAATGATTTTTTCCGCAAGACCTGTCCGGTAACTCGCGCCATCTACGGTTTCCGTGACCCATCTGTTCTTGTTGACGCGGAAGGATATTTTGTTCGGTTGTGAAGCCATGCCACGCCTTTCACCCTCCCGCCCACCATCCCACAAAATAGGTTTTAGACTTGCACTCGACAGGGCCAAGGGCCTTAGTGAGAAGATACTTTTTTCAGGTAAATTATGTATATTATGTGGGTTGATTAAAAACTGTTTCAGTGTGTGAAAGGACTATAAGTTCTTATATGAAATATAATCTTACTACTAAAACACGAAATGAGTTATTCATTTTTTACCACTGAAACAAACAAGATCAGCTTATTGGCCCCGTGGTAGAGGGCAAAGATTTTTCCTTCTCTGGAGTAGATCCCTAGAGCAAAAAGTCTGCCCACTCCTGACCTCAAGTGTATTAGAAAAGTGTCATGATTGTCTTAACAGATGGTAGCACTAAATCAATTTGAGGTGAAATTGGACTTTCCCCCTTCAATTGTTTACAACCCTTTAACTTTATTTCTCACCTCATCTCTTTACCCGTCTGGGCTATACGTAATAATTACGCTAATGAGTTAGGGTTGGGGAAGATTAAATTTAGAGGAAGTGCACATACATTTGGGTGGCGGGAGGGTGGAAAGCCATGAAGGAATTAACACCCCCAGTACATCCGACCAGAGCCCTAATCTTACCTTCACCGGCATTCCAGCAGGTCCTATATTTCGAGAATGACGCCTTAGACCACTCGACCACCGAAGTGGTTATTTATTTATTCAATACACTTACAGGGTATAAAGGAGGAAAGTATAATTAAGAAAGGTGACCTGGTGGTCTAGGGGTAAGGTGTCGGACTTCTGTGTTGAGGGTCTGGGGTTCAATCCTCGGTCCCGGCACAGATTTATCTGATTGCCAAACCCTTCCTTTACTTCTGACAAGACGTGTATTAATCACAACTTGTGAATGTGTGGAATGCCAGGCCTCCACCGTGGTTCGGATCCCACGTTAAACTGTAGGTCCTCCATTTCATCTCACAATCACCCTACCATTGCACATTAGCGTAAGTGCATATAACCCGAACGGGTAGTAAGACGCGGTGCTAATAATAATAATAATAATAATAATAAATAATATAATTAAGAGGAACCATACCGTCACTGACAAATTCGACTAGATGAGTTTGACGACAGGTCCGTGCATCCACCGATGTGGGTCTTAAACTAATATCGTAAGAAACAAAAATACAGTTTTGTCCATGTCCATACATATTTCATCGTTTTACATTTATTTAATATTATTTTTTAAAGGCTTAGAACGCTTTAAGTTATCTTCTCAGGATGCCAGCGCTCCGACATCAAAAGAAAAGTCCATGTAATGCTATTTGTCAGAAGACATGGCTGTAATGGAGGTTTTTAACAACCAGAGGCTATTGTAGCTTAGGGAAGGTAAGAGAGTGTTCGCCTTCTGGACACTCCGAAAGGGGCTTACCTTGATCAATTACATTATGGTGGCGTCTTATAAGTTACATCATAGAGGAATCAAGTAAGGTAAGCCTACTATCTTTCAGGATATACGGATCAAGGCCTTATCCATGGGGGAATTTCTAGAGGTTGTGGGGGTGGGGGGGTTCCCAACGACTGGAGATAAAGAAAATTTATGAATTTTGAATGCCTCTGGAAGTTATTTGTAGGCTTATTTTATAGTCAATAAGGGCAGGAGTTTAAATTATGTGAGTGATACAGATGATAATTATGTTTGGTCAGTTTGGTTGGTAGGTACCAGTATTTAGATATTTAAAAAAAAACACTTAAATGTGCTAAATTACTACACAACTCTATGGTTCGCGAATAAAAACTTAAGAAAACTATAAACATGCTTAAAAAGCAGTTTTATTTCGTAAACTAGTAAAATTGAAAATAAATTTTCTATTTATAAATGAGAGAATTTCTGTTTTTAAATGTACCAATTAAATTTAATAGAAATTAAAGAAATGGCTCGTTATTTTTTAAATTTGACAGTAGATATTATCATCCAGAAACTTTGGGAGCTCCTGGTCCTATCAACGAATCACTCTTATGACGTCACAATGATAATATGTCTAGCATACGTGTTCGTACCTATACCACGCATTGATCTCTTCACCTCCCCATACTTCCCATTATGATCTACTATCGGCGATAATATCTAATTTAAGTGAATCAGTGAAGAGTAGGATGTTATTCTTACAGATAGCCCGGACACGCAATAAGACGCAGGACCCAGGGAGAGGAAGGAAATATATATTCTAGCCTCAATAGAATATAGTGGAGGCTATGAGCTCTTTGCATGTACGTGGAAGATCTTTGATATCTTGAATACCGCAGCAATCCTCGAAGCAGAGAAATATTATTTTGAATATGAAAACTTGAAATCTTTGTCTAGACTAGTTTGCTGATGACGAGGAGGTCGGGGTTTTAATCCTTGCTAAATCTACTCAGTTACCTTTTTTTTTTCATAAATTGTTTAAGTCTCTCTCTACACCAATATAGGCACATTTATTTTTAACTCTACCTTCCTCATCCTTACTCTATTAACGTATGGTTAAAATGTGTCTTTTCAAAAATTGAAATACATATGAGCACGTCATTTAAAATCTAACCTAACTTTAGAAAATAGACTAGTGGGAAGATGTGTACTATCTAAGTACGAGGTCTAACATGAACAAATATTACATCATATCATTAATTAACCGGAAATGAGCAGCCAGGAACCTCCAAACCTAGAGTCTATCTTTCAAGGAATGGGCTTTATTATTACTACTATTATTATTGAGGTTGATAGGCTTGCACCCCAAGACCGTAGGAGCAGTGACCCTAGAAATGTTGACCCCCCCTCCCCCAACACCACCCAAAGTGTCGCTTCATGTTCCCTTCACAGACACCCGTCACTGAACCTTTCATCCTTGTGAACACCCGCACTCACTTTCAATCTCCGTCTCTCTCATACGCTACACCCTGCTCAGCAAGTAACGCGCCTCTGAAGATGAAAACTTTACGGTGATATCTTGATCGGTAAATTTTTCATAAGATTTTCTAATAAAAATGTAAGCTCATTGAATCCCAAAGGCTTTGAACATAAGAGCCTAACTAAAATCTTGTATCTAACAAACCGGTGAACTCAAACATTGGAGACACTTTTACATCCAACCACCAAGCGCTCTAGTCGTACTGCAAAGTAGCAGTGCTCAATCCACCTTGAGAAGGAAATCGTACTGCAAAGTAGCTGTGCACAATCCACCTTGAGAAGGAAATCGTACTGCAAAGTAGCTGTGCTCAATCCACCTTGAGAAGGAAATCGTACTGCAAAGTAGCAGTGCCCAATCCCCCTTGAGAAGGAAATCGTACTGCAAAGTAGCTGTGCTCAATCCTCCTTGAGAAGGAAATCGTACTGCAAAGTAGCTCTGCTCAATCCACCTTGAGAAAGAAATCGTACTGCAAAGTAGCTGTGCTCAATCCACCTTGAGAAGGAAATCGTACTGCAAAGTAGCTGTGCTCAATCCACTTGAGAAGGAAATCGTACTGCAAAGTAGCAGTGCTCAATCCACTCTGAGAAGGAAATCGTACTGCAAAGTACAGTGCTCAATCCACCTTGAGAAGGAAATCGTCCTGCAAAGTAGCCGTGCTCAATCCACCTTGAGAAGGAAATCGTACTGCAAAGTAGCTGTGCTCAATCCATCTTGAGAAGGAAATCGTACTGCAAAGTAGCTGTGCTCAATCCACCTTGAGAAGGAAATCGTACTGCAGAGTAGCTGTGCTCAATCCACCTTGAGAAGGAAATCGTACTGCAAAGTAGCCGTGCTCAATCCACCTTGAGAAGGAAATCGTACTGCAAAGTAGCTGTGCTCAATCCACCTTGAGAAGGAAATCGTACTGCAAAGTAGCTGTGTTCAATCCACCTTGAGAAGGAAATCGTACTGCAAAGTAGCCGTGCTCAATCCCCTTGAGAAGGAAATCGTACTGCAGAGTACTGTGTTCAATCCTCCTTGAGAAGGAAATCGTACTGCAAAGTAGCTGTGTTCAATCCACCTGAGAAGGAAATCGTACTGCAAAGTAGCAGTGCTCAATCCACCTTGAGAAGGAAATCGTACTGCAAAGTAGCAGTGCTCAATCCACTCTGAGAAGGAAATCGTACTGCAAAGTAGCTGTGCTCAATCCACCTTGAGAAGGAAATCGTACTGCAAAGTAGCAGTGCTCAATCCTCCTTGAGAAGGAAATCGTACTGCAAAGTAGCAGTGCTCAATCCACTCTGAGAAGGAAATCGTACTGCAAAGTAGCCGTGCTCAATCCTCCTTGAGAAGGAAATCGTACTGCAAAGTAGCTGTGCTCAATCCACCTTTAGAGGGAAATTTTACTGTAAGGTAATAGTGCCTAAACCACCTTGGGGCTAAAATATTGGTGGCAGCCTGTAGTAAAAAACAGTGCCCAGTCCACTTACGTTCGGATGAATAGAGCGTGATCTAAGATCATCAGTATGTTTGTGATTTACTGATTTTTATAACAAAAATAGTTTTGTGCTATGACAAATAGAATATGTATTTATTAGAAACATTTAGTTTGATTTGCTACACAGCCTTGAATATTTGTCATGGGCATCACGGAATTTGATTTAAAAAAATTATTTTCATTAGAAACTTTCTTATTAAATGCCACTCTGATCACGACAAATATTCAAGAACTGGTTGAATTATTATGTTTAGAAAATTAAACTGAATGTTTCTACTGGAGAAATGTTCTAATTATTTTGGCCAGCATTTTTTTTTAAATACGAAAACTGCAAAAATACTTACTTTGACTCACGTGCCGTTATATTGCACCTTCAAACACGTCCACGTTACTACAAAAACGTGGGCTGCATTTGGACTTACGAAACACCACAAACCCGGAAGTGTTTAAATGGCTCGGGTTGTATGTGCACAAGTTGAGTTTAAATTAACATTCTGACTTCTGCCTTGCCTCCTAGTGTGGCACGCTTAGCTCCTCTCGCTAATAATTCATGTTACGGTTAAGCTCGGTTCACAATTAAAAAAAAGTTTAAAATTAACGTAAGCGTTAAAGGCGAGTGCTTGGTAATATAATCTATGCTCTCTTTTTATACCAATATTATATTATTATTATTATTAGCACGTTGTCTTACTACCCGTTCGGGTTATACGCACTTACGCTAATGTGTAATGGTAGGGTGATTGTGAGATGAAATGGAGGACCTACAGCTTAATATGGAATCCGAACCACGGTGGAGGCCTGGCATTCCTCACATTCACAAGTTGTTATTAATACACGTCTTGTCAGAGGTGAAGGAAGGGTTTGGCAATCAGATAAATCCGTGCCGGAACCGAGGATTGAACCCCGGACCACCAGCACTGAAGTCTGACACCTTACCCCTAGACCGCCAGGTCACCTTATAACAGTTTAAAAACGTTCGCGTGTTGTTTAGCAATCAACTTAAGACGTTCTCGTAACATAATAGACTGCCGATAATGGGGAGGTCGGGATTCGATCCTGATTGGGTGTACTGAGGCTGATTTTTCCTAAATAGCTTACCACTCTCTTTCTACACGCGAGTGCGGGTACACTTCCTTCAAAGTCGACTCTCCTCATCCCTAACCCGGCAGTGTAATTAGTACATAAGCGGCTGTCCATGAACTACGTCACGCTAATTTTGTTTTTTCCCTTTCCCCCGTCTCACACTGTCACAATTTTGTGCATCCCCTTTCTAATATCACGTCACAATATTACACACCCCTCCCAACCCCCCTCTTCCCCCTCAATTTAATAGTATTTTTAGTTGTACGTGTTCGTACGTGTTCTCCAAGCTAGACGATTCGGGTTTATTAAGACAAATCGCGCCCGATACGCTTAATTGTAATGCGACGTCACGCATTATCTGAATCCCTCTCCCACCCCTCGTCAAATTTGGTCACGCCGAGTACTAATCCCCCTCCTCCCACTCAGACATACATACGTAGTTTATGGACAGACCCTGAGCGTATAGCCCGAATGGGTAGTAAGGCGCAGTGATAAAATAAAATACGTTGTTTGATATGGCCGTATTTTATAATCTTGAATCAGAAAGTAGTTTATTTAATAATAAATTTTTAATACTTACTCTGGCGTCCTTATAATCTTGTTTATTGAATGTATTTAACTTAAATTACTAAGCCTAGTTATCACATGGTCATAACCATACCGAGGAGGAAGGGGGAAATTTTGGGTGCTAAAACCCCTCCCAAAGTAGGCTATTGTAATGCATATTTGTATTCCTCCTCAATGTCTAGGATTATAGCACTTGATTAAAACCTAAATATATATATTTAACTTTAAATTCACCTCAAGATTGATTTAATGTTTAAAAAAATGACTTAAATCCAATTTTGTGTGATTAAATCATGAGCCACCCTCTCTCCCCTTTCCACCCAAATAGATTTCTGAGTAGGGTTTAAATTGTGACTCATTAAATTAGAAAATAATTTTAAGTGTATTATGCACCTTGTTACGCACTTGTCTTAACTTTATCGATCGTGAACCAGGCTTTTTTTCAAGAAATTCCTTCGATATGTTTACGGAAGAGTGTGGAAGTGTTTATTTGACTATGTTAAACATAATCTGTCATCAAGCGGTAAATTATAGTATTTATTTGAGAAAAAGAGCAAAATGTTTTTTTCTTTCGCGGCCCCCCTCCCTTCTCTCCTTTCCATTCCAAACCCTTTAATCTATTTTTTCCTTCAAAAAACAACAAATAAAACACGCATGAAATAAGTGAATGAAGAATCCGTGGGCTATGCCAGAGCAAGAACCACTCAAGTGACAGAAAATTTAAACACATTAATTTTTATCTATCTTGAGTCTATGTACTTAAGTACACCCACATTACATAAAACGTGAGAGGGAAAATTTTAAAAATATGTTTTCTAAAACACTGTAATTTTTTAACTTAATTTGTACATGTACTTAACACAAGTGAAATCTGGTTTGTAACTATACGTATGATTAGGTGAATTCCATCTCTCGTATCACGCTTGTATTTTACATTTGTAAAGAGGAAAACGACCATGATCTAAGGCGTCACTTTCACAGTATACTAGAATGTCGATGACGAGGGGATCAAGGTTCGAATCTAGGCACTGAACGTGGTTTTCCCTAAATGGTTTTCCACACTCACCCCGCGCAAAATGTGGGTACACACCTCCACTAAATATAACCGTGCTAATCCCTAAAACCATTAGTGTAGTTGGTACTAATGATGACCTAAGGGTAGTAAGACGGGTGTACTAAAATAACTGGGCTATGAGTGATGTAGTTCAAACACGATATATATAATATATATATATATATATATATAAATATATATACCCTACTTATATATGAATATTTGTTAGACGTAGTTTTCAGGATTTTTTTCAATTCATTAAAAGCGTTTCTTTGAATTAGTCTGTAATAGACTATACTGTAAGTAAATAAAACAAAACAAATCTCACAGATTAAAGATTATATGAGGCACTAGACGAATGAAGAATTGGCTAAGAAAAATGGGTGTGGACTGTGTCAATGGACACGGCCGTGTGTTGTACGTGAAATTTAACTTAAATAAACTTAAACTTAAACGAGCATCGTAGCTTCTCCGAGTCAAAAGTTATACTAATTGCAAATCTCGATACGCAGCAAAATAACCTCAAAATGGCGGCGCTTCCCCCTCCACCGCGCGATGCGTCACTGTTCTCGCTTATCGTAATGATTTTTGTTCCTTTAGCTATCAATGGTATAATTTAATTTTGGATGTAGAGGAAAGATTCGAAACTACAACACCAAACTGTATCCTCCCGATTTTGTTATCATTAGGTTTTTTGGATTGCCCCCGTATGGTAGCAAATTTAAAGACGTATTCACGTCAATAAACTTAACATAAAATCAGTTTGTTATCTCGTGGAGCTAAAACATTCTCATTTTATCGATTAAAAATTGAAGGGTGATGTGTTTGTTCGCTGGATGCCCCCTTTTTAAAGTAACTCAAACTCCATTGTAGCACGGCCCTACGGGCCGGCCGCGCGCTAAGTTTAGCCGGCAAAACACGAGCGAGGGGAGAATGAAATGAGACATATAGGCCTATTTGTAGGCAACCGACGAGGTAGCGTGTGTCACTGGAAAAAGTTCCCGCCTGCATCTGAAGGAGCGAGGATCAAGGTTCGTCAATCTCGTACTGTCTGGTTTGCCTATGATGGAAAGATCCAATGTAAAGAGAATAATAGAAGTTAGCGCAGCACGCCGATGGAGAAATATATCTGATTGGCTGAGAGTGTGACGTCACTCAGTACACAAAGCCAGCGCATTACATACACAAACTATAATGGAGGACAAACTTAAGTTGTTTAAATTAGGTCACATTTTGGAACGTTAAATAATAAATAAAGTTTTAAAATCCACACCAATTAACGTCATTACTCTACTGATTTATATATAAAAAAAAGTATGTATGTGTGGTTGTTTTAGTATTAAAATCTAACCATTGTGTACTGGGCGACGTAAGCAATGACATAATCAAATTCCTCCAAGTGGCGCTACCTTTCTATTCTCTTTACATTGGAAAGGTCGGTGTTCTAATCCCAACCGGGTGTAATAAGTTTTTATAAATGGTATCGCACTCTCTATTAATAAACTATTCTAATAATGAACTCACATCGGTGGGCACGCGACCAAATGTTAGGTTCATATAGTCTGGTTTTCCTGTGATGGTTTTAATCCAAGCCAGGTATTCTGAGGGTGGTATTTTTTTATTTGTTTCTAAATGGTTTTTGACTCTCCCTCATTCCCTCTATATTCTACTTACTCATCTCTAGCACAATTGCTGTCTCTAGGGCCTATGTGGATGGTCCGGCTGGGTAGTAAGACGTGGTGGTGTAAAAAGATTATCAAAAAATAAGTTATTCCGTAGTTTTATGGACAAGAATAATTGGTGCTCGATGAATTGTGAACAGCGATCATCTGGTCAATTAATCTTTATAGCGTACTGCACTTTGTCTTTATTACCTAACATGTTGCTCTTATAATAATAGAATACATTTCATGAGAAATCAGCTAATATTTTATTCTTATTCAAGAAGATAAATTAAATAAACTAAGTTTTACATTGAACTCTTAATCATTGTCTTCCCTTTAAATAATAAATTAGTAACATTTTTAATATTGTAGTTCCTTGATCCTTAGCTTGTGGTAAAGTTGCTAACTGCAGGTCTAGGGGATCTTAGTTCAATCTCAAATATCCCTAAAATAATTTACGCGGATATAAGTTTGTAAAAAGATTTTGGTTTGAATACCGGCAGGCTAGAAAGTATTTATTTTAAAATTGTATTTATTATTTTTTTACTAAATATTACACACATGAGCAGTGTGTGGTTCGGATTTATAGTGTTCCTATGGTATCCAACCAGACGCATTTATTTTTGCTGTTGTTACTTTGTCTTGAAGAGCGCTCAGACTCGGCGTCAGCTGGCGTAACCGCTATTCATGAACACGTGCTAAAGTGTGTAAGCTGGGAAGTACAACTGCAAGGAAGAGTGTGCGAAGATAGAAAGGCAAAGAAAACGGAAGTTTTTTTGTTTGTTTTTTTGTCAGATGGACTAGAACGTAAAGGGGATCTCTGAGGAAGCCATTTACAGAATCTCTGGCCTCTGTCTCTTCTGGGTCTCTGCGAACTACCAGCCCACATATTTTCGCTTGTATTTATATTTCGTCTTCAGGTGACGGCGTAGCTTGTGTTCACGAATCACTGGAGAATAGCTTGCATCTGTGGGCGCGTGGACAATGGAGTCAGTCTTTTCTGGTTCAATCCCGGCTCGGTGCTCTGAGCGTGGTTTCCAATAATAATATAATAATAATATTTAGCACCGCGTCTTACTACCCGTTCGGGTTATACGCTTAAGTACTAATTACTCTAATGGATTAGGAATTGGAAGGGTTGAATTTAGAAGAAGTGAGCCCGCATTTGCGTGGAGAGAGAGTGGAAAACCATTTAGGAAAAACCCCATACAGTTCACCCGACCGAGATTCGAACCTCGATCTCCCCGTCCTCGGCGGTCGAGCTTAACACGACTAGCGCGTTAGCCAACTACGCCACCGAGGCGGGATGGTTTCTTTAAAGTTTCTCCTTCACAAAAATGTGAGAACATTTCTTATATTTTATTTATATATATTATTATTATTATTATTATTATTATATATTAGCACCGCGTCTTACTACCCGTTCGAGTTTTACGTTCGGGTTATTTCTTATAGGCTTACATTCTACCTTTCCTAATCCCTTCCCCATTATTATCAATATGTGGCTATATGGATGGGGTAGAAAAAAATAGAAAGAATAAGAGTTTTTTTTTTACCGGTCTTATTACTCTAATGCGTGGATTCCAACCGGTGTGCCACGAAATTTTAAAGTCTGCCGCCAAAATTTCCCAAGATTTTAACTAAACAAACCATCTTGTGATAAATCTACTACTAGTTCCAGTTTTAAGTCCTCCTAAAGTACTATAACGATATAACGATAGCTATTGTATCTTTCGGTTTCACTTGGAATGAAGATTGTAACCGACCAGTTTCTATCTGTATCTTTTTTGTTAAATGCTTGAGCAATGAAACAATGGTTTTGACCAAAATGAAGCGTAATCTAACCACCAAACATCCCGGCGAATCCCAAAAACCATGATCATCATATTATTTTTAACATATTTTAAAATCACAACACAAGGCAGCAATTTCTGAGAAAAAAAAGGGTTTCAGTTTAAATTTGCTGAATTTAACTCAAAAAAAGTACGAAACCACATCTTATTGGAGAGACTGTATTGGTCTACTAGCTTGTTAGGTCATTGTTGAAATCATGTTTACAAAAATATCTAAATATGAAATTTCAAATTAACTTTGTTCGTTAATACGATAGGCCGAGGTATTACTGAAACTGTCTGAAAAATATTAGTCAAAATGTTGTCGAGAGAATTAAATAAAAAGGCAAATTTTGTGAAGTGGATGAGAGGATGATAGAAGAATTCGCTCTTATTATAAACTGCATCTAGATATGAATAATTTTAAATTATTTTATCTTTAATTTAATAGGAAAATATATTAAGCCTTTATACAAGTGTGCCATGAAACATTGTCAACTAAGTGTGCCCTTAAAGTGAAAAAGGTTGAAATCCATCTAATGGAGTTGGGAGTATAAATGGGAATACCCTGGTTTTCATGGAAACAATTTATAAAAAGTTCACCCAAACGGGATTCAAAACCCAACCTCCTGTCACCACTAAACTGTACTAGACGAGCTTACCGTTTGATCCACATGTTGACCGATGAAAGTATGTTTTCATTGAGTTTCAACTGTCAGAAAAATCCCAAGTTACTGTGGCCGTACTGTGGTATTCATGTATCTCAGCCAACGAGTGTGTGGTTACTCTTGACAGTAAGATGAGCCGCGAATGTGAGCAGGAAACAACTTTTTTATTTCAGTGGTTGCAGCCATCTGTAATTCACTTCCGGTACTAAAGGGGCACACCCTATTGGAGCTTTCAGCAACTTGCTTGGATTTTTAAACCATCGTAAATTACTCTAAAACAGAATTTCTTTAATTTAGAGTTTTTTTTAAGAAGAAACATATATATCTAATTATGCTTGTTTATTTTATTTGTTAATTTGATAATGTCTTGATGTAAACATGGCGATATCACTACATGTATCTATTGAAATGCCGTTTGTTATAAATAAAGTTGTTTAATGCTATCGTATTCTACCTACCACTGTTGGTTCTTTCCTTACCAAACCTACTTATACGCCACTAGCTGTGTTGGTGTGTTAGTACTTATTAGTAGAGCTAATATTGTTACTAGCTGGTATTAATCGAGGATAGTAGATAATAGTACTCGTGTTATATGCAAGTTATTATTAGTAGCCGCTAGTTTTCACAAAAGGATGTCAATTTTAATAGTTTTTTATTAATTCTTATTGATAGACTAGGCTTATTATTATTTCTAGAACTTGCTAACTGATGCTATTACTCGATAGCATATGCTAATGCTTGATAGCAGCTGTTAGTACTTGATAATAGCTATTGGTATTTGGGCTTAGCTCCTATTAGTTGATTATATTTTCTAGTTCTTCTAGTTTTTGTAATTAGCTGTCAGTTCTTGATAGTAGGTATTAATATTTAATATATTCTCTTAGCTCTTAGTAATTGCTCGTAACTGCTGCTATTTACTATTAGCTGCTAGTAATTACTCGTTAACAATATTTTTATACTCATAGATTAGAAAATAGTAAATAGCACTACATACCAGTTTCAGACAAAGTAACCTTCAATAATTTACATAACCTAGCTCAACACAATAGTCCATCAAATTATTTAGCTCACATTTTGCTGTCTTTATATTTAGGTAAAAAAAAGTTAAATAGATAATATTAAAGATACAATATAAGCTCACTTGAACGACCAACACACCTAATTATGCGTTAAAATAAAATCCAAGCTTATATTTCAACAAAATTTAATAACTACAGGCATTCAAACAGCTATTATTTGATCCTTCAAGAAGATATATTAGTAAACTAAATTTCTAATTGAACTCTTAACATATTTGTTTTCTCTTTAAACAATAAATAAGTACCCGCCTCGGTGGCGTAGTTAGCTAACGCGCTAGTTGTGTTGAGCTCGGTTGTCGAGGATGGGGAGATTGAGGTTCGAATCTCGTTCAGGTGAACTGAGGGTGGTTTTTCCTAAATGGTTTTCCACTCTCCCTTCACGCAAATGCGGATTCATTTCCTCTATGTCCAATCCTCCCAATTCCTAACCCATTAGCGTAATTAGTACTTAAGCGTATAACCCGAACGGATAGTAAGACGCGGTGCTAAAAACAAAGAATAAAAACAATGTAACATTTTAAATATTGTAATTCCTTAATCCGCAGCCTGTGGCAAAGTTGTTGTTTACAGTTATAAGGGAACTTAGTTCAATCTCAGATGATGCCTAAAATAATTTACTCGTGGATAAGTTTGTAAAAGGTTTATGGTTTGAATACCGGCACGGCTGAGTTTTTTTAAGTAATGTAATTTAGACATAAAATTGTATTTATTATCTTTCACCAACATCAACAATGTGGGGTTTGGATTTAGTCTATGCCCTATAACTAAGTTATAATAACCGGTACAAGTGTTGTAGGCGTACAAGATGTAAAATAGTTTAAATGGCCAACTGGTAGTAGAGATTATAGTTTTTAGGGAAACGTCTGAGGATATAAACCTTGGGGCATTCTGTTATGGCAGAGTTGGCTCAGAGCCAGCGTGGTCGACTTTTAACCGGAAGGTCGGATTCACTGGACGATTGCTATTCTATTGATGACTATCTATCCTCCCTCCATTTGAATAATTGTCACTTCCTTAATACTCACCACCCTCATATTGTAAGGCGTCACTCTCGCCGGAGTGTCGGTTTATAAGGATGTTTGGATTCGATTCCCGGCTGGGTGTGCCGGAGGTTGATTTTCACACAATGTTGTCTTCCATCCTCTCGCCACACAAACTCTGGTGCATCTACTATTAAATCCTACTCATATCTATCCTCTCAGATTATTTTTAATATCCCTTTGGACTCCGAGCGGTGACTGAGAGAGATATAAGACGATCTACTCGCATTTCATCTGATCGCTATTGACGGCTAGGTAGAGGTTCATGTACTGGGAAGGTGCAATAAGGGTGATTTTACATATGTGGTTTCTCCATTCTTCCTCCTGGCTAATGTGGAGACATTTCCTCTAATAAATCACCCTCCACATTTATTCCGCAGGTGGTAGTGTAAGGAACGTGAGTTCAGACCAGCGTGTTTGCAGTTTTTATAGCAAAACTTCTTTTTATTTTGCAAAAAATATATATATCGCTTCAGTATAAACATAGAGTTTAATTTTATTCCCATGGTGATATCAACATTTGTTGAATATACGTCAAGAGCATAACAGCATTTGATGACAAACTTTTTTAAATTAAGAGAAAAAGTTGTCACTAGATTCCAGAACACCCTTGACCAATATTCAAGAAATGTTGAATTCAACATGTGAAGAAAATTAAACTCTATATTTGTACTGGAGCACTATTTGATTTATTTTGACTCCCCCAAAAACAGTTTTATATTAAAACTGAAAAAAAAAAACCCCACTCTTAACTTGAGTCTTCTACACTCCTACTACAATGACCCTTGTGCGGAGATTGCAAATATAGTCATAGCATTAAATGTAAAGTAATTAATTTAGACAATAACGTACCTAGATTGATGGGGGGAGGGAGAAAATGGGGAGGGGTATCAGGTCCTACCTCCCGTGGTTGGGAGGGGGGTTAAGTTAATTATCAGAAAATGGCAAACAACTATTTTAATATTAAAGGGGGATGGAAGGGTAGATGTGCTAAGGTCAGTAATCCTTGCAGTTTTTATTGCAAAACATATGTTTTGACCAAAATAAATAAAATAGTGCTTCAGTAGATATGCTTAGTTTAGCTTTTTTATTTTATTTAGCACCGCGTCTAACTACCCGTTCGGGTTATACGCTTAAGTACTATTTACGCTAATGGGTTAGTAATTGGGAAGGTTGAATATAGAGGAAGTGAACCCGCGTTTGTGTAGAAGGCGAGTGGATAAACATTTAGCAAAAACCCCTCCCAGTTCACCCAACCGAGATTCGAACCTCGATTTCCCCGCATTCGGCAGTCGAGCTCAACACGACTAGCGTGTTAGCTAACTACGCCACTGAAGCGGGTCTTAGTTTAGCCATCTACACATAGTAATATTAATAGTTTTTGAATATTTGTCATGAATTTCATGGAATTTGATGACTAACTTTTTAAATGAAGAGAAAAGGTGATCTTCAAATTCCATTATGCTTATGACAAATATTCACTGTTAAGATCTATACGTGGGGAAAATTAAGCTAAATGTAGGTTATATAATGAAACAGTTTCCCACAAACATTTTAAATTCACGGTACACTTAACAAGCCTAACATTTTTGGCGGCACACTGTTTTGTTTTGGGTTCACGCCGTGGCAGCAGAAAATTGATTACGCACCCAGTCCAAAGGTTGTGCGGTAGATCAGAATTAGGAGAGTGTAGAATTATTCAGAGTCACTAGAACTAGGGAGGCTGGGGGTGTTCAAGCCCCCTTGTTTCGATTTTGATGAGGCTGTGACTATCTCAAGCCCCCAAATATTTCCAACCTATATTCAAAACCCACATGTAGGAATATTCCCATCACTTTAAATAATTTCTAAGGGCATTCAATTTTCAAGAGGCTCACTCAAAATAACTTAAAAAGGCATTTAATTTTCAAAAACATTCCAAGCGAGAACCACTTTAAATTACTTTTAAGGACATCCATATTTCTAATATTTGCTGATAGAGTCTTATTCCTATTACCTTTTGGAGGCATCTAATGTTAAAAAATAATAATTCAGGCGAAGTCAACCTACAAATAGCTTACTCTAGAAGCACCCAAATTAGCCAAAAAAGTTTTTTTTTTCTAATCCTCCATTCCTACCGTGTTTTAATATACATTATGACAAACAAATTAATAAAACTATACTACCCATAAAAACTAACCTCCAGAAAATAACTTTAAGCGTCATCAAGGGCTTAAATATTTTCCCGAGAAAGGACCTCGGACAACCCTTTCAGTTGAACCATTCCACCCCCTTCCAAAGATCTTCCGGAGCCCCTGCTAATTTTTTACTAAAGTAATAATAATATTGCGCGTCTGGGATACATCAATCAGTAGTGGAAACGATTAGCCACTACTAATGTACCTTTGCCTAGCGGACGCCCGAATGTACTAATCGTAAATCCTTTACGTGGAGGCTCTTTCCATGCCTCGTTGAGATGAGATGATAATGATAGTGAGTATGAGGGTGTGGAGCCAGTGAAAACACTTAAACCTAACTGAAGCCTAACCAACCAAACTCTGGTGACCGTTGGGATCATTCACCTTTCGGTAAAAATACCTAAGATACCAGCCAGGAATCGAACCCGGGATCTCTAGAATCGTAGCCAGCTGCACTAACCACTATATCGCAGCTCCGGTTTTTACTGAGGTAACTTTAAACGCTTCAAGGTTAAAGGTTAACATTCTTTTTCTGTGCCTACTTCTTTAGCATTTGGAAACATTTCTTTCATACTATTAGTAATTTGGGTAAACCAAATTAATTCATGAGGGAACTTTAGATTTGGTCAGAAGTATTTAAAATATCAGTAAATACGAGAAAGTAAGAAATTCGGGAGACGCACGGCTGACGCTCGTGACTTAATTCGTGTTCTTTCTGAAAAGAGATGTGTAACTCTCTGGGCTAAGGCCACACGGCACACTGATTACGGAACACTGTACTAAAGCACTGATTTATTTATTGTGTGGATAACAAAATGTGTGTTATATATAAAAGTTGTAAAGAATACTGGCTTCCATCCCACCATAATTCCCCTTTGAAGCAATTTAAATCATAATTGAGGTTGTATGTTTTATTAATTTTGTTTGAGACGCCAATAAGTTAATAACTCAGGCATTAAGGATGAATTAAAATATATATTATTATTACTAGGCCTAATAATACTTTCGAGGGAGGGGTGTTTTAACCCCTAAACCATCCCTCCTCGTACGACCCTGAATTCAGAATTCAAATACCAACATGATTGAGGAGTGGAGGGGAGCGAATAGCTAAATTACGATATCTCGGCCTTCAGGACTTGGGATTGAAGGGGCCCTTGAAGTAAAGAAGAGGAGCTTAGGAGGGGAAGGGGGGTGGGGACGACGACAAACGTCCTTCACAAATAAAAAAATAAATCAAATCGGTTAAAAAGTGTTTTTATCTGTACGGAAGCAACGCGAGCGATAAGAAGACATGTTATTGCCAGCTGTAAATCTCGGAACATAATGGAAGTAGGGCACGGCGGAATTAAGTTCTCATGCGAAGCGAATTTGAAGTTAAGAGCTGTGATCGATGAAGATTTCCTTTCGCTCTCTATGCAGAGGATCCAATAAAACACTACCTTCTCTTGTTATTTTTGAGAAATATGTACAGCGTACAGTCACTGTCATAAATCGAGTACGGAGAAAAATCACTGCCGATTTGTGGGCCAATTTTTGTCTACGGATGTGATTAAATTTTTATTCATAGTTTTGCAATAGCTCTTTATTCAATCTTTGATCTTTCTCCCTACTGGGTCTTACAACAGTCTAGAAAACAGTATTATAGACCTATAGAGGAAAGTATCCTATTATTGGATATCCTGCTATTTAGTCTGATAGGTGGTGAAACCTACCTGGAAAGTTATTAACTACTTTATCAACATGCCTTCAGTCTTCTGTGTGAAAAATTTGACTATAAACGTGTTTTGAGAGAAGTTAAAATTAAATTAAGATATTTCTTTAAACACATTGTTTTGGTAACTACTATTTCGAGGTAAATATCCCCGTGTATTTTTTATCTAATTGTATCTGATATGTAAGTTTAAGAGTGAAAAGCCCATTTTTTGTAAGAATCCACCATTGTTCGTATTTTGTTTTAGTTATTTCGATGGTCAGCCCTTTTATTTTAGTGAGCATGCTGCCATATTATCGGATGTTAAAGGTTTCCTATTTTCAGATATCCGATTTTAGAAATCCGTTTTACTTTTTGCTAGATTTTTTTTAAAGGAACGAAAATATTTATAAATAATTGTTTAAAATATATTATTATAATATTATTAAATAATTTTGTGTGTACCTTTTACCATGATAATACTTTACAGATAACTCCATCATCTTCAAAATTGAAAAGAAGAGATTGGGATCCCATGAATATGGCAAAGGCAGTCGAAGCAGTTCGAAAAAAAGAAATGGGAATTTTAAAAGCATCCAAAGCCTTTCATTTCTCAAGATCTACTCTAGAAAGTTAAGTTAATCATAAAAGTAAATCTATAAATGAATTGCTGGAAACAAAATTAGAGCGTGGTCTTATCTTGCTCAAGAATCTTGAAAACGAATTGTTTGACTATTGTTTGCGTGTGGAAGAAAGATTCTTCGGTTTACGTTCATAAGATATTCGCCGGCTCGCGTTTCAACTTGCTTTTATAAATTAGTTAGCTCATCCTTTCGCTAAGGATAAGGGATGTGCTGGAAAAAAAGTGGCTTTGAGGTTTTCTTAAACTTCACCCCCAAATTTCATTTAATAAACCACAACCAATTTCAGCTGCTCGTATGAAGGCTTTTAACCCTGAAAATGTAGCGATTTTCAACGATATTTTAGATTCAGAACTTGAGAAGATAGGATATGCACCAGCCCATATTTTTAATATTGACGAAACTGGAATTACGATCGTTCAACATAAGCAATCGAAAGTGATTGGCTTGAAGGGAAAGAGACAAATTGCAACTTTATCGTCAGCGGATAGAGGTGCATTAGTAACGGTAGTGACTTGTATGAGTGCACGGGGTTGTTACGTACCTCCACTGCTAGTGTTTCCGCGGGAAAATATGAAAAATGAATTATTGGACGGGGCTCCCCCAGGTACAGTTGTTGCATGTCATATTTCAGGATTGATGTAACAACATATCTTTATTCAATGGCTACAACATTTTGTACGTACCACAAACTGTTCCAAAAACAACACATTTGTTTTAATTTTGGATGGACACTTTCCTCATGCTCGTAATATTGAAGTTACCGATATTGCACGAGACAATGGTGTCACAATAGTATTATTTCCCCACCTACCCCCCATTCTACACATAAAATGCAACCATTGGATGTGTCGTTTATGAACCCGTTTAAAATAAACTACGCTCAAGAAATTTAGACTTGGCTAAAGAACCGTCCATGGCGAGTTGTCACTTGCTAGTCTCTTTGGAAAGGCATATCTGAGAGCTTCCACAGCAAAAGCCGCCACTAACGGCTTTAGAAAGACAGGGTTGTAACCTTTCAACCGACACATCTTTCGAGATACTGACTTTGCCATTCATAGCGGAGAAACGGCTCTTGTTGCCAAGAATGATAGAATCTTTGAAGTTCCAAATGATGGCCAAGGTGAAGGCGATTCAGAAAAGAGAAGCACTTGTTTAATTAAACCTAATGATATAAGTTCCATACCATCTATTCCCAAAAGGACCACTACAGAAAGAGTTGACAAATGATGTGACACTGCCATTCTCGTGACAGGAACACCACATAAGAAAACCACACACATATTTCAAGATTAAAAAAAATCATATTATCTTGTTCATACACATTTAATATTAGTAAAACCTTGTGATAGAAGGAAGCAATCCATAAGAAGTCCGATTATTGAAGATAGTTCAAGTGAAGATGAAGATCCAGTGTTGATGGACACGGATTATGATGATAATGATTTTCATTCAGAAGGTATTGACGAAGATGACGAAGAAGATGCAGTGTGTATTTTTTATGGGAGGTGTTATTCAAATGACCGCAAAGGGGAAGAATGGGTCAGGTGTACAAATTATCTTAAATGGGCGCATGTAATTTGTGCTGGGAAATACAAAGCACTGAATTTAATCTGTAGATTTTGTTTGAAAAAGTAAGGCTATGAAGCGTATGAAACAATTTATTTACATATACAATAATTTTATTTTGATTATAAAAAGTATGTGAACTATATATAACTGTTAGGTTAAATTGTTATTATATTTCATATTGTATGTATTATTTTAGTGTAAACACTTACTTATTAAATTGGTTGTGTTTGCGTTTTGATATTAGTAATTTCAAATAATTTGTCAACGCTTAAGATGGCTATGTTGATGATACCTCAATATCAGATACTGTCCTATATTATGAGATCTGGTCTCCTGATATCGGAAATTTCCTTAATTACAGAAAGTATTAAATGTGTGTGTAGTTTTTAAAAATAAACAAACGTATCAACAAAATGTGTTTGTTGAATAAATAAAAATATTGACAATAAATTGTACTATTTAATTTAAAGAAATATATATTATTTGTGATTTTAAAAGTAGTATCCGACAATCTGATACACTCCTCTATATTTTAATTAGGCTAATGGTAAAAGGATGAGGAAAGTAGAATTAGTAGAATATGCAACCGCATATGCTAGTGGTAAATGGATGAAGAAGGTAGAATTGTTAGGATATCCCATTGTAAATGTTGCCGCTATGCGATACGAATGCGGATGAAATGAATCTGGAAGACGACCACACACCGATCTTGTCCAAGTGGGCTGCCTTATCATATTCCTTGACCCCTTCTGCCCATTTTTCTCGCTTTCTCACTATTTTGCAACAATATTACTCGAGTATATGCCGCCTGCCTCACCGTATCTCCGAAATTCTGCTCTTGTTGCAACACACTTGTTGCTTGAGACCACATAGAACCCCAACCCCAGCCCCCGCCTGCGTTTGATAGTGGTAAATGGATGAGGGAGGTAGAATTTATTGAGAATGCACCTGAATTTTCTTAGAGGGAACGTGTGAAAACATTTAAGAAAAAAATACCCTTAGTACATCATACCATAATTCGAGCCTCCACCTCCCCATCATCAGTAAACCAGACTAGATGAGCCTGACCCTTAGTCCGCGTGTCCATCAATGTGAACTCGGTATTCTATTTGTTTTAATATACGTAATATTCACATAAACTCAGGGTATAAGTATAAATAAAATATCTTAACCTAGGACAGCACGCCTAAACACCTAACCCGCTATCTTAGTCCCCTAAACAATTTAGCTTAGGAAACACGTGGGTTCAAATCGGTCTCAATTATATTTGTGTCTTAATAAACACTGAGCTTATAGCGACTGAAAGGATAGAAATAATAATAATATTTAAAAAATCTGTAGGCCTAGTCACTAAACAATTAATTAAAAACAACAACATGTATACAATTTTATTTACAATGTAAAACACTCTCCAGATATCCAATTTGAACAAAATCTTAAAAACAATTTTTGGAAAATTTTTAATTTAAAAAAATCTGTCCTAGGTAAACTATCCTTAATTTTAGAGATGTAATCAAAATCATTCTTTGGCCTTGAGATCATTTAACGTGTAAATAAATATAAAGTTTGAACAAAATCCAATAAACAGTATCGGGAGTAGCCCAGATACAGACGGACACAGGGGTGTCAAGATCTATCATAATCTCGACATTGAAAAATGTTCACGATTACAATACTTTATCTATATGAAAAAGTAAAAATGATATGGTTGCGCCTCCTCACTAAAATGAAAGGAAAATAGGGGCCAATAGCAAAGTACTGTGCATCGAAGATAAACATAATTATTTGCAAAACACAGTGAATCAAGAGCAAATCAAACACTTTCATAAACTTGATATATTTTGGGAATTTTTTTGATATTTTAACGCAAATACTTGCATACATACCTAATCACGCCGTTCCCTTACGGAGTAGGCAAGAATCTGTGCGTATAGCTCAATAAACAACTCCGAACTTTATCCCTTCAATTAGATCCATACACCGAGTCATATATGCTCTTTTATTCTTAAAACTCTTTAATGTTTCTCTTTTTCACACATTCGTCTACAACATTTAGCCACGTACTACATGGCCTAATCATGATTATAAATGGGAAAGTAGAAATAATTCTTTAAAACAGTGGTTCTCAACCTTTTTTGGGGTCACCACCCCTTTGATTCCGTAAACTCATCCCTAACGACCCCTACTTAACCTAAATAAAAACATTATTTAGAATAGCGGTTTGCACGACCCCCTAAGAAGGGAAATAATACAATAACATTCTTACTCACTTATTCTATGTCATTAGGAACTCAAAAGTTCATTGCCACACTTACAAAAGTACACCACCTATCCCTATCCTGATCTAATTATATCCAGTCCACCTCTCTTTCAGGTCCATTTTAAAGTTATCCTTCCATCTGCGTCTATGTCTTCCCAAAGGTCTCTTCCCATTGGGTTTGTCAGTCAATACCCTGAACAAGAATCTAGAATCTTTCATTCGAGTTGCATGTCCTACACACCGTAATCTACGAGACTTAACAATGTCTTGTGATGAGTACAGACTACGTAACTTATCGTTATGTTACCTAATTATATTTTTTTAACTGTAAAAAATTATTAATTGAATATTGAGATGAAATTGGTTGATATATTTTTTATTATTATCTAACATTCCTTAATATGAACACGTTTTAGCACAATTAAAAAACATGAGAAAGTGAGTTTATTATTTGATTAATTATTACAATACAATACAATACAAAGCAATACAATACAAGACAAATGACAGAATATTACAATTTACAGATTAATTTAAGTTTAGAGATATTCATTATTATTACTATTCTAGAGGAATTACAGACAATCTGGTTAATGTGCCTCTTAATGTGTATTTATAGAATATAGAGCTTAAGGCGCAAAATTGTAGATAAACAAGGTAAAATTATATAAATTACATAACTAATGATGGGCTGTTTCATAAAATAAACGGTTTACTATATAATTAAAGGTGTTATTCTGACACAATTAGTATTTTTATATGAATAGTATTGTTACATCTAGATTAAAGTATACTTTTATAACTAGCTAGATGACCTTGTGGTCATCTCGTAATCACCCTACCATTACACATTAGCGTAAGTTCGTATAACCCGAACGGGTAGTAAGACGCGGTGCAAATAATATAACTAGATGATAGTATTAAACAAATTGTGTAGTCGAGTATTACAAAATCAAAGGGCTCTTTTGTTGTTATTTCTATTAATATTGTTAAGACGATTATTATTATTATCATCATCAGTACCAATACTAAAACTAATACCAATGGCTCACTACTGGATCGTCAACAATAAAAAGGTTGATTTAGTTTGAGTTTTGATAAATATAAAATATTTTGGTTCTATGAGTTCTAAGTTTTTGCACCATTCTAATGAAAGCTTGATTTCATAATACAACTAGTTTTAGCTTTTGACACTCCAAGTTTTTTTTTGGTCTTATTTCTGGTCGATAATCTTTGATTAACTATTTACAATCCAAGCAAGTTGAAGTATTTATACCATGTATGAGATCATACATAAGTATTAACATCTTATATTTAATATTAGCTGTCTCATATTTAAGAATCTAATTAATCTAAATAATGGTGTACTATGTGCTTTGAAATCTGAAAGAGTTATAATTCTTCCTCTTTTTCAATAACAATACTAGTGGTTGAAGATGGTTTGTGTAAGTGAAATAATTCAATACAAATATGACTTTACCTATATATTAATTTATTCACTCACATAGGTTAAATTATGCAAATACTAATTGGTGTACCCGTTCTTCGCACGGGAATCTATAAAGTAGCTGTCATTTTTAGTAATACAATTTTGTCTCTCGCTTTTTTTTTCTCTTTTTTTTTTTGTGATTTTGTTAATCCTCAAACTACACAAGTCTAAATAATTCCTTTTAAACAATATTGCTTAAAATTGTTATTTGGAGTCAAAGTATTTATAATTATTGTATTAGAGATACTTTTTCGAAAGATTTACAAATCTCGAATCTCTCTAATATCATAAGATTCGTGATTCTAGCGTCTCATCTCTAATATTATCTTTTGTAATTTTGTCTTTCTACTCATCTTGTGCCAACTGTTTTTTGTTTTTTTCCAGGATCAGCTACACTCTAGCTTACCTCATTCAAAGATTGACTTCTTCATGGTTTCCTACGTGTATCATGTGTCGACTGAGGTCTAGCCAGAGTGATGAAACAAGTATATCATTGAACGCTCTCACAAGTGAAACATGTGTTTTACAACTTCAGCGGAGTTATTTTCCGTCGAATAAAGCGCGCGTGTGTTTTATTTTCAGCTCGATATTGGATTTCATCTGTACAGTGAACTAGCTGTGTTGGTAAATGATCGATATTCTCCAGGAGGAATTTAAATTCCTATATAGGTGTAATGTTAGCAGATATGTTCAACCCTCCTACTCGCGTCGAGGACTTTAACCAGGGGCTCTGTAAGCTCTTCGGTAATGGGGGGGAATGTAGGAACTTCTGGTGAAACATTAACTATTCGTAAAGGCACAATTACACACATACTGAAGAGTTAAAATGTATGAATTAAGTAAAAGGTGGAAGAAGTTTCGTGAGCATGGGTGTAATTGACTCACTTGTGAGTCCAAGGTTCGATTCAAGACAGGATACTTTGAGGGTGTTTTATCATGACAATCACACAATGGGATGTAACAGCTATTCCCCGTGACTAATTCTGGTGTTAGTTAGTCCTTAAAAATTCACCCTCTTTTTTTCTTTCTCCTGTTCTTTGCAAATTTTAATGGTTAACCCGTAGTGGTGGTAACCCGGTTTTAATAAAAGCGCAGGAGGTATTCCACCAGGAGATCTCTACACCAAGCGAGAAAGAGAACGCGGTTGTGTGTGTCCGTCCACGCCTTTTTATCCAGCTTCCTGGCTGCTGTAACACATCACACACAGCAGCCACAAGCATCCACACAGTACACAGGAACAAAACAAATGACTGCTGTGGCAAGGACACGCCCTAAACAACACACACACACACACACAAAACTAGTGTTGTTATTGTCTGCTACAATAGGCCAGCTGGATCGGGGAGGCAAGTCTTTGACTTATTAAAACCAGTCCAGTTCATTGTAGCCCGGCTCGTACCAACGGGTGTTTGGAATTAGCTCTTAGAATGATGATAATAACAGGGCCTTACCGATGAGGGGGATGTTTATGGTGTTAACACCACCAACCACCTTCAAAGTATTATTAATTATCTATTTTTTTTATATTCGTACACATTGTCTAAGCTGGTAGCAGATGGAGTCTTATAAGATATAAAAAAAATCTAAAACACCAATTGTGTTTAAAACTTTGAATTTCCTCAAGAAGTGTTTAATGTATAACAAACTCTTTGCCATCTCCTGTCGGGGGACTTCTCCACGACCCACTCCACCACCTACCCACCCCAAATCTAAACCCCTAAAAGAAAAATCTGGGTAAGGACCTAGATAATAATAAAATAATTGACTAGTAAGATATTTAACCAGCACTTAAAAACATCGGATTATATCATTTAAATCTTGACTTAGAGGAGCCATTTATCCACCACCTCCCTTTTTTTTAGTACCGTGTATTACTACCCGTTCGGATACTCGCACATTTACACTAAGAGGATAGCCGTTAGTAAGGGAGAATTTAGAGGATATGCACCCACATTGGCGTGGGAGAGTGAGTAGCTATTTACTAGCAAATACTTCAGTGCACTTCCCTCTTTGGAACTGAAACGTCAACCTTCCTATCGCTGGAAAACCAGACTCAACGAGAGTGACGACTTTGTCCGCATGCTCACCCGTGTGGAGTATAACGAATCCTTGCTTATTTTAGTCTAGATGAACCTGGTTTATTTGTGCCTAGTAAATATAAGATTGTCTCTAAACAAAAAAGTTAACGTGCTAAATTGGCACGTACCATGCTCTGAAGTCACTTGCATAAAAATAAATGGTAAGAGACAATCGTACATACTTTCTTCTATAGTCTATTGCAGGAGTGGCCAACCTTTTTAGAACTAGAGAAATTACACTGTTATAAATTATTTAATGGAACCACTGTAACAAGTTCTACCCACCTTCCCCTCCTGCCATTTGCCAAATATATTTCCATGTAACACGTTTGATATCAAGCTAAGAAAATAATATTTACTGCTCCTTTATTCATTAACTGTAATTATTGTGGGCGTATTACAGTTTGGCTACTTATAGCTGCTATGGCATGCGTTTAAAAGGGCATCATAAATCCCAAAGTACAGTTAGGCCACGAGTTCCTTCTTGGGAATTGTAAACAAGGCGTACTGGTGTACTAACTTGGCCATGGCAGTTGTGACACTCCATTTAGGATGGCTGTAAATGTTTTCTCAAGCTGAGCTGAAAAGATCAAGTGATGTATAATAAAACACAACAAAATACTAAGCTAATCTAACCTAGCCTAACCTAAACTAGTCTAACCTAACTTAACCTAAACAAGCCTAACCTAATATAAGGCAAAAAGATTGGTGGAGCTGAATTCAGATCTACCCGCATGTCTATTATTAATTGTTATAATTCTCCTGGTCAGTGAACGTGGTTCAACTAAGCTATGACGATAATCCTCCTGGTCAGTGAACGTGTCCCAACTAAGCTATGACGATAATCCTCCTGGTCAGTGAACGTGGCTCAACTAAGCTATGACGATAATCCTTATGGTCAGTGAACGTGTCCCAACTAATCTATGACGATAATCCTCCTGGTCAGTGAACGTGGATCAACTAAGCTATGACGATAATCCTCCTGGTCAGTGAACGTGTCCCAACTAAGCTATGACGATAATCCTCCTGGTCAGTGAACGTGGCTCAACTAAGCTATGACGATAATCCTCCTGGTCAGTGAACGTGGCTCAACTAAGCTATGACGATAATCCTCCTGGTCAGTGAACGTGGCTCAACTAAGCTATGACGATAATCCTCCTGGTCAGTGAACGTGGCTCAACTAAGCTATGACGATAATCCTCCTGGTCAGTGAACGTGTCCCAACTAAGCTATGACGATAATCCTCCTGGTCAGTGAACGTGGCTCAACTAAGCTATGACGATAATCCTCCTGGTCAGTGAACGTGGCTCAACTAAGCTATGACGATAATCCTCCTGGTCAGTGAACGTGTCCCAACTAAGCTATGACGATAATCCTCCTGGTCAGTGAACGTGGCTCAACTAAGCTATGACGATAATCCTCCTGGTCAGTGAACGTGGCTCAACTAAGCTATGAACTTTTGGGACAAGGGGCCCGTGGCCCAGCTGTTTTGTGCCGATTATTATAAACTGAAATATAAAGTTATTTTACGGGATTTTCTGAAATAATAAAACCCATCAAGATTCTTTAATCATTAATTTTATAATTATATGGAAGAAAATAAAATTAAATGTTATAGAAAAAAAATTTCTTCATTAGAAATTAAATTTTTTTTTATAGCACCGCGTCTTACTACCCGTGCGGGTTATACGCTTAAGTACTAATTACACTAATGGATTAGGAATTAGGAAGGTTGAATTTAGAGGAAGTAAACCCGCATTTGCGTGGAAGGAGAGTGGAAAACCATTTAGGAAAAGCCACCCCCAGTTCACCTGACCGAGATTCGAACCTCGATCTCCCCGTCCTCGGTGGTCTGACTCAACACGACTGGCGCGTTAGCCAACTACGCCACCGAGGCGGGTAAAATTAAATTAAATTAAATTAAATTAAAGTGAACCTAACATATCTATATAATACCAACGTGATTGTTGAACCTGCTTTTCACTTAACAATTTCTCATTGTTAGATTCGGTAAATTAAGTACGGAGTTGTTTTTTAGCTATATGCACAGTTTATTGCCAGCCCTGTAAGGGAACGGCGTGATTATGTATATAGGTTTGATGTAATATAAATGTAGATCTTTCATAGTTTAACGAAATTTACTTTTTTATAACATTAATGGAAGGAAATATTTGGTCACATATAAATGTGGAGCCGAATCTACAGACAAAAGCAAAATCGTGAAGATCAGGAAACTGTTTTTTAAGAAAGTATTTTAAAAATTCGATCAGATTAGGAGCACTGTGTGATCTACAATGTTCTTTTAAACTTATCACAGAGTCCAGAGGGTTTTAAATTTCCAATATTTCAATTTGTAGTAATGTGGACTATTTATGTTTATCACACTGTGAGAGATAAAATGGATTTATGAATAAGTCTATGATACTCTTTTCAGATGCAAAAGAACAAAACCTAATTAAAATCACTCACATAAAGATGTAAATGCTGCTTTGTATTTTGTATGATTCAGGGTAAAATTACTGTATTTACTTACAATTTGCTGAGTAATTGTTGGAAAAAGGTCAAGTCCACCCTAATATAAGCTGTTACAAAACAGTTTTAGCTTTAATGGGAAACTATTGACTTCATTAAACATTATTGGAAATATATTAGAGACAGCTGTCGGGCCATTCAAAATGTCCTGGTGGGCCACTGTTTGGCCCTTGGACCGTTATTAGTAAAAAAACTTTAAAAACATATTTAGAAACATGAAAACACTTTCTTATTTATTATATAAAACACTCCTCAAATAGGTAGCCGCTTTGAACAAAATAGTTCATGTTATTGACCAATAAAAAAATTTCCTCATTTATCCATTTTAAACAAATTCGTTGGAACAAATTACAAAAAATTTAAAAAAATCTGTCTTTTATCAACTACCCTTAATTTTAATACTTGAATAAAAAATCTCGATTTGGCTTCAAGGCATGACCATAATTATGATATCTAAATATCAAGTTTTAACAAAATCTACTATTACTAAACCGTTTCGGGTGTAGACCCAGGTTAGACAGACTGGCACACATGAGGACAGTTAGAATAGTAAAACCCAGTGTTTGAGTTAGTTGGTACATAACTCAGATCCATCATAATATTAAGGTCAAAAATTTCTACGATAACTTTATTTTTATAAAGTGAATAAAAATGTTAGAAATAATTTAAAGATTGTTTGGTCACCCTTAATGAGAATGAGTCATGTGCAATGTGACTTGCGATTAAAGATTTGCACAGCGCGCGGTGATTGGACGACCGTGTCTGCACCACTATCATGCTGACCTTGTCGCGGCCATTGTGTCGTCTCAGATAAAACACAATCGCGCCCCGGAAATGATGAGATCCGGGACACTTCATTGACGGAAGGGTTCGCTCCCCCCACCCTACCACCCATACCACCCTTTCCTCACCCCTTCCTTCTCTCGGCGAAACTTTCCAGCGGCACTGGGTCATCCGTTAACAGCCGTCGCTAATAAATGAACTGATTTGAACCGGCCGGGAGGGTTTGGCAGCAAAAATTGCGGGTCTTTTTCTTCAGTGAGGACACAGAGGGCTCTACCCTGACTGACCATAATGAGGAGTAGGGGAGGGGGTGGCCGAAGAGCTGTTGAGAACGCTCCTAAGAGGGATAGGGGGATTAGCTGGTTATCAGAGAGCCGCAGTGAAGTTTCCTTAAGGTGGGGTGCTAGTGAGTGCCAGTTTAGTGCATTAATTTTGCAGTTTTTATAGCATAAACTTTTTTGGCCAAAACAGATCAAATATTTCTTCTATAGAAACATAGAATTATGGTTTCTGCACGTGCTAATCTCAACAGTTCTTGAATATTTGTCATGAGCATAGCGGCATTTGGTGACAAACTTTTTAAATGCAGAGAAAAAGTTGTCACTAAATTCCAGGACACCTTTGACAGATATTAAAGAACTGTTGGGATTAGCATGTGCAGAAAACATAACTCTATGTTTCTATAGAAGAAATATTTGATTTATTTTGGTCAAAAAAGTTTATGCTATAAAAACTTCGAAAATACTGCCCTAAACTCACGCTCACTAGCACCCCACCTTAAGACGTAAATGACAGGATACCGCAGAGCCAGTATGGAGACTTCTTGAAGGCTTCCTAAGTAGCCGAGATATTGCCAGTCAGATGTTGCGCTTAAGTTGACCAACCTTTTAATGGTACAAGAGTTTGATGTTTACTGGAATGAGCACAACACTATTTTATATGAACCTTTATATAGATGTACTTATAAACTTAGTTTAGAAGTTGGAATTGGCCAATCTGAAAAGTCTAAAAATCCACGTATTTTGGTGGTTGATCATAAATGCCAGGGAAACTAAAGGTAACTGGTATAGGAATGTAGAATGGGTCTTTGTGAAATGAATGATGTGTTACAGCCTCAAAGGTATTTGTTGATAGCGTGTCTAACTTGCTCATTTAGTATTGTAAATATTGCAAAAGAAGACGGTCAACTGTCAGCAACAACAACATTTAGTTTCAAGCAATAACAGCAAATTCTAAACAACACACACAAAATGTTTAACTAGTTTAGTGTCGAGTAAGCTTGTTGCAGCACGTGTTAAAATAATAATTACTGTGACCAACTAATTGCTGTTGATTGGTCCGGGGACAATACCATTGAGAGGTAATTGACCTCCTCCAGGCGGTTAAATACGACAGTCTTTTATATAGATCAATAGAACTGCAATGTCAGTTCACTTGCGGACTATTATAATGACGGAGGCCGGATTTCGTGTTGTTGATTATTAGTTTTCATCATGAGTTCTCAATACAGAGTGAGGGAAGCTTTTGTTCAGTTAGGGTATGTGATTCTGACTTTGAGGGCCAGTTTCATAGTCAGATTTAGTACGCCTAAAGTGCGAGTCGATACTAAATAGACACCTACCTAGACCAAAATGGAATGGGCCAGTTTCGTATATGAAACTGGCCCATTCCATTCAATTTCAGGTAGGTGACGTCTTGTATTTAGTATAGCGCCGCACTTGAGGCGTACTAAATCTGACTATGAAACTGGCCCTGAGAATCAAGACTAGTAGTACAGCTAAATAACACGTAGGAACCACGTACGAAAGTTACCACGCATCGGCATGCGGCGAACAATAACGGAGACAAGCAGATCTCCCAACTCTACTTAAAAACAAGTGCATGGCTGCTAACACGGTGGTCTCCCTGCTAACCAATATCTTTAACCAGGCATGACTATTATCACATTTTCTGTACTTTTTGCTACATTATCTATTCACGTACTTGTTCAATAAACCCTTATAAATCAGTTTCTTTCCCTTGCCCCGCTAACATCTTGACAAAATGCGCCGAAGGGGAGGCAGGTGGTGATATCATTTAATAGGAGAATGGTAGCACAAATTGTATTTGCATTTACATTTTCCTTCCCCCCTGTGTGTTCTCCTAATCCCGGACAACTCCACCCAGTAACGCTTTAACCCACTTGGTTTCTGAAGTTTATGAATTTCTGCTTGACTGTTCTAGCATCTAACTTATGACTAATGGAGAGCCGTATGATAGATTCTTAAGGTTGGTTACACACCAACGAGTCCCGAGTCTAGTCGAGTCTCATGGAGTCAAGTCCAATCTGACTCTAGAGTCAAGGTCTTTCACACTAATGAGTCATTGATGAGTCCACTTGTTTGATCAACGAGCTCGTGCAAGATGGATGCAGTCATAGCGGTTTCTATAAAGACAATTGTATGGAGGCGCCGGCGTAGACGCTTAAAAAGACGTCGCTTAATGTGGCTTTACCCACTTAGTGTGAAACGATGCACCTTTGATAGTTTTTCACATTTGTTTCCAAATAGCGGAAATTGCATTTCTATCCCGATGTTCGGGATGAGATGGGTTATAAATCGAAGGATTCTCTTGAACGAGAACAATGAGGTATTCAGTGTCCATGCTGTTAGCCTTGGAAATAATACACTTGACTCGGCTGGACTGAAGAAATCTGTAATCTGCCGCATCATGGACTCTTGACTCACCTGGACTCTGTTAGACTCGGGGTGACTCGACTCACCAGTGTGAAAGTCCTTGACTCTAGAGTCACAATGGACTCGACTTCATGAGACTCGACTCGAATCGGGACTCGTTGGTGTGTAACCAACCTAAGAGCTGACTAAAATGCCATTGGATATACTGCTAAGGCTCCTTAGCGGTACATTAACGTTACATTTTCACCGATTCTTGAAATAATTTGTTATTTAAAATAACACTAGGAAAAATAGTTACCGTACGCAAAAGTGTTTGGAATATTGTTACCTAAAAATTAAATACTATATATACCAAACAAAACATTCAAATTTAAAGAAAACACTGAAAATTGCGTTTCATAAGAAAATATTTAATCGGGAGCATTTTATTATAAACAGTATTATATTGAACTGATGTGCATTTTTAAAATCAGTTTGAAATTAATTTATATTAGTCAAATTAAATGTGAAAATTAAGCTTATCTACTAAAGCATGCCTTAAAAGAAGACTAACATTTGACTGGAGAGTAGATATGCGGATTCTTTAAAAGTGCGCTAGAATTATGAATAAAAGATACACATCCGCTTTTTTTTTTAAATTAAAATTGGGTATTTAGGATTTTTATAAGGCTTATCCGAGGAATTATTGGAATTAGATAACCAAACCTAAATATAAGGCTAGTTTGCTGAAGGTCAAAACGATAAACAATTGATTTTCTCAAAATCCATTCTAGCAATTTCGAATAAATTTCGTTTATATGCATTATTTAACATTACTAACAAAATGGCAACCCTCTTTTCCCCATGAAAATGACTTTGAGGGTACTTTACAAAAGCGGAAATTTCCAATTTTGATAATAACCCCGCAACTACTGTAACTTAAATACGAAGTAACTTATTATAAAGTTGTAGTACTATTGTGAATAAAAAACTTTTACTTGAAATATATTTTTATAAAATCAATAGTTTCCGAAATATTGGCACTGGCAAATAAATTTTTTAAATTGAGGTCTTTGAAATCGGGAATTGATTGTTATGCGCTTTGGTTGAATAAAGAAGTTACTTTTTTTTATCAATATTTTTCTGTAAAGGTCTATATTAATTCATTTATGCTCTTTGGTGGAATGTGATTTCCCGTTTTTCCATCATGTTTCTGCAACAATGTCCATTATTTTGCTAAACAAATCTTGCAAGTTTTTAGAAAATGTCTCCATTTTTAGGAGAGACAACGTCTGTATGGTGTACTATTCATTTTCTTACAAATTGAGTATTACTTTACGCAAATACCAATGTTTAGTTTTTGCTTTTGAGAAAATAGTTACGAGTTGCAAATGTTTTATAAAAGTGTTCACAATCATTCGATACTATTGTCTTAACACATTGACAATATCAATTTGAGTAAATAAAAGGGTATGTGCTAGAATTCTTTCTGTGGTACAATGCTGCCATGTTGTAATAAAGGACCACTACAATGAAATAATAAAGTAGCTCGCTAATCACTGAATTGACTTGTTAAACTAATGTCAACACAAAACAATTGAATTTTATTTGTTTCCCTTTTAAAATCATGTTTCTAGGTGTGTGTGTGTGTTTAGTGTGAGTATCGCAATCTAAGAAAGTTAGTTTGTAAATCATGTTCTGACTGCTGATATAGCATTGTGTTTGTGAAGTACAATCCAATTTTCATATAAAAAACCTAATCTGACAGCTAAAATAAAATTACTATAACTACTTTCACGTGTTAATACGTCAATTCATGTAATCCCAGCTGTCATTGTTGATAGATAATAACTACCTATAAAATAATACTAACAATATATTAAAATATTTTCAATGTTGACTTCAAAAATTATGTTTGTATTTTCTAAAAGTTTCATCCTACCAAAATCCTACCATAAAAAATAATCTCCATGAGTGAGTTAGTCAAAAACAAAAAAGGCCGACCTGTTACCAAACTAAGAGAACGGTTTCTATTTATAATTTAGTTTGTTAAGGCCGGTGACTGACTGACGTTTTGGTCGCTGCGACACAAACGCCACGACCAGGGTCGCTCTAGTGTATTGCATTGTTTCATATCATAGGGGTCAGACTAGCGACACGGACGCCGCGACAGATTTGAAAACGTCGGTGTGAGCGTTTCTTGGGCGTAGCGACCCCTCTCATATGAAACAATGCAATACACTAGAGCGACCAAAACGTCAGTCTGTCACCGGCCATAGTTTACTTATGAATCGCATCAGCGAGCACCTGCACTAAACTTCAAGCTCGACTAGTCTGTTTTTTCTGCTATCGTGAGGCCAGAGGTCGAATCCCGGCTTGTGTATAAAGAGTGGTTTTCTTTTCTTTAACATTTCCCCACTTTTCCTACATCCAAAGACGAAAGCACGTCTTCTGAATTCTATTTTCTTCATACTAATGTCAATATGCAGATAGCCAGGACGACTACAGTTCTGATTTCCATAGGAAGACCTCTATTTGAAAACTGGAAACTCATGTTGCTGCAATGGCCTGAATACAAATATTACAGTTGTATCTATACAATTAGTTTATTTAATTTATAATATATTACGGTGGGCGAGACATGCAGCGCAAATGAGAGAATTTAGAACCTTGTTCAGGGTATTGATTGACGAACCCAATGGGAAGAGACCATTGGGAAGACCTAGACGCATATGGGAAGAGACCATTGGGAAGACCTAGACGCATATGGGAAGAGACCATTGGGAAGACCTAGACGCATATGGAAGGATAGCATTAGAATGGACCTGAAAGAGATAGGGTGTAATGAGGTTGACAGGATAGAAGTAGCTCAAGATAGGGATAGCGAGCGTACTTTTGAAATTGCGGCAGTTAACTTTCGAGTTCATAATGCCATGTAGTAAATAGTTTAATAAAGCAAAGAGAAATTACACCGTAATTATTTGATTAATTTAACGTTCACTTTCTGAACCGACTGGTTATATCAGCACACGAATTTATAAACTTAGTTAGGTCTAAATCTAGAGCAGACACAACATCCATCCATTGCTGTGAAAGGGGAAACCCTTATTTCTTCTAAAATAATTTTTTCTGCCATGCCTGGAATCGAACCCGAGAGTTTTAGCTCAGTAGGCGGTCGCGCTACCGACTGAGCTTTGGTGTAGGACCATTTTACAGTAAACCATAGGTAAGTATTCTTGGAAGATTTTGATAACTTTATAACTAATAAGTCAAATAAAACATATTTATACCTCGCCAATTTTTAGTGACTTTCAATCAATGTTGGTGGTTTAGAGTAGGCTTACTATAAAAAAAATCAGGGTTTATTAAGACGCGAAGGATATAAAAAGAAAAGGTAACTAGTTCCCGTAACGCTAACAACTCTCATAAAAGGTTTATTCAGTCGCGGTCGGACTGTACTTTATTCTCAAATACAACACTTTGTTGACTTTTAATGGACACGAGCGTTTATATGTCTCAGTTCCCGCACACAATAGCCAATAATACACGCCTCACTTTTCCAAGAAATAACGAGAGCAACGGTGATATTTATTTAAGGTTTTTAATAACCTTCTGTCCAAAGCTCTCATTTCCGGGCCGCTACGCACGTTGAACGGGGCAACGGACACATAAACTAGGAACTGAGAGTGATAACCACCGATACACGCGTGAAACATATGTGCCGTAATATTTTTATTATACTACCGCGTCCGCGATTTATGACAACTTCAAAAAATATAATATGTGATTTATAGTGCGCTACTGAATACACGATTTACCGAGTTTTAATGTTTATTGTTTAGTGCTATACGCCTACAGTTCAATTTTCATAGAATGGGCCTTTTAGAAAATAAAAACTTTAGTGGTCAAAAATTGATATCATCATAGGCATACAGTATTATTATTGTTGTTATTTCATATACTCATATGTACACATACGTATGTAATAATATGCCAATATCTGACAGTTAGAAAAACTACTTTCATATATTATTATTATTATTATTAGCACCGCGTCTTACTACCCGTTCGGGTTGTACGCACTTACGCTCATGTGCAATGGTAGGGTGATTGTGAGATGAAATGGAGGACCTACAGTTTAACGTGGAATCCGAACCACGGTGGAGGCCTGGCATTCCTCACATTCACAAGTTGTGATTAATACACGTCTTGTCAGTGGTGAAGGAAGGGTTCGGGAATCAGATAAATCTGTGCCGGGACTGAGGTTTGAACCCCGGACCCCTAGCACAGAAGTCTGACACCTTACCCCTAGACCACCAGGTCACCATTTTCATATATTCATTAACCTATTCATATAAAGTCTGTTCAGCGTAGGAATTGTTTTCTGAAAGGCCCTTTTCCCTACCAGAAATCTATTATATAGTAGGATATTGGTAGGAAAAAAGACCTTTCAGAGAGTAATTCCTACCGTGAATTGAGTATATATAGCCTATACGAGTATATGAAAGTATTATATATGTACATACTGTATACACACACATTAGTATATGAAAGTTGTATATATATATGCCTATATGTCCTCTCAGTGCTGACATAACCACGAGTTGACATTGAATTTAAATTCACAATTTAAATATATTTCAATCTCTCATCGGGAGTTGGATGTCTAACATGGCAACAAGTTACACAACAGGTAATAATAACGTAATCAAGGCGTAACAAGTGCCCGGGATTGTATTTGCATACTATGAATATCGTCTGTTTAGCATTCTGCTTCACGCCATGCCAAAAGTACGCACGTCACACGCACGACGCATGCGTAATGAAATCCGTGAATCAGGGGTGATCACAATTTGTTTGCGTAACTGAGATACTGGGTGGACGAGAACAAGAATAAAGCTCCAGTTTTTATAATAAAAAACAATTTTGTTTGAAAATAAATAAAATATTGCTTTAATAGATTGATCTCCTTTCGTCCGACACCTTAGTTCAGTCGGTAGCGTGTCTGCGTGGTGAGCTAAAGGTTCCGAGTTCGTTTCCCGTTATGGCCGAAAATTTATCATTGATAAAAATATTGATTTACCCTTTCACATTGATAAACTGTCGGCTGGGGACTGAATGTTGTGCCTGTCCAAGTCTTAAGTTAGATTATAGAGCATATAAAGCAACGACAGGCCAAGCAAGCCGGTAGTGGAAACTAACTATATGGCTTGAATAAAAAACTAACCCAGCCCGTAGGTTGGATACACTAATGGATATAAAATAGAATTAATTTAGTTTAATTTTCTACACTTACTGTTAGTAATCTCACTCTGAACAGATCTTGGGTATTCATCATGGCCATTGCGTAGTATGACCAGGACATTTTTCTTATTTAAAAAATGTTTCTGTTAAATTCCACTATGTTTTTTTTATCACCGCGTCTTACTACCTGTTCAGGCTATACACATATATTATAATTACTCTAATGGAGTAGAGAAGAGGAAGGAGGTATTTTAGAGGTAATATAACTGTATATACGTGGGAGAAGAGTGGGAGACCATTTAGATAAACACCATCGTCAGTATATCCGACCAGGATTCGAGCCCCGACCTCCCCATCATCAGCAGGCCAGTCTGACACGAGATTGACGTCCTAGACAAGGGTGATCCAACTTTACTTCATCCCAATGGCCAAATCTGACTAACTATTAGTACCGCAGTTTCACCAACTTGGTGTATGCCTACAATCAACACTTAATAAACCATCATTTCCTGTATTTATATATAAATTGTATTTTAGGTTAATAAAATATTTCCAATTTTACTATCAAAAATGTTTATTGCGCTCCCAAAAATGTACTATGAAATATGTACAGCATGGTCTAAGGTGTAAGTCTCGCAGTAGACTTGACTGCCGATGACTGACGGGGAGATCGAGGTTCGAATATCGGTCGGGTGTACTGAGGGTGGTGTTTCCAAAATGGTTTTTCCAGTCTCTCTACAGGCAAATGCGAGTAAACGTCCTCCAAATATAGCCTTTCTCATCCCTGAAACCATTAGCGTAATTAGTACATAAACGTATAAACTGAACGGGTAGTAAGACGCGGTGATTAAATCAAACAAACAAAAAATATGCACAAACACATACTTTCACAAAATATGTATACATATTTTTCCTAATCAAACAAATGCATAATAAAATGCAATTATGAACTTTTTTAAGTAAATATATTTATTTGAATCATCATCTATTTCACATCTGCCGCCGAGGGGTTTGCCTTTAGTTTTCCTCCAGTAATTATACTGTGAGGGCCCCAATTTCAGTGAGCTTGGGCCACATTAGGCCCGCGGACCACCAGTCATATCACACTGCCTCATCATTCGGCTACTGAAGCGGGTAATTAATTCTACTATGCCCAAGACAAATATTAGAGAACTGATCAGATTACTTATCTTTAGAAAATTAAACTTAACGCATGATCTACTAAATCATTATTTAATTATTTTAGTCAAAAAGAGGTTATTGCTATTAAAAAAATTCAAAAAATACTCTGTGCTGAGGGTCCGCGGTTCAATCCTCGGTCCCGGCACAGATTTATCTGATTGCCAAACCCTTCCTTCACCTCTGACAAGATGTGTATTAATCACAACTTGTGAATGTGAGGAATGTCAGGCCTCCACCGTGGTTCGGATCTCACGTTAAACTGTAGGTCCTCCATTACATCTCACAATCACCCTACCATTACACATTAGCGTAAGTGCGTATAACCCGAACGGGTTAGTAAGACGCGGTGCTAATAATAATAATAATAATAATAATAATAAATAATAATAATAATAATAATAATAATAATAATAATAATAAAAATACTGACCTTCATTTTCACCCTATCTTAAGACTTAAGGTCACTGCTCACCGATAGTGATTGTTTACCATTCGCATCCGCAGCGGTGGACATGTATATTAAGGAGTCAATCTGATCTATTCTGATTTGCCGGGAAAGGTGAGGTCAGGGTTTTGAATCCTCACCATGTGCAATGATTTGGTTTTCCATAAATAGACTACTTTTCCCCCTCGGACTCAACGCAAATGACGGTACGTTCCTCAAATACTATCTTCATCGTCACTATACCATTTGTGTAAATAAATGCGAACAGCCCAAACGGGTCTACGGTGTAAAAACAACCTTTATTATTCTGTTCATTTAGGTTCGAGAGTTTGTCACCGATAGTAAGTACTGGTCCTAATAATCCTACTCATACAGTTCTATTAGGTTATAGTCACTATCTAGCAGCCGAATTGAAGAAAGTAAAAACTTAAATTTTGTGTAAATAATTTTTTTCCTGCCAAAAAATTTCGGAAATGTTGGCTAATAAATTTTTTTTCTATGTATTTAAATATTTATGCAAGTTATAATGACTACAAAATCTTTTCACAAAATAGTTTCAATTTAAAAGGGGGGTGGCGGGGAGAGGGATTGGGTTGTTCTTACTTACTAACACACTGATATCATTATTGACCTCTAGCCTCTGGAGTCGAGGTCCGACTAATTGTTCGTGTTGGCCACCCCTGTGTGGTAAACAGTCGACAAGGCGCAGCGCCTTAGTCTAGTTTCCACATATAGACATACATACCATGTGTGGTAGGATGGGTATCCTTGAGAAGACAACGCTTCACACCGAAACTGCGTCCGGTGAGCACGTGGTCCCAGAATGGACAAAGTAACAAGCACGTAAATATAGAGTAGGTCTATACATGGTAATAATCACGTGGATATAGAATGAACAAGGTAACAAGCACGTGGTTACAAAATGTACAGGGAACAATCACTTGGATGCAGAATAAACAAAGCAACAAGCACGTGGAAACAGAATGGGCAAGGTAACAAGCACGTGGATACAGCATGAACAATGTAACAAGAATGTGGATGCAGTAAGGACAAAGTAACAATCAGGTGGATATAGATTGAACAAGGCAACAATCACGTGTATACAGAATGGACAGGTAACAAACACGTGTATACAGAATGGACAGGTAACAAACATGTGGATACATGGACAAGATAACAATCACGTGGATACAAAATGGACAGGTAACAAACATGTGGATACAAAGTGGACAAGATAACAATTACTTAGATACAGAATGGACAAGATACGTGGATACAAAATGGATAAGGAAACAAGCACAGCAAAATAAATTATTGGGCATTAAGTAAAAACTTTATGCCTCAAGACAGGGAAACCTTGTTGGTTCAAATGCCGGTGGGGTAGCTTAGTCTTCACATGGTGTGAAAGCAGGTTAGGAAGAGTGAAAAAACATTCTGTGAAGAACCTGTAAAATATCCCACTCAGTACGCTCAAAAAGACTATAGAGGAAGTTGTAATACGAGGGATACGAGGAACTCAACTGAATTCAGGAGAAACCTTCAATCTTTGGCCCCACGTCTTACCGCCCTAGTTATCCTCACTTGATTCCGCTATCGGGTTATGGGTGAGAAGGGTATAATTTAGAGTTAATGTACCCTCATTTGCGTGAAGAAAAATGCAGTGCATGTTTTTTTTTTAATTGGTAAGCCCGTCTGGTATTCGGACCCTGACCTTTTCATCACCGTCAAACCACATCAAATGAGCTTGACATTCAGACCGCGTGCCCACCAGCGTGGGTCGTTAGGCAATTAGTGGCTCACCAGTTTGTGGCTAGAATCATGCGGGCTTTAATTAATTGATCACAAGTGCGTCTCCTACCAATCGTCATGAGATCTAAGGCTTTAAACTCACCTTAGACTTAGCCTTCATTAAAGGGGGATTCTTGGATCGAATCCCGACAGGGTACGTTGGGGTGTTCACATGCGATTTACCTCTAAATGAGTACACTTCTCTAAGATAACCTCCTCATACCCACTCTTTAAATTAATCCTCGAATAAAACACGTGTTAAAAGTAGGTACTTATTAATTAAAAAGATGCAGTGAACTTATATCCTTCTTTCCTTGCTTAATTATACGTTAGGCCATACACATTATTGTATTACTGTTAAGCTGTCAACTTATTTTGAGAAATTTGGTGAACATATATTTCTATATTAGGACATCGATATATTATGGTTTTATTCCTACGGTCTGGGGTGCCCAGTTTTTTGAAAACGGTTTAGCCTATAATGCTTGGCAAACAAAATATAATATAAAGCATTAATTTACACTTTAAAATGGCCAGCCTATTAAAAGAGGTGAAAAAACCTTGAAAATATATTTGAAATTAGAATATCCTTACTATTATAAATGCGAATGTGAGTTTGTTTGTTTGTTTGTTTGTTTGTTACGCTTTCACGCCTAAACTACTCGACCGATCATCATGAAATTTCGCATACACGTTGTCATGGGTAAAGAAAAGGACATAGGGTACCTTTCATCCAGAAAAAATGTGAATGTGATTTTGTTTGTTTGTTTGTTTGTTTGTTATTGTTTGTTACGCTTTCACGCCTAAATGGGACGAGGCTTCAATTACACAATTAGGGCAAAATATAATCTGTGCCACCATTTTAACAGGTGTGGGAAAAGGGGAAAGTGTAATCATACCTCGAATCCCAATAATCCCCACTGACCTACCATTTCAATTCAAAAGACTCCAGTTTCCAATCAAACTTAGTTTTGCTATTACTATTAACAAAGCGCAAGGGCAAACATTGCAGGTAGCAGGGGTGCATTTGGAAATGCCATGTTTTTCCCATGGCCAGCTATATGTAGCCTGTTCGCGTGTGTCCAATGCCCAGAATTTGTATGTATTTGTGCCAAATGGAAGGACATACAACATAGTATATAGAAGCGTCCTAAAATAATGATCTATTCTGTGCCCATGATTGCAACGGTCAAGAACAAGCGGAGTAAATAAGGGATTTTAATTAACTGTAAGTAAAATTTAAGATGGAGTAGGATCTTCCAATTCGTGGCAACGCATAACCTATGACTCTACTGACACACACTCCACTACTTATTTTCTACTCCTACACTTAATCCTGATTTATATTGTGTAGTTTGTTTTTTTCTTTATCTCTACCTCTTCTATTGACTAACAACCTCAATAGTTCATCTTTTTTATTCTCATATTCCCTGTGTCAATCGACAATCTGAATTTATTGATAAAATCTACATTAACGCGAGCGAAGCCGCGTGCAAAAGCTAGTATATATATATATATATATATATTATTTAACTCATCGCATCTCTCTACCCTATTGTGCTAAATGCACATTGTCATTTACAACAATGTTGTAAAGATGAACAAAATAGAGTTTATAAAAATTGTATCCCCATTTGTGTATGGGAATAGCGAGAAACCATTTATGAAAAAACATTCTCAGTATTTTATTCTGAAAATTGAAAAATGACACCTAGACACGAGAATCGAACCCGGGACCTTTGGCTTAGTACGCCAAAGCTCTAACCACTGAGCTATCTAGGATTCGTTCCATGTTCAGGGTCATTCTTCACTCATATTTTAAGGCAGAGTCTATGATGGACTTAGCGGAAGTCGTCGGCTACAAGTATGTGATTATATTAATATCACGAGCCATCGGATAACGCAGCCATCTGCGACTCGATATACCATGAAAGGGTTCAAATGCTGACTTCCCCGTAATCACCGAATCAGATTAAATGACGTTACCACGAGTGCGTGGGGGGGGGGGGGGGGGGGGAATTATTGTCTATAACCGTTCGGATGTAAGTCCATGTATTAATCACGATAATGGTTGTAAGGATTAGGAAGTTTATATTCAGATGAAGTGTACCCGTATTTGTGTGGAGGGAGAGTGGAAAACAATTTTGGAAAAACCGTTCTCAGTAGACCCGATCGAGAATCGAACCTCAATATCCCCATCATCGGCAGTCTAGTCTACAGCAAACGTAACGAGTTAGACCACGTGGCCACCGAGTGGGTGCCATGTTTATTGAATTTTTAATAATTTCTCAGTTAAACTTTTTAAAAAACACTTTAAATTTGTGTTCATAACAGTACAAATGTTAAGGTAGGTCGTTTACTATGTTTATTTCAGAACAAAAGTTTGCTAAACAAACGTGTACAAATGATTTCTCAACTAAATACTAAGAACAGCTCAAAACTTGCTTGACACACCCTCAAACGCCATCCATCATGATCTAACGAATCATTACACGAAATGAACCGCATCTGTCATCTAAATACACTCTTTTAAACCTATGGGTGGCTACTCTATACTCTATAGATTATTTATAAAAGCTTAAGCGCTGGCATTGGAGAGATCCAAACGGAACGTATTAAGTTACACACAATGACAATTCCCATTCTCACTTCTATTGACTAAGTAAATGTACAGGGTGACTCAAAACTGCCATGATTATTTTTGGCAACGTATTCCTTGAGTAAAATTTAATCGATTTCAATTATTGGTAAAGGAGTCAATGTTATTATTATTATTATTAGCACCGCGTCTTACTTCCCGTTCGGGTTATACGCACTTACGCTAATGTGCAATGGTAGGGTGATTGTGAGATCAAATGGATGACCTACAGTTTAACGTGGAATCCGAACCACGGTGGAGGCCTGGTATTCCACACGTTCACAAGTTGTGATTAATAGACGTCTTGTCAGAGGGGAAGGAAGGGTTGAGTCAATGTTGTTTTCACAATTCCAATTTCAAATTGACCAATCACAGGACGATTACAAGCATATGGGGTTGTAAATCAGTTAACACCCTTGTGAATTTTCTTTTTGGTGTGCACCGCGTCTTTCTCGCTACCCAACCGAGCTATCCTCATATTTACACTAATGAGGTAAGAATGAGGTAGGTAGAATTATGCAGAAATGTGCCTACATTTTCGTGGTAGGAGAGTGGGAAACCCTTTAGGAAAAAACCAACTCAGTACAACCAGCGGGGATTTGAAACAAAACTTCCCTGTCAGTAGAAATTAATTATATTACGAAAGTGATGCCTTAAACCGTGTAACCATAGTAGATACAAGTCTCTGTAGAAAATAAATAAAGAATAGTGGAGCCATCACGTCTTTCTACCAGTCAGAGATATCCGCAAATCTAGACTAAATTGGTAGAGACGATGAGGGTATAATTTAGAGTAAGAGTACTCGCATTTGCATTTAGAATTGGAAAACCATTCAAGAAAAACCTGCTAGTTACAGAATCGGAAATAAATTGAATTGAAGTGGATGTATTAATTGAAAGAGCATATGAATGAATTATATAATAAATGTATTTGTAGCTGGTATTAATATAACTTTAGATTATTATTTTTTAATTACTCTTACCAAATCCTGCAGAAGAACTTTTCAATCTTAGTTTTTACCCGGTCTCCACTAATGTAGGGAAGTACGAAAGTTTTTACTCACCCTGTATCTACAATGCAATTAAACACACCTTCAATTCATTGATATTACAATAGCAAGGAAATAAATCGAGAGAACCAATTGCAAAATACGAGCGCGATGTTGTGATAACATATTAACCATTACAGAAAGTTATTCAGCATCACGAAATTGTAAAAATATCTATTTATCTTAAGAATCTCCAACTAAAACCAATTGCTTGGTTTTTAAAATTTCATTTTTAATCAACTTTAGCGATATCTATAATCTAACACAAAATCAAGGCTAAATAACGTGTGCATTGGGATAGGAATTTAAATGTTTGAAAATGTAGCTATTCTGTTTTCTCGATATAAAAATATATATTTGCAAATTATACTAACATAAATCATAGATAATACGCTGTAATTAATATTTTACCGAAATAAATATTATAATCAAATACAATTTCTCGTTTTACATTAAAAATAGCGTACCCATTGCGTCTTAATACAACAATTATATTTTTAGGAATACGTAAACTAATTGGGTAAAGATTAGAAAAGTAGAAATTAGAGGAAATTCACAAACATTTTATTGGGGAGAGAGTGAAAAACCATTTAGTACAGCCCATCTTCAGTACACCCTGTTGGTGTTCGAACTCCGATCTCTCCGTCATCGGCAAATCAGACTAAGCTTGAAGTTTGGGTCACATGCCTACCGATGTGGGCTAGGAGGGTTGTTAATATAAAGTGCAGACGCATTAGCGTTGAAAAAGACGTAAAAGGCACAGTAATAAATTCCATTAGGAAAACTATCACCACAGTGAACCCGGACCAAGATTCGAACCTCAACCTCCCCGTCACCAGCAATTCGGTATATTGTGGACCTAACGCCCTTGATTGCGTGAACACCAATGCAGATGTTTTAAGTAAAAAAAAAACTTTTTTTGGTACTTGTTCAAATTTTTAATGAGAAACTTTGTTTATCACTTGGAGTCCATCCAAAAACAAGACATTTCTTTCATTTAATAGGATCTTATTCCCACTTCAGTAATGAATGGTCAAAGGCGCTTCTCTCACAGTAGACTAGACTGCCAATTACGAGGGGGATTGAGGTTCAAATTTCGGTCGGGTGTACTGAGGGTGGTTTTTCCAAAGTGGTTTTCCATTTTTCTTCAACGCAAATGCTAGTATACGTCCTATAACTATAACCTTCCTCATCCCTAAAATCTTTAGCATAATTAAAACATAATCGTACAACCCGAAGGGATAGTAAGTTGTGGGGATAAAAAAAAAAGAGGAGCTTATTGCCTAGGAAGCGTTTAGTTGTAAAAGAGCATAGAATTGAACTCTGAGTGGAATAAAATCGTCATAGTCTTAAGGGCCAGTTTCATAGTCAGATTTAGTACGTCTCAAATGTGGCGCTATACTAAATACAAGACGTCACCTACCTGAAATTGAATGGAATGGGCCAGTTTCATATGCGAAACTGGCCCATTCTATTCTGGTCTAGGTAGGTGTCGTCCTGTATATAGTATCGACTCGCACTTTAGGCATGCTAAGTCTGACTATGAAACTGGCCTTTAGCGTTACAAAAGTAATCGAATGACATGGTTGTCTTTCTTGCAAGAAATAAAACGTGAGACATTTCACTGTACAGTGGCACCACCAGTGCAGGGACATTGAGTAGACCTGAATCATCAACTGTTTTATTATTTATATTTTATTTACTTGTCACTATGGTTATTTGACCTCATCGGTGGCCACACGTTCTAGGGCGTCAGTTTTGCAAGATAGTGGATTGCTGGTGACGTCTATGCCCAGGTTCAAATCTCTGTTGGACGCATAGGGTGTGGTATTTCACTCTAATGTGGGTTAACTTCCTCTAAACAATCTCCCTAATCCTTAACGCTTAGATTAAATCGTTAGTAACCATTTTGCTAAACGTAATAATTAAAATAACCGTTTTTATTTACTTTCCTCAAAAGAGAATCTTAGAAAGCTAAATTAAGACTATTTTGTTTAATCTATTACTTACCATTGTTATCAGTAAAAATATGAACTCAACATCTTTACGATAATTGTTTATTATGTCTAGTATTTAGTGTCCGGCTTGAACTTGTTTAAAACGTAGTTAATTTATAATAATTTGATAACAAAATAATTAATGGATCTAGTCATAAATATAACTTATATATCCCTATTTAGTTACACATGACCTATTCACCTATTGATTGTTGACGGCATGCATGATCCTACATCAAATTAATGAGGGGATCAGGGTGAAATTTAAGGAAATGCAGCCCCATTCAATAATAAAATTGCATTGTGAATAAATAAGCATGAGTAGAATTAAGAAATATTTAATTCAGATTTTATGGTCTTTGAAATAGGCGCGCTAACTTCTTGCTTAAACCCATAAGTGATTTTAATCACAGAATTATACAGCTTGGACTCGGAACTTGATTTTGACTGTGCCTAAAGGCAGTTGTGCAAGAATAGAGGGTGTACATGTATAAAATAGCATTTGTACCAACTCCAAAATTCCAATATGAAATTTCTACCTATAGCTTAAGGGTAAAGTATGTTTTTACAAGCTATACATTTAAGTAAAGGTATATTTTTAGTTGCGTAAAAATACTTTGTTTTAACTTTGAGAAAATTTCTCTAGTTACCCTGAAAACATCCTCTAAATATAGTAGGATTCTTGTAAGAAAAAACTTTTATAAAATACAAACAAATGTATTTTGTGGTCAACTTTAATATTTCACTTTATTGGTACATTTAAAAGTTACAATACTATCCATCAAAAGTGACAAATACAGCTCACGTGGCTTGGCATATAAATATATGACAACTTTTTTACTAACTTTTATATTTACTGTCAAGAATGTTCCTTCCCATATAAATCAAACTGTAGCTCCCAAAAAACACCCGATGTTAAAAGAACTTACATGAAGTGGGTCCCCGGAACTATCTTTCAGCGGAAATTTCACACATCTACTCTCCCGAACAAAAACTTTCTTGCGTCTTTGCTGATACATGAAGTAAAACCGAACGTCATAAAAAAAATGAAGAAATAAAAGTGACTTACCCGCCGACAGGCACAGAATGGATGGAGTTCTCCACGTCAGATCCATAGGGGTGGTTGGGTGGGGGTGGCGGCGACGCTAGGTTGGGACACACGACGGCCGCGAGTACCAACACACGCAAACAGTCCCTAAAAGTCACCATCTTCCCAAATTACACCCTTTTCTTCGACAGGAACAAAGCAGTAGGCAGTTTTTTTTCCCCTTCCGTTCGCGCACTTTTTCGATTTAGAACTAATCAATTCGTCACAAAACCAATATCGTCCAAGTTGAAACTATTAAATGAGTGTCTAAAGTCCTTCGTAGTAATACTTGTGAGAATAATCTATCGTTAGTGTTCGTATATTTCATAACTATTTTTTGCTATGAAAGTTTTGTTTCTTTAAGCAAATCGTTTCATTCATGTCTTACCTCGAGGGAATGGTGTTTGACCCCTTATCAAACTCGGAACAAAATGATTGTTCTTTTAGGTTGCGTTGAACATTTCTAATCGAGCTAAAACATTGTCTAAAATAACATAATTTAATTTAAACACTTAGAAAAACAACTTTTCTTTAAATGTTAACACAAATCTACATTAACAGTATGTATTTATCACGTTGCTAAAAAAAAAGTTTAACTTCAAAAATGTGCGGACGTACTTATAGAAAATAAACATGCGTGATAAAAAAAATGCTGTATTTTTTAAACATTTGGACAGAATACACAGCAAATGAAAATGAAAAAAAAAATTCATACAAATTGAAGTGTAGTTTAGATTATTTAAATCTGAGTTATTTGCAAGGTTTCGAATCAAAAATAATTTTTTGCTTGTTTGAAGGGTACATTTTTTCCTTGTGGTAAATAATTATCTCTCTTCAAATAGCTCAATATTTACTTAATATGTTCATAGAGAAACTTTTTTTTAAAAAAAATAAAAGCTGCATTTACCATGAGGAATGAATTCAGGTCTATAATCATATGACTGAGTTTTTATGTGCTTATTAGAAACTCGGAAAATTTTGTTTGAGCAAAAAATTAATTTATTCCAAAATGCAAAAGAATAATTTTGCGATTAGTTCACGCAGACAAAATTTACATTTTACTATTTCTGCTAGATTCAACAACTAAGTAATTTAAAAAACTTAGGTTTTTTTAACTTTGGCGTTCAAAGAAAGGAGCAAATACACCACAAAATTTAATAAGCTTTCATAATAAAATCACAATAAGGTATTAAAAAATAGTCAAATTTATTTAAAAGTTATACACAATGACTTTCATAGCAATTGCACCGATTAGTCTTACTTAAAAAAATATGATAAAAAGTTAAAAAAATATTAGTAAATCTTTTAAGAAACTTTTTTTACTAAACGCATAATTTTACAAATAAGACTTTTTTTAAATTATTTAAAATGACTACAAGGCGAGATCGTGTACTTTACTTAATGACGGTAAAAAAAACCAGCTAACAGAAAAACCACCCAACAGTCCAATAAGTAGCTACCGGATCGTCGGAAGAACGAGAAGGAAGATGATGTTCTTTACAGCAGCACTGCCCGCCGACTGCGAACGACTAGTATCAAGGATTGAACCTCTTCTTCTCCCGTCTCAGCTCCTTGACTCCCAGCATCCCATTCCCTCCCCTATTACCCCTACATCTCCCTTCCCCCCCCCTCATCAAAACAACACACTCCTTCGCGCGCTTCAAAATAATTTACCAAAGCACTACCACACTTAGGATTATTTTTTATTATCCTGTACTTTGGCTTAGATAAAAACAATTCAGACACGTTACACTTGATTAATCCAGGCGGGATACGAACTAAACACACTCGCAAGAGGAACCGATGTCCGCAACCAAACGATACTTTATATTTATAACTGTTCACTTTTTTATTTTTAAAGTAAACGCTTAAAAAGTTCGCGAATAAAGTCTCTTATTACTCGTACTGATGAGCATAAGGACTTAACGTTAAGCTAGTCTAGCTAGATTGATTTTCCATTGTCAGGGTTCGAATCCCAGCTGAGTGTTCTGAGGGTGATTAGTTCAAAATGCTTTTCCATTCTTCTCACCCGCAATAAAGAGTACACTTTCTCTAAATCCTACCATCCTCATTCATACCCTATAAGTGTAATTTAAGGAGGATAGCCCAGATGATTATTAATATACAGAAGAAAAAAGAGAAAATGTCCTATTCCCTGGTTCAGTTAAGCACATTATTCGTGCTAATCCCCTTGAGGTTAGGTGAGAGTGTCTAGGCACTAGTTAAGGTGGGATGGAAGGAGATGCGAGGAAAAGCAAGTGTTTTTGCATTTTTTTTATGGCAAACATTTTTTGGCCCAAATAAATAAATTATTGCTCCAGTACAATCATAGAGTTTAATTTTTTTCACATGGTTATACCAACAGTTCTCCAATATCTGTCAAGGATGTCATGGAACTTAATGACAACTTTTTCTCTTCTTTTAAAAGTTTCTCATCTAATGCCCCTATGCTCATGACAGATATTCAACAACTGTTGATATCACCATGTGAAGAAGATTAAAATCTGTATTTGTACTGGAGCAATATTTTATTTATTTTAGCCAAAAAAAGTTTTGCCATAAAAACTGCAAAAACACTGGCCGTTTCTCGCCTCCCCTTCCATCCCTAAGAACAGTAAATTTGTAGTTCGTATATTAAAACTTTTTTGTTCAAAAATAAATTTATTTGGTAAATTAATTAATTAACTAGTTGATCAAAAATTAAAATTTATTTAATTAATTATTTTATCAATTCAATTCAAATTCAAATTAAATTAATAAATTTGTTTTAAAATAAAATATTTCTCCAGCATAAACATATGGTTTAATTTTATTTACATGATGACCTCAGAATTTCTTGAATATCATCTGTCAAGGGTGTCCTGGAATTTAATGAAAACTTTTTCTCTTCATTGAGAAAGTTTCTCATCTAATGCCCCCTATGCTCATGACAGATATTCAACAACTGTTTATGTCACCATGGGAAGATAATTAAATTTTATGTTTTTACTGAAGAAATATTTTATTTATTTTGGCAAAAAAGAAAAAAAAACTGTTCCTTGATACGTTTTCTGGTTCGAGCGTGATCTTGTATCTAATATCCCAGTTAATCTGTCGTGACATGGGTTCTTAAGGACTGAATTTATTTTAAGGTTCAACTCCAGGTATGATTGAAAAATCCATGATTAATAAAATCATTATACTGTAGTTGCAACAAGATAAGCCTTCCATTGGATCAAGGATATTCATTATACTGCAGTTGCAACAAGATAAGCCTTCCCATTGGATCAAGGATATTCATTATACTGCAGTTGCAACAAGATAAGCCTTCCCATTGGATCAAGGATATTCATTATACTGCAGTTGCAACAAGATAAGCCTTCCCATTTGATCAGGGATATTCATTATACTGCAGTTGTAACAAGATAAGCCTTCCCATTGGATCAGGGATATTCATTATACTGCAGTTGCAACAAGATCAATCTTCCTACATTATCAGGAGTATCCCTTTTACTGCAGTATTGGCCAGTTCAACTATCCTGACGGATTAGGCACATAACTTACACTGCACTCGTCACAAGTACAACTATCTTACAAGATCAAGAATACCTCATGTATTCAAGTCCTCAAAAATTAAACTTTTTTTTTTAGGCTTCCACGACCAATCTGTGAATGAAAGATTTTTCTCGAGTTTCATAACCTGAACGTTTAGTAAAACGCGGAGTTAAAAAATTAAACTAGGAATAAGAAAGGTAGAATCTATAGGAAGTGTACCCAAACCTGTGTGGATTAAGAGTGCAAAACTATTTCGGAAAGCCATCCTCTGTACACCCGACCAGGTTTCGAACCTTGATCTCCCCGTCACTGGTAGTACAGTCTAGTGTGAGAGGGACGTCTTAGATCATTCGACTACAAAACTTTTTTTAAAGCTAGGCTATGACTTATTAGTCAACTTAAGGTGGGATGGAAGGGAACGTGAAAAAAGGCCAGTGTTTTTGCAGTTTTTATAGTAAAACATTTTTTTTTGCCAAAATAAGTAAAATGTTGCTCCAGTACAAACATAGAGTTTAACTTTCTTCACATGATGATATCAACAGTTGTTGAATATTTGTCATGAGCATAGCGGCATTAGATGACAAACTTTTTACATAAAGAGTAAAAGTGGTAATGGAATTCCACGACACCCTTAACAGATATTCAAGAACTTTTGATACCATCATGTGAAGAAAGTTAAACGCTATTGCTTCTACTGTTGCAATATTTTATTTAGTTGTAACAAAAAAAAAGTTTTTCTTTAAGAACTGAAAAAAAAATGGCCTTTTCTCTCATCCCTTTCCACCCCACCTTAACCTAATCCAGCGACCCTTATCCCTGAATAAACAACATTGTACTATTTTAATAACAGGACAAATCTTAAAATACAATTTAGTAATTATTTGAAACATCTGGAATTTGGATCGACTCATGATTCCTCAAGATCCAATCTGCTAAATCAAGACAGTAGCTTTATAAAGTAAACATATTTGAGCCACATTAGTTGTTATATTGTCTATTGCGTCAGACTCACGATGAATTGGGTTACTGATGACGAGGAGGCTGAGGTTCAAATCCCGGCCGGGTACAGTAGGGTAATCTTCTTATTCCCTCGTCAAGCTAAGGTGGATGAACATTTTTAAACTATCCTCCTGATCCTTAACCCTTAGACTAAACTTTATTTTTAAACATACTAGTAAACCAAATGCAAACTGATACAGTGTATAATTTGTAGCTTGGGTAAATAACAACCCACGATGGTGGATGCATTGACTAAGGAGTCACACTCGCACTAAGACTGGTTTGCTGGTGACAGTAGGTCGGGATTTGAATCTTGGTTTTGTGTCTGATAAGATTGTTTCCTGACCGATCTCCTCATATTCCTCCATTAAAATCCAGGTACGATCCTTCTAAAGCGTGCCTTCCTCCTCCCTGACTTATTATTATAATTGGTTGGACCTGGTGGTCTAGAGGTAAGGTGTCAGACTTCCATGTTGTGGGACCTGGTTTCAATCCTCGATCCCGGTACAGATTTATCTGATTGCCAAACCCTTCCTTCACCTCTGACAAGATGTGTATTAATCACAACTTGTGAATGTGAGGAATGCCAGTCCTCCACCGTGGTTCGGATTCCAGGTTAAACTGTAGGTCCTCCATTTCATCTCACAATCACTCTACCATTACACATTAGCGTAAGTGCGTATAGCCCGAACGGGTAGTAAGACGCGATGCTAATAAATAATAATAATAATAATAATAATATTATAATTAAATGTGAAAAGCTCAAAAGGATAATAAGATGACGGGGGTGGCACGAACTAACCTAGAAGCTACAATTCTTTTAGTATGAGCTTATCTTAGTCGGGTTATAGTTAATAACTATTCTCAAACAATGTACAATAGACGTGTGATGAAGTGAATTTGTTTCCTCTTCCTGCTCCCTCGGAGCCCGCGGCCACGGCCATGATCGTTGAGGTAATGTGCTGAGAGAAGATCGTTTCATCCAATTCTGAAAGAATTTGGTTCGTTCGCGTTTGCAGTCATTTTCTTTTTATTTATTTGAAGTATTCTGAACCATCTGATGATTATATCAGCACACAATAATTTCTATGAGCTAGAGTGAAAGGTTCTATCAATTTGGCCGTGAAAGGTATTTTCACATACTATACCTTCCAAGGTTCTTTTACATGCTACAATCGACACGAGACCGACGGCTTTACTTCCTCTCCAAAACAAATTGCATTACGGGTTTTTAACGCTCAAGATAAATCCGTTGACCCAGGCTGGGTTTGAACCCACGAACATCAGGCCCTGAGGCGAATACCTTACCCCAAGACCAACGAGGTCAACCTGTTGTAATCTAATGTACGGATGGCTTGTAGTAGTTCACTTATTGAGAATAATATGTGAAGTGTCAACAAAATTAATTCTATAATTAAAAAAACAAATTTCCCTCTCTTTTTTTTATTCGAAAATAATAAGGTCAACTAAAAGAAAGTATTTTTGTTGATTGTTTTAAATTAGGGATATTTATTATGCTGCAACTGCAGTATAGTGAATACCCCTGATCCAATAGGAAGGCTTATCTTGTTGCAACTGCAGTATAATGGATACCCCTGATCCAATAGGAAGGCTTATCTTGTTGCAACTGCAGTATAGTGGATATCCCTGATCCAATAGGAAGACTTATCTTGTTGCAACTGCAGTATAATGGATACCCCTGATCCAATAGGAAGACTTATCTTGTTACAACTGCAGTATAGTGGATATCCCTGATCCAATAGGAAGGCTTATCTTGTTGCAACTGCAGTATAATGGATACCCCTGATCCAATAGGAAGACTTATCTTGTTACAACTGCAGTATAGTGGATATCCCTGATCCAATAGGAAGGCTTATCTTGTTGCAACTGCAGTATAATGGATACCCCTGATCCAATAGGAAGGCTTATTTTGCTACAACTGCAGTATAGTGGATATCCCTGATCCAATAGGAAGGCTTATCTTGTTGCAACTGCAGTATAATGGATACCCCTGATCCAATAGGAAGACTTATCTTGTTACAACTGCAGTATAGTGGATATCCCTGATCCAATAGGAAGGCTTATCTTGTTGCAACTGCAGTATAATGGATACCCTGATCCAATAGGAAGGCTTATTTTGCTACAACTGCAGTATAGTGGATATCCCTGATCCAATAGGAAGGCTTATCTTGTTGCAACTGCAGTATAATGGATACCCCTGATCCAATAGGAAGACTTATCTTGTTGCAACTGCAGTATAATGGATACCCTGATCCAATAGGAAGGCTTATTTTGCTACAACTGCAGTATAGTGGATATCCCTGATCCAATAGGAAGGCTTATCTGGTTGCAACTGCAGTATAATGGATATCCCTGATCCAACAGGATGGCTTATCTTGTTTCAACTGTAGTATAAGGAATATTTCTGATCCGGTAAGTTGCTGCTGAATAAAAAAAATGAACCAGCTGGCCGCGATCAAAACTTACAACTTTAAGAAGATCAACGATAATACTGCACTAGGAATAAAAAGATGGGATGGGGGAAAAAAATAGAATGTTAAAGCTTCCAGCTGTTGTATATGTACAGGCGGGTGGAAAAGTAGACCACTTAGATAGTGACCTCATTCGTGTTAGAGATCGTTTTTCTTGAGATGATGACTACATATCTATGAATTTCTTTAGAGTGAATGCCGGATGATAAATAAATTTAATTACTATCGTAGTGCAAAAGTGGGGTGGGATTTGAGTGTTTTTTGTTTACTCTAAGGGCTTTAACTTCACCTGTGTGTTAAGTTCATACATTTATAATTTTTTCTAGCACGTCTTACTACCCGTTTGGTTTATACGCTTATGTACTAATTACAGTGATAGTTTTAGGGATGAGGAAGGTTATATTTTTAGGAAGTGTACCCAAATTTGTGTTGAGGGAGAGTGGAAAACAATTTTTGAAAAACCGCTCTTAGTACACCCGACCGAGATTCGAACATTGATCTCCCCACCATCGGCAGTCTAGTCTGCTGCAAGAATAGTGCCTTTGATCATGCAGCCACCGAAGTGGGTTATATGAATAAATATTAGTTGTAAATTTAAGATATTCTCGTGCATGTAAATTTGGAGTATTTAATTACATTTTATAAGCTAACTAATTATATCAGCACACTACTTACGAGCTAATTTAATTTTATAACAGACACAACACCCAGTTCCCAGTTCGTTAATTCATCACTGTGAACGGAGGAGGTCCAATTTCACTAATTATATATTTTCAGGCCATGTCTGGAATTGAAACGTTTGAAAATCTAGTGGAACTAATTCAGTTTATCAATCTAACCCCTTAATTCCGTTAACTAATTAAAAAATAATTAAATATTAAAATTAAAATAATATTTTAGAGTATTACGTTCATTTTGACTACATTATTTTTTTTTACTTACCGCGTCTAAGTACCCATTAAAGGTTACACGCCTATACATTAGTTACGTCATTGGGATAGAATAGAGAGAGAGGTAGAATTTAGAGCAGTGGTTTTCAGCCTTTTTGAGCTGACGCCCCCCTTGGTAGATCATCAAATTCCCACCACATCCCCTCAAACATTTTTTTTTTCAAATTCCCACGCCTACACTTCCCAATATTCTTTGAAACAATTATTTTTAAAAAATATTTAGAAAATCTTGTTTTCTAATCACTTATTTATACAAAAACCAATGTAACACTGGCAGCCTAACGGTACAAATAAATAGACTGAAAATGAATGTGATTGGCAGAATTTTGTTTTATGAGTTCTTGAATATTGGGTCCCTATAGGTAGTGTTGCCAATATCTCAAGGAAAAAATATCTTACTTTGGAAAATGGATTGAAAAAATAATGACTTCAATTCTTAGCTGATCTTAACGTTATTTCCAAATTGTTCCACGCCCCCTCGGAAAGTGCTTCACGCCTCCCCAGGGGGGGGTCCCCCACCAAGGTTGAGAACCACTGATTTAGAGAGAATCTAGCAGCATTTTCGTTTAGGGAGGGTGGGAAAATATCTAGGAAAAACACCTCAATACACCCTGCCCGGATTCAAACCTCAACCTTACCATCATAGGGAAACAAGCTAATACGTAACTTACGCCTTTATCTGCATTCCCACTACTGTAAGTTTTCTAGGGTTGAGTTAGTTTGTAATTCTTGTGATAAATGCTTATATAATCAGCTTATTCAGAAAGTGTAAGTTGAATATCCTTTATAATAAAAATATATCAAAAATTAAGAGTATCCAGTCGCTATGGGTGACTTGAATTAGTGTAGACCAATATTTTTTTTGTGGTCAACATTAATAGCATTTAACTTTATTATTGGAATATTTATTTCACAAATATTAACACTATATATCAAAAGTAATAGCTACAGATCACATGACTTGGTTTATTAAATGTATGATATTTTTATTTTATCCTCGCGTCTTAGCACCTGTTCAAATTATAAGCATGTAATTATTATAATTACTCTAAGGGGCAGGAATGAGGAAGGAAGCATTTTAGAGGAAATATACCAGCATTTGCTTTGAAGGAAAGTGGGTTTAGGAGAAAGAAAAAAAAACCACTCAGAGTAAACTCGATCGGAATTCGAACCCCAATCTTCCCGTCACCAGCAAGGCAATACAACACGAGAGTGACACCTTGAATTATTTGGCCACTAAAGCAAGCGATAGGATTTTTTTAAATCACTGCGTCTTACTACCCCTTCAGAGGCTATACTCTGAAAATTGATCTAGTAGACTAAATTGTTGTAAGTGTAAAGTGACCTGGTGGTCTAGGGGTAAGGTGTCAGACTTCTGTGCTGAGGGTCCGGGGCTCAATCCTCGGTCCCGGCACAGATTTATCTGATTACCAAACCCTTCCTTCACCTCTGAAAATACGTGTATTAATCACAACTTGTGAATGTGAGGAATGCCAGGCCTCCACCGTGGTTCGGATTCCACGTTAAACTGTAGGTCCTCCATTTCCTCTCACAATCACCCTACCATTACACATTAGCGTAAGTGCGTGTAGCCCAATAGTAAGACGCGGTGCTAATAATAATTATTATTATTATTATTTTGAAAGTGTAAAAAATACGTATTCCTATCTAAATACAATTACAAGTTAATGTAAAAGACTTAGATACAAAAGGTCGGGTCGGGGTTTGAGTGTAAAATGAGAAACCCGCTGGTGGTTTCTCGAATGTATATTAATATAATTAACACCTTGTATTATTTTCTTTAGTTCTAAAGTTGAGTTCGTTGAGAACTTGTTTCGAAGCTATTGTTTGGTAATTAAATGATCTGCAGATCACTTCTTGTCATGCCTGTACTCCTGGTTTCGTGACAAACAGAAGCCGGAGAAAAGGCCCTAAGTATCTCAAGTACCCGCATACTTGGGGCCCCATCACCGCCAGCACATTGTGGCTGTCACTCACTCTTCCAACAGCAGTTGTACTTTCTTCAAATACCGCAACAAACAGGGCGCCAATACATAGCCGGACAGTTCTACAGAATGAGATTTGTTGTGTCAACACGAAGCATGATAGTTCTAGATTTGTGTTATGTCAACACTTAGCATAATAGTTCTAGAGATTTGTTATGTCAACACGTAGCATGACAGTTCTAGAGATTTGTTATGTCAACACGTAGCATGACAGTTCTAGAGATTTGTTATGTCAACACGAAGCATGATAGTTCTAGATTTGTGTTATGTCAACACTTAGCATAATAGTTCTAGAGATTTGTTATGTCAACACGTAGCATGACAGTTCTAGAGATTTGTTATGTCAACACGTAGCATGACAGTTCTAGAGATTTGTTATGTCAACACGTAGCATGACAGTTCTAGAGATTTGTTATGTCAACACGTAGCATGACAGTTCTAGAGATTTGTTATGTCAACACGAAGCATGATAGTTCTAGATTTGTGTTATGTCAACACTTAGCATAATAGTTCTAGAGATTTGTTATGTCAACACGTAGCATGACAGTTCTAGAGATTTGTTATGTCAACACGTAGCATGACAGTTCTAGAGATTTGTTATGTCAACACGTAGCATGACAGTTCTAGAGATTTGTTGTGTAAACACGTAGCATGACAGTTCTAAAGATTTGTTATGTCAACACGTAGCATGACAGTTCTAGAGATTTGTTGTGTAAACACGTAGCATGATAGTTATAGATGTTTGTTATGTCAACACGTAGCATGACAGTTCTAGAGATTTGTTTATCAACACGTAGAATGACAGTTCTAGAGATTTGTTATGTCAACACGTAGCATTACAGTTCTAGAGATTTGTTGTGTAAACACGTAGCATGACAGTTCTAGAGATTTGTTGTGTAAACATGTAGCATGACAGTTCTAAAGATTTATTATGTCAACACGTAACACAAGATAGTTTTGGAGATTTATTATGTCAACACGTAGCATGAAAGTTCTAGAGATTTGTTATGTCAACACTTAGCATGGTAGTTCTGTATATATGTTATATCAACACGTAGCATGATAGTTATATAGAAATGTTATGCTAACATGTAGAATGATAGTTCCAGAGATTTGTTCTATCAACACATAACACAATGGTTTCTTATAGATATTTTTTCTATCAACATATAACAGAATATTTCCAAAGATATGTTAGGTCGATGGATAGCAGAATAGTTCCAGAGATGTGTGGACACATAACTTAATAGTTCCTTATGCTGGTTATGTTTAGGATTTCATCACTCTCGTGGTCGAATAGAAATTCTCATGATATCATATTTAATATATCAAAATTATCATTTTCTGTGAATATTGGTGAAAAATTTCTTAAAATTTAAAACCGTAGCCCCCGTTGGTGGACAGACAAACTAAGGTGTCAGCCTTGTACATTCAGGTTTGCCGTGACGGAAAGGTTGAGGTACGAATCCTGGTCGGGTGTACTGAGGTGACTT